>CM053788.1:674628250-675105750 GCA_028749045.1 Cupressus sempervirens | reverse complement strand
ACATCTCCATTGGAGATTCGCCTACCTTGCACTATATCAGGTAGTATCATATCAAGGATTGATTTGGTTTGTTGATCTTATCATAACGAAGATTAGATCTGGTTGATTATTGTAGAGGGTTTGTGAATATCTTGGAAGATGCCTCCAAGAAGATTGGACCCTGGGGTGATTGATGATCTTATTGATGTTGTGGAATAAAGGATCACAAAAAGGTTAAAATAGATTTTAGATTTGAATTTGAAAAAGGTTAAATTAGATTTCCAATCTAACATGGCATTGATGAAGAGTGATATGATTACTGAGATCATAAGTGCTATAGGTGGCATACCTTGGCATGTGCGTACTAAAGATGGATATGAGGAAGTTGTTGAAGACTTTGAAGTTTTTGGATCAAATGGTGGAGGTAGAACTGATCATGTGGAGAGACCTATTGGAACTAGGACTGGTTAGTTTGCTAGGCCTGGATCTTAGTTGAAGTTGAAGCATAAGATGGAAATTTCTAATTTCTCAGGTACTTTGAATCCTGAAGACCTAATTGATTGGATTGGTGAATTGGAAGAATACTTTGAGCTTAAGGATATTGAAGATCCACTTAGAGTAAAGTTGGCACAGACTAAGTTGAAAGGACATGTTGCTCTTTGGTGGAAAGAATTGTAGCGAGATCAAGAAGAAGAAGGTGAATTGAAAATCACTAGATGGTGACTAAGTCGAAGGCCAAGTTCATTCTTGTTGATTATGAACTTGAGTTATTTAAGATATTATAGAATTTGAAGCAGAAGGATATGACTGTGAAAGATTATACAGAGGAGTTCTAGAAGTTGACTATTCAGTCTGGATATAGAGAATTGTCTTAGGAGAAGGTGGCTAGATATATTAATGGTTTGAGATTTAATATTTAGGATGAGGTTGGTATTCTAAATATTTCTTTGGTTGAGGATGCTTATTAGTATGCTTTGAGAGCTGAAGAGAAGCTGAAGAGGAGACATCAAGGTAATCCTTGAGGAAAGAACAAGCATGATCACTTGGTGGAGAAAAAATCCATTGAACAGAGGAAGAGATCAAACAAAGGTGCATTTAACGATAATTGTTATAGATGTCATAAAGAAGGACATAGAGCTTATAAATTTTCTAAGGCTAGTGATAGAAGAATTATTGTGGTGCGAGAAACTAAAGATTCAATAAATAAAACTAAGAACAATGGGGATAACTTGTTGATTCGAGGAGTGTTGCTTGGAAAGAGGATAGTGGAACCTTGTCAAAGAAGGAATTTGTTCAGAACTGGTTGTAAGTCTGGTGGTAAGATCTATAATGTGATTGTAGATGGTGGTAGTATTGATAACCTAGTTGTTGAAGAGATGGTTCACAAACTTAGTTTGAAGAGGGTAAGACATCCTTTTCCTTATAGGATTGGCTAGTTAAAAGATGAACATGCTTTGGAAGTGAGGGAGAAGTGTCTTATTGATTTTTATATTGGGCAGTATAAGGATCAAGTGTTGTGTGATATTGTGGACATGGATAGTTGTCACATATTACTTAGTATACCTTGGTAGTATGATTGTAGAGTTGTGCATCATTGTGTCAAGAATTTTTTTATGGTTGAGAAGGATAGCAGAAGCATCCATCAATTCCTTTGCAAAATGGAAAACTCAATAGGAACCTAAGTATTGGTAGTCGAGTTGAGTTGAAGGATTTTGAAAGGGTTAGGAATCAACATGGAGAGAAAACCTGTTATACACTGAAGACAAATGTGAAGATGACAATTGCATAAATGAATTTGCAGAAGAAGAATAAAGGAAAGAGTGTACAAGTTGATGAGGTGGAGGAAATGTATGTGAAGAACTAGTTTAGGGTTTATGTGTTGAACGCTTAAAGATGTTCTTCTAGCCATTAAGAATATCTTTTCTTCTCATCTGGGGTGTCTGATGCAGGAGCATCCTAGTGAAGTCAGTAATCCTGTATAATGGGGATTCATGCTTAAGTTGTGGAATTATGGTTTGCAAGGTTAGGGATATGTTGGAGACATATGTTGATCCTTTTCCTATGTGCGCATGTATATTGGAGTTATAATGTTAAAGTTAGAGTCATTTTTACCTTGTTGTTGGGGTTGTATTTTCTGATTTTTGCATGCCTATTGCAAGTTTTGTAATTAATTATGTGCAATGATTCAAAGGATTCAAATTTCATGTATTGGAAAGGTCCTAGATTACTATCTATTTTTAAGAGTGCAGGTACTAGTTCTTTATGGTTTGGGAGATATATCCATTTTTCTAATGCATTGATTTTCTGCTAGTTTTGTGACGGGTTTTTGTGTGTGACTTTCGGGATGAATGTGCAATAATCCTTAATGAATAAAAATTTTCCCACTTAAGGGGCTGTAAAGGATCTAAATTACTACCTTTATTTCAAACAAAAATTTCTAACTCAATCAGAGCTAGGAGATATCATGATTTTTCTCAAGTATTGATTTTCAGCCAATTTCGTGTGAAACATGTGGACTTTTCATCTTGTGCAATTTTGTATGAAGAAATAGGATCTTGTTAAGATAAGGAAATGTTATTGGGTCATGGGTGGACCTAAATATAACTTTTCATTTAGTTTTTTTCAAGTTTGTTATAGTTTTGGTTTACTCTTCCAAGGTGGACCTATATTGTAATTAAATGCTTGACTAGCCAACTTGTGGCTTAGTTGCCTATATAAGGAGCATGTGTTGATGTAGAAATCATGATGGGGTTATTGGGGATCATGATTTGGAGGACTGAATATCATTAGTAGAGGATTATCTAAGACAACAAATTTGGATAAGAGCTAGTGGTTGTGGTTTAGGAACAAGGAGATTGCTTGGTGGCTTGCAAGCACAAATTGAGATCTTTGAGGTTTATACCAAATTGTTGTTGTGTTATAGATCTGGGCTAGCTAGGAATTAAATTGGATCTTGATGGATCTTGAAGAACTATTGTAATTGCTTTGTATTTGGCCATAATCGGGAAGGCCTTATAGCCCGACACATTGGCTGTAATCAGTTGTTTTTATGAATAAAGAGTTGTGAATTGGTATCAGTTCTTTTGTTATTGTTAATATTCTACTATCTGGTTATTTTCTAGGGGATAGGACATCTCCATTGGGAATACTCCTACCTTTCACTATATCTATATATATTGTTGGAATTTACAAGTGGGAAGAATACTTCTAAGAGGGGGAACGGGGGGGGGGGGGGTGTTGAATCAGAAGTACCAAACATTAAGCTATAAAACTTTTAACTGAAATCAATACATGCATCTAACATCTCTAATTAATCATGAAAGTAAAGGCATGCATGAAAATAGACAACACAATATTTGATCACCCAAAAACCCTCCAAAATGAGAAGGTAAAACTGGGGTGGGGATGACACCCACAACTTATCATTGCAACAATATGTAACTTGTCAAGGTTACAAAGTTTGACCATCAACAATGGTCTGCCTTGTGAGAGGCCTACCCTATTAAAGGCTCTAACATCCTATTAAAAGTGACCTTTCTAAAGGATTTACAAACATTCACTTGGAATGTCACCCTGTTAAAAGATTTACAATATGGCTGTCAAACCAACCTATCTTCATAGGATTTTCATTCTCCTAATACAATGGCTAGAAAGTATAGTAGAATGTGATGATCTGATAACTTACAATCCTCAATTTCTAATTTCAAATCCTTATTCTATCCATCTGATCTGATCCTCTCTGATCTGATATGATTCTGTTCGAAGTCCTAATACTTTGTTCTTGTTAACTTGTGCTACAATGTTGTCCTTTCTCTAAGTCTTTTCACCCCTTTCGCTCCCTTCAAACTTTGCTATTATTTTCTGTTTGCATGCATTCTCTACTCGCATAATTTGTCATGAATTCTCATTCCTTCATCACTGAATTATGGGTTTTTGACCTCCTTAAAAAGGTTTCATGACTTAGGGTTAGGCATGAATCTACGATTGAGATTCGTCCATCTTTCCCACTCAAATCTTTTCATTTTTCTGATTGGTTGCATGTTGATTTCATAAGGAATAAAAAAGATTCAATCTTATCTTTTAGATCCTTTGAGATTCATCTTGAGTCAGCTCAAAAATAGTTTACATCTGAGTTTGTGAGGGCACAAACTCTTATGTTGATTCTATGTTACTTGGTACTTACTAATTACTGATGCTTGACACACATAGGAATTATGTCTTGCTTGACACCTATAGAAATTTTGTCTTGCTAGGCACCTATAGTTTACTTGACACATTTATTGGCTAGGCATTCATTAGTCACTCGGCATCTGAATCTTACTCAACACTGTTTATCTGCTCGACATCAGAATGACTCGGCACTTGTTGAATTTTTGGCTTGGCACATACTATAACTCGACATCTATATTATACTCAACATCAACTTAGAAAATTTCTTAAGTGTGTTGATACTCAATTGTCAAAACCAATCTGAGACCAACAATCTCCCCCTTTGACATGAGTGTCAAAAAAACTTAACTATACATGATGAATCTAATCTTTTTGAGTATAATATACATCTGTTTGACATATATACAAAACTTCAAAATTTGTTCAAAATTTTGTGAAGATATCTCAAAATTTGTAACTCCCCCTAAGTTGATGTGCCATTGATGTATCCACAACTTCTCATGCTAGATTTTTGTCATGTTGATTCTAATACTCTTTATCACTGCTCTATTCTATCTACCCTACTCTGGTTTTACTCCCCCTTTCACACATCTTCCCTTGCAGTTATTATTTACTTTTGGCTTATCTATTTCTCTACTTCAAAATTTATCTTCTTATCTCCCCCTTAGTTTTATCTCCCCCTTTTTATTATAATTATCTCGTCAAAATTTTATCTCCCCTTTTTTGATACTTATGTCAAAGGGTTCTATACATTAACTAAATACTTAGCCAAAAAGGATTTATTTACCTCCATAACTATCTTGAGAGCAGCATCCCAATTTTCAAGTGCAATTTCTAGTGATTTAAGTTGGATGGTTGTCTCTGCTGCAAGGTGAACTAAGCCTTCTAGTGTAGAAAGATTGGGGTCTTTCTTTAACACATTTTTAACATAGGTCAATTCTTTCTACAAAATTTCCATGTGTGGGGTGATGGAAGGTTGAATTTGTATTAACTTGGCCTTGGTTTTTGCTTCATCTACCATTAGTACAACTAGTTCCTTTTGAGTGTGAACTGTAGTTTGAAAATGCTTCTCACTCTAAGCTGGATCCTTGGGTAGTTGCATAGCATATATTTTTAGGTTCCTCTCCAAGCTCATTATCTATTGGCTGGTTTCTTGTGTGAAAATGGATGGGTCACACAATTTTGAGTACAATGAGAATATATTCTCAAGTACTACTTTTACCTTTTCAATCTTTTTGGCCAACTCAACTTGTGAAAGTGTTATTTCACTTGATATTCTTTCATTTACCTTTGTTTGAAACCTCTTTTCAAACCATTCTAATAGTTTTGCATTTGCATCAAGGTCTTCATTCTATACTTGGTCCAATATACTAGATAGTTGCTCCATGATAGGCTTGGTTTCATCAAGTACCTGCAAGCTGAATGCATCTAGAAAGATGTCCTTTATCTCAATCAAAACTTGCCTTTGTTTATACTCATTTTTGAGTATCTCTTGCTTCTTCTTCCTCTCAAGTGCCTCTTGCACTTCATTTATTTGATCAATATTCATATTTTCATAGTCATACTTGGGAATGACTATGTCCTTATCTAGTGCAAGGTCTCCATAGTGAAGTATCTTGCTACTTTTGTTGAGCTTGAGCCTAGTGCTAAAATTTTTAGTGGTATTGCTTTAGTGCTCAGCTTCTGAGGCATTGTAGGAGTCCCTGTTGTAGGCAAATTTATCAAAGTTTGTATTGCCTCTTGCTCTTTCTCCTTTGGGGTATCCTCTATTCTTCCTCAATCAATTACTATGATTTGTGGAGGTGCACCCTGTTCTTGTGTTGTGGAGACAAATGTATCTATCTATCTTGTTTGATCCTTAACTAGCTTCTCGACAGTTGTAGTGACTAGTACCATGGAGTTAATCTTTGCAGATGTATCTTGTGCTGCTTGTTCTTGGGGTTGTCCACTTGTGGTTGTTGGGATATGAGAAGGTGGTTCTTGTGGATTCACCTTATGCCTTGTGATGTCTGCTATAGCCTCTTGCAATTCTTTCACACTCACCAAGACTGCATTTGTACACAATTGTGCTTGTAGTGTAGTCTGGTGAAGAATCTTTTAAGATCCTTTGTAGTTAATGGATTTATGTTCTGACTAGAATTGTCAAGAACATCTTGAATAGTTACTATATCTTCAGGTATGGGAGTTACATGTGAAGGATTTGGTGGTGGCAATTGTGTGTCTTGCAAACTCTGTTCTTATTGTTGCTCCTCAGCAATTGCCATATCATATTTTCGTGTCTCCTTCACCACTGTAACATCTTCCTTTTCTTTCTCTACTTTCTCCTCCTTATCATTTCCTTCTTCTTATTCATTATTTCTTCCCTCAAAGGGATCTACTTGTCCTTCTTTCACAGTTGTGAGGCCATAGATTAGCTTCCACATTTGAGTGGACTTTTTGACAACATCCTCAATTTTATTTTGTAGAATACTGAATGCTCTATATTTGAGTGCAAATTTGCTCCCATGCTTCTTATTTGCCTTACTAATTTTCCCTTTAGTAAGTTCAGGCATTACTCAAGCCAATGTTGACTCTCTTATTTCTTTTTCCATATTGAGGCAATAATGCCATTTATTTTCTACAATTGAATATAACTCCTTAGGGATTGTATTGTCAAGTTCAAGTGGAGTGTTCTTGAACTTGGCCATCATGGTGTAGATTGACTCTTCAACCATGTTCTATTCCTCTCTATTCAACTTATTAAAATCAACACTTTTTAAATCAGATAAGTCTACATTGTCCCTACTGTTATCACATATATTTTCCAAATTAGACTTGGTGATGTGACTTACCACTCTGAATTGTCCATTGTCATCAGACTCTGTTCTCTCTTCATTTGATTTAGAAGGTGCAACATATATTCTTCTTAGATTCTTCTTGGCTTGACCTTCCTATTCAGTGGCCTTCTTCTTTTCCTACTCCTTAGCCTTCTTTGATGTGGCTCTTGTGCTGGCCCTTGTGATAAGTTTTTCTAGGCTCGGCTTAGCAACTTTCTTGGGCTTGGCAGCTGGTTTGGTGGTGGCTTTTCTCTTCTTTGCCTCTCGCTTAGGTGATTCCTTGGTTTCCTCTTCCTCTGCAACACCTTCTACCTCTATTGCATCTTCTCCCATGCCTTGGGTCAATGCAAGTGGCCCTTGATCTTGCTCTTCTTCATCTTCATCCTCCTCCTCACCTTCTACTGTGCCTTCACCAAATTTAGCTTTAAGCTTCTTGACTAGTCTGTCATTTTTCTTCAAGGTTGAAGCAATTTTGAATTCCATGTCCACCTTTGATCTAACAACATCATAAGTGCCAAAGGGTTTTACACTTTTGTCAATGTCTTTTGCAGGTAAAGTTGTTATTGCTACTGAAGCTTCATCAATATTGATTTCATAACCAAGTGGCCTCAGCCATCTCACCCTTGGTACTGTTGCTTCGATGTATGTGAAATCAATGTCTACTAAGAAACAAGTGTCATTGATATGTTGTTCAACAAGAGAGATAGGTATCCTGAGTCTCTATTTCATTGACTTCTTAAAGTCTTCAAAGTAGTTGGTCATGATAGTTTCAAAATTTCCCCCATCTATTCTATGTATTCATTCGCATGTACTATTATTGACCTGTTTCTTTTCCAGCTTACCTTTCCAAAATAGGGGAATTCATTCTGAACATAAAAGAATAAACATATCAAAATTGCTCCAAATTTGCATTGGGCTCCCTTGGATCTCCTTATGGTTCTCAAGTTCTCCATGATATGTTGTAATTGCAATTAAGCTAGATCATATGTATGATCCTTCTTGATAATTTTGTATCCAACATCCACTGCAATACAAGGTACACTATTGAGTTGGCTTCACTGGTAGAATTTATGAGATATGACTCTAACAACAAATTCCACGAGAGGATCTTTGATGGTGTCAATAGTCATCCCTCTCTCGTTCCATTTTGCACCATTGTTCTTCTCTATGGTTTCTTTAGAATCACTCCTTAGGGGTTTTGGTCATTCTAGGGTTGGGTACCCAGTTACTCTATGTACAATTCTTTTGGATAGTTTAATAGGTCCATCTTCTAACCATAGACATCCATCATGGATTCTACTTAGCACAATTCTTACCCATTCGGTCTTGAATACAATAGGGGAATCTAAGGCACAGGTTAAGCCCTTTCTCTCAACAATTTGAAACTCTTCCTTCAATACTCCATTCTCACACAATTTATTTGATGCTTCCCTAATCTCCATATCTCCAATAGCACCAATTTTGCAATTATAGCACTTTCTAACATCTTACACCATCACAACTTTAGGTGGAATCATGGATAAAGCTTTGACAACGTTGTTCTTATAAGAAACTTTAGGAATTGGTATAAAATTAGGTTGTTTAACTTCATTACTAAGAAATTTAACTTCAAACGACTCATTGTCCTGGGGTTTCCTAGAGCTAGATGCCATTTCTTCAAACTAGGGTTTCAAGACGTAAAAATTGTTTAACTGTGTAGCTCGACACTAGTGTAAATACCTTGAATTGATGAAATGATGCTGAATCTTGGCTGGAATCTGTGCAAAAGATTCAATCTCTTCTTGGAAACTATTTTTGCACTCTTCTTGCTCTTGCTCTGTGTTCACGACGATGAAAAATGATTGAAAACACAACCTTATACCCTTCATTTCATAGCATTTAATGCTTAGTGCATATACAATTGTCCACTCAGCTCCATATGCAATCTTGTTTCACTTGGCCTCCATTGATTTTCCCTTACTTGACTTCAAATAGAATTTCATTTGACTCAGCTTCCACTGCTAACTCAGCTTCTACTGACTTTGCCAAGCAACTCAACATTTGAAGGAAACTTTCCTTACTCAGCAACAATGAGAAAATTATGAAGATTTAACATTACATCTCTATTCATGCTGATCTATCATTTTTAGTACTAATTTAATCTTAGAATTGATGTATGGTAAAACATTTAAATATCAGTCCACATACCTTCTTTTTCTTAGTTGGATGAAGTGCGACCACTTGACCTTTTGGGTGAAGTGATCCCTCCATTGGATGTGCTACAATCATCTTTCTTCTTCCATATTTTATTCATCTCTCCTTTGATGTGTTCAACATCTACCTTACCTTTCCTTTGTTGAATTCTAAGTTGGATGCCTTTGACCTTGTTGGGCAGTGCTTGCTGATGTGACCAGTCTTCAAACAACTGAAGCATGTAGTTTGGCTCAACAATCTGTTGTAGCTCCCACTAAAGTTTGTTCTTATGTAATTTTTAAGGATGCATCCATACTCTTTATAGTAGTGACATCTTTGCCTACTGTTGTAGTCCCAATTGTAGTGATGTCCATGACAAATTGACTTTGCTGGTTGGTTGGTGTCCATATAGGCTTTGATTTGCATTCAAAGGCTCTATGTCCATACTTCTTGCAATTGTAGTAGTGACCTTCAAATCTTGGTGTCCTGATAGTTCTAGTCCTACAATCATGTGCTTGATGACCTTGCTTATTGCACTTGTGACAGTGACCCATGCTTTTAGGTTTCTCATGTTGATTGGTGTTCTTGCTCCTGCACACATTAGAGGTATGTTCCTTTTTACCACAAAAATGACAAGTAGGTTTTGTGTTCTTACCTTGTCACTCCTTTCTTTTGCAGTCTTTGATGACTCTCTTTTTTCAATGCTAGTGTATCCTAGTCCTGAAGTGTCATTGCTAGATCTTGGTGATTTCAAAAACTATTCAAAGTACTTGATGGCTTTATTAGGTTTGTTGAAGCTCTCTACAATTTCCTTCACTCTTCTCAAGCCATTTTACAGTTGTTCATTTTGCATCTTCGGTGTGGAGATCACAATGTCCTTGACATTTAGCTCATGATGTACATTCATCATTTGGCTTAGGGTGTCTAACTGCATGTTGGAAATTGTTACAAGCTCAATTAACTTTTTATCTAGTATGTTGACAAGGTTTCTCTTGTCTTCTTCTATCATAGCTTTATCTTCAATAGCTCTCTTCTTTTGTTCAATCACTTCACAAAGCATCATGGCTTGTGATTCTTTTTCAATTTTGAGGCTTCTGATCCCTTCTACTTGAGCTCTATTCTTCTCCATTAGGTCTGTAATTTTTTCATCAAACTCTTTGGAATATCGATTAGAAAATACTTTTGAGGTGTCAATATCCTTGTCTTGTGTATCATTCTCAGCTAGGGTGATTTCTTTTCTTCTCTTTAGGGATTTCCTCAATTCTTCCCTAGCTTCTTCTAGAGAATATAGAATGAGATGTATCTCAATCTCCTGGTTCTCTATAATCTTCCCAAACTTGTAGACCTCCATTTGTAGATATTTTCTTCAATTTGTAAGGCTTCTCTTTGTAAGAACTTGGCTCTAATACCAATTGTTGGAATTTACAAGTGGAAAGAATACTTCTAGGCAGGAGGGGAGGGTGAATCAAAAGTACCAAACTTTAAGCTGTAAAACTTTTAACTAAAATCAATACATGCATCTAACATCTCTGATTAATCATGAAAGTAAAGGCATGCATGAAAATAGACAACACAATATTTGATCACCTAGAAACCCGCCAAAATGAGAAGGTAAAACTAGGGTGGGGATGACACCCACTACTTATCATTGCAGCAATATGTAACTTGTCAAGGTTACAAATTTTGACCATTAGCAATGGTCTGCCCTGTGAGAGGCCTGCCCTATTAAAGACTATAACACCCTGTTAAAAGTGATCGGTCTAAAGGATTTACAAATATTTACTTGGAATGTCACCCTGTTAAAGGATTTACAATATGGTTGTTAAACCAACCTATCTTCATAGGATTTTCATTCTCATAATATAATGGCTAGAAAGTATAGTAGAATGTGATGACCTAATAACTTACAATCCTCAATTGTTGATTTCAGATCCTTGTTCTGTCCATTCTGATCTGATCCTCTCTGATCTGATATGATTCTGCTCGAAGTCTGATACTCTGTTCTTGTTAATTGATGCTGCAATGCTATCCTTCCTCTAAGTCTTTTCACCCCTTTCACTTCCTTTAAACTTTGCTAGTATTTTCTCCTTGCAGGCATTCTCTACTCACATACTTTTTCATGCATTCCCATTCCTTCATCACTGAATTATGAGGTTTCAACCTCCTTAAAAAGTTTTCATGACTCAGGGTTAGGTATGAATCTGCGATTGAGATTCATCCATCTTTCCCACTCAAATATTTCCATTTTTCTGATTGGTTGCATGTTGATTTCATAGGGAATAAAAAAGATTCGATCTTATCTTTTAGATCCTTCAAGATTCATCTCGAGTTAGCTCAAAAATGGTTTACATCTGAGTTTGTGAGGGCATAAACTCTTATGTTAATTTTGTGTTACTCAACACTTACTAATTACTGATGCTCGACACACATAGGAATTTTGTCTTGCTCGGTACCTATAGAAATTTTGTCTTGCTCACCACCTATAGTTTACTCGGCACATATACTGGCTTAGCATTCATTAGTCACTTAGCATCTGAAACTTGCTTGGCATTGTCTATCTGCTTGACATCTAAGTGACTCAACACCTGTTGAATTTTTGGCTCGACACAT
This sequence comes from Cupressus sempervirens, assembly GCA_028749045.1. Lineage (NCBI taxonomy): Eukaryota > Viridiplantae > Streptophyta > Pinopsida > Cupressales > Cupressaceae > Cupressus > Cupressus sempervirens. The sequence continues at coordinate 675,094,003 of CM053788.1, read as the reverse complement.
ACTATAACTCGACATCTATATTATACTTGGCATCAACTTAGAAAATTTATTGAGTGTGTTGACACTCAATTGTCAAAACCAATCTAAGACCAACTATATGTGTGTGTGTGTGTGTGTGTGTGTACACACACACACACACACACACACACACACACACACACACACACACACTATTGAAAGATTTTAACCAAAAAATTAAACCTCATGTAACTTATCTTTATTTTTTATATGATTATTAATAGAAATATTCTCAAGCATTTCAAAATAAATTTTAAATTAAAAAAATGAAAAATGAAAAATATTTTTTAACTTTTAAAAAATCAAATAACTAGTTTATTGAAATTAATTTAATTGAAGTTGATAACAATCTCCAATAAAGTTTTAAATACACATTTAAATTAATTTAAAATATTAAAGATTTAAGGTGACTTATTTAGAAAGGCATTTGAAATATTTCATTGCTTAAGTCTATGTTTGGACAAATAAAAAACAAATTTATTATAAAAGTTTATAATAAATACTATTAACCAACATAAAAGTTGACTCTTAATACTTTATGAGAAAGAATAAATGTTATATAATAAAAATATTTTTCAGAACTGGAAAATTAATTTTAACTTAAAAATTTATAAAGCTAAAAAGATAAATGGGATTGAAAACAATATAGTTTCATTCATATTGATCGAATAAATAAATATGTGTCCTTAAAAACATGTTCTATTGGAAAAATATTCAACAATATAGATACAAGATTTACCAAACTCAATGGTGGTTCTAACTTTCTTATGAGTGGAGGGTAAGGTAGCATCCCTTGTAGTGTTTTTGGTGCTGCCCCATCACTAGCCTATCTCAACATGCCAACAAGCTAAATTGGAGGCCTTTGAGGCCATAGAGACAAACATTATGCAAGTCATTAGCACACTATTTATTTGTTTATCTTATGTTGTTTTTATTATAATCAATGATTTGGAATCACACCTGGTAATCCATCATAGGATGAAGAAGTAAAAAAACTAACCCTAAACTGTGAAAGTTTTCATACTGATGATTAATCGTGAAATATATTTCCAAATATTGCTAGTTAAATTATTTTACACAATCATATCCATAAGTTAATCAATATTATTAAAATGGAAAATATCGCTAATAATTTCATTTTACACAATCACATCCATAACTTAATCAAGAAAATTATAATGGACTTTACACCACTTCAAAAACATGTCAAAAACTCACCTAAAATGTAAAATTTAATCAAATCAACAATACACGGTTTGTGAAAATGATAATTTGGGAAGTTGAAAATATAAGTGTTGTGAAAATCTCATAGGTAGAGATAACTTGACGAGTTGAAAAATACCTTTGTTGTGAAGCACTTTTAGACCACCTTGGTCATATTGTTCATGACCAAAAATCTTAAGAAAAATATGTTGAACCCTTTAGTGATCTATGCAGACAATGATAATATTCATAAAATACTCTATTGACTTATCCCTTGAACCTCTTATAGGTGCAAGTGGTAGTGAATAAAGCACAAGAGTAATCTTTACATCACTCAATTTGAAGATTTATGTAAACCCTAATTGAATAAGGAATACAATATGTGTGATTTGAAGAAGAAGAAATGTTTGGTGTGCAATCAATGAAATAAATTGGTGAGGAGCAGATCCAAATTTGGTGCCCAAATTCACTTGAAAGAGTGCTACTTGAATTTAAAATTTTTCCCCAATTTAAAAGAATTGGGGGTGATTCTAAAGACCAATCTTCAACTGGAGGGAACCACATAAACTTAAGTGCTTCATCTTCACTCTAGTGACAGGACATGTGTAGCAAGGTGGGCATCAAATTTAATACCAGGGAAAAAATCTGCTTCTCCCATAGAATATGTTGTTGGAGGTCTTGTTAGATTATCTAATTTCTTTGTACAAGAAAGGAATTCTAAGAGCCGAAACAACACCAAGAAGCTTGTGTGTTTTTTTTTCGGTGTCGTCTTCCCATTTCATAGTCATTATGTGAAGCATTTGCAATATTTTTTTTGCTCCTGAAATCTTAGCTAACTTTGACATATTTGCCTACCTTTAACTTTTGAAATTACCAAAACTTTTTAAAGTATGAGACATCACACCATAGGCCAAAATTTCTCATATAATAGCCTATTAGCTAATTATTTGGGTGGAAATAAGTACATGTATTTGAAAGAGAGAGCATAAATCTAAATAATGAGTCTTTGGCAGAGGATGAGTTATCCATATACTGTCTTAACTATCATTTTCATTTTATATTACTAAATGTTAGAATTATTATGTAGAGCTATTTGTATTCATTTGTGATCATAGTTATGAAGCTCCTTAATTTATGTTATTTGATTAAGCAATTTGTTATAGGTTATAAGATGCACTTAATCATCAATTAAGGATGTGGGCTTGAAACGAATCAACATTTTGTGTTTACCATGCTTCTACCAAGATTATCATTCTATTTATTTTTATGTAATTGTTGTTTTATTTTATTAAAAAGTAGAATTAGAAAAGGGCTTGACCCTCAAGGATGGTAACAAGTAGGGATATCACCATCTTGTAGAAAGCAAAACAAGAAGATGAATTAATAGAAAGTTCAACTAAAGCACACAACCCAAGTCCTAATTAATATGAAGATAGAAAAATAATGTTGACACTTCCCTTAGAATGAGACTAGACAACCATATCAAAAGAATCCCTTTTCATTTGCCTTTTTTTTCATTTTACAATGTGTCAACCATCTTCAATCTTAGTGACCTCTTGCTACCAGTTGAAAGGCTTGACTTTGGAAATATTTCCAAGGTCCTCAACTAAAGCATGTTCATGATAAACCACATCATCCTTTTGCAACTTACTTGCCACCTCTTCGGACCTGTAAAGTCATTTTCTCTCTCGTCCTCTTAGGGTACCAATATAATTTTCTTGGGGCAAGACCATAACACCTTTAACCAAACCAATGTTATTAGTGGTTGGTTACACCTCTTGAGATGAGAATTTTGAAGGCTTTATCACTGTCTCCTTAACAACCATCTAAGAGAAACTCTTTTTCTCCCCTATCTTCTTCTCTACCATTTAGTGTTGCTAAGAAACATCTTTCCACCAAGAAGCTAGCTTATGTGACCTACCTTTGGCATATTGAGTTGCCATATACCCAGTTTGAAAACATAATCTACACATAAAATGGATTGATGCAGGAGCATCTTGAGTGTGAGGGAAATGTTGCATCACCTAAAATATTTCTGAATTGTCTTTCAATAAGGGTCATCTCAATATAGAGTTATTATTTCTAGAGACTTTCTATTTTTAGTACGATAGTCATTTGAGCTCCGAGTGTTATGATTTCTCCCATGGGGTTCATTTTATATATACCAACCTACTATTAAAGTTCCATTGCAATATCAAGCCTATTTGTGAAGTTATTGAAAATATATGGTGTTGGCAACAAGGTATAAAAACTTTGAGCTTAGTTCTCCAAAATGAGGCCAAACTTAATTAGGATAGGCTTGTGTGACTCAAATGTTATAGATAATTTTGTGATAGTTATGAAATGCAATCATAATAGTTAATCACAGCAACTGATGATGAGTTATGGTCTTCAAAAGTTGTGCGACCTAAAATGGGTGAAAGCATAATAACTTCAAAATTTATTTTGAGTTCTAAAAGTTGTTGATGCATACTCTAATGTAATAAAATATGAATAAAAATAATCAAATTCTAGGGTTGGTCAGCCTTAGGGTCTAGGATTAATATTTATAGAAACTTATTGGGTGGTGGAAAATTGCCTATATATTGAAGACTCGTAGGTTATCTAGGGCAACTATGTATAGATAGATTGTGACTATGGCCTACACAGTATTATAAGGAAAATGCCCATGCAACTTTTCAAGATATATGTTTTTAATATTATAATTCCATTTTACCAGAGATAATAAGAAGCCCATTTTTTGTTCTTGTAAATTGTTGTTCTTTCTTTATTTTTTTTGTGTGTGTGTTTGTGTTAATAAGGGGAGTACCCTTCCTCAAGTGGTTTCAGAGAAGAAGTTCCTAAGTTTGTAGAGAGATCATCGAATATGAGGTAGTTTGCACTAGGACTAAATTTGTGGGTTTGACCAATAAGTGTGAAAATGCCTCCATGAAGGAACCATGGTGAAAGAGTCAGAGGTGTTATGGAAGAGGGTTTTAGATCCTTCCAAATACCAGTGCAAGAATTGCAAGAGGAGACCCAAAGAGGAATGAATATTGCTACAAGAGATAAAAGTGGAGATGCATTTGAAGAGGGAGATGTTGATTATGAAAGAGAAGAAGCAACTATGAATTCAAATGAGGATAGATTTTTCATAGCCATTTATAGGATTGGAAAGAGACCCAAGATTGAAGTCCCTTGCATGCTTTTGGGAAAAAATGATCTAGAGAAGTTTATCGACTCGACTAATGATGTAGAAGAATAGTTTGAGTATGAATAAATTGAAGATCCTAAGAGGGCCAAATTTATAAAGGGCATGCGAAAATTTGGTGGCAAGAGATTTAGTTGGAACAAAATAGAAGAGGAAAGGATAAACTCACAAGATGGGATTGGATGGTGGACAAATTAAAGGAATAATTTATTTTGATTGGTTATGAGCTTAATTTCCAGAAGCAAATGCAACACTTGAAGCAAGTGGGAATATTTGTGTACGAATATAGATAAGAGGTCTACTGAATCCTCATCATAATAGGTCATGCAAAAGATGATAAGGAAAAATTTACATGTTACCTTAATTGTTTAAGGCCAAGTATTCAAGAAGAGTTGAGTCTAGTTAGAATGGCTAGTATTCAAGAAGCATATGAGTTTACCTTAAGGGTGGAAGAAAAATTGAACAAGAAGTTTGAAAGCAAGAAAGGCGAAAGAGGTTGGGGTGGAATATCCAATTGACAGTCTTATTGAAGCCAAAATGAAGATCAATAAAAGAATGATGAGGCTAGTAACAATTAGAATCATAGTGGAAATAATTTTAATTGTTCCTATGATCAAAATAACAAGGATCAAAGAGGAAGAGGAAAAGGTCAAGGACCATGAAGATGAGGTTTTTGTAGGACATGTTTTCATTGTGGATGAAAAGCGCATAGAGTTTATAAGTTTCATCAACATCAAGGAAGAACCAACAAAAGACCATAGGGAAATTCATGGGTTACACAGACAGATGAAGATGCCAAATCACTATATTACGAAGGTGGTGAAAGAGGAGAAGTTTTGGATATTTGAAGAAACTTGTTGAGTGATGAGAATAAACTTGAACAAAAAAAGAATTCATTCCACACATGACTCAAATGTAATGGTAAGGTATACAATGCCATTATTGATGGTGGTAGTATAGATAATCATATTTCTGAGGAAATGGATAATAAGTTGAAGATAGAAATAAAGAAACACATGAATCCCTACCAAATTGCTTGGTTGTAGAAGGATCATAAGGCTTTGGTTAACAATGTTTGGCAGATTGGGAACTACTATGATGAGGCATTGTGTGATATTATGTCTACGGATGTTTGTCATATATTGTTAGGGAGATCCTAGTAGTATGATTGTCCTATAACATATTATGGGTTTGCAAATACCTATACATTGATAAAGGATGGAGTTTGACACAAGTTCTAGTTATTGAAGGAAACTAAAGATATAACATATTGCAATGCAAAATTTGTTTAGTTCATGGAATAAATTTTCTAGAATGTTTGAGGCATGAGAATATGTATTTTTCTTTAGTTGCGAAAGCTAGTAAAGAGGAAGTAGAAGATTCACCTACAAAAGTTATAGATTTGTTGTATGAGTTTTGAGATACTATACTTAGTAATGTACCTAATGCATTGCCATAGTGAAGAAGATTAGTTATTAGATGGATTTGATTGAAGGAGCTAGTTTTTTGAATAAGGTGATTCATAAAATGACTCTAACATAAAGTAAATAATTGAATATACAAGTATAGGAGTTAATAAAAAAGGGGTTGATTCATGAGATTTTGAGTCCATGTGTTTTACCAACAGTATTAGCACCAAGGAAAAAATGGATATTAAAGGATATGTATAGATTCTTGAGCCATCAAAAAGATCACTATTAAGTACAAATTTCTCTTGCCAAGGATGCATGATATTATGGACTATTTGAGTGGATCTATGTATTTCACAAAAATAGACATGAAGAGTGGATATCATTGAATTCAGATCAGAGAAAGAGAAAAATGAAAGATATCCTTCAAAATAAAGGACGACTTGTATGAGTGGTTGGTCACACCTTTTGGCCTAACTAATGCACCAAGCATATTCACATGGCTCATGAATGAGATACTAAAAGAGTATATGGGAAAATATGTTATTGTTTATTTGGATAATATTATAATATTCAATAAGACATTATAGAATAATATAATGCATATTCTTAGGATGTTTGAGAGACTAATGGAAGATAAATTGTTGATTGATCCAAAGAAGTGCAGTTTTGTGAAGTTCTAGTGTGTTAGTGCATTTTAGGTCTTCCTAGTTTTGAGCTCCTAAGTGAATGGTAATCTAATGAAAAATATGTCAAGTCAAGTCTAGACTATGATTAGGATGGATTATCTTCTCATCTACTCCTGTGAGCCTACCCATGTGGGAAATGGAGCAAGTTAAGTACTATCGATCAACTAGGTGATTCAAGGATGGGTGGACAAGTGTCAAGCTTTTCCTAAGATGGGAAGAAAGCTAAATGAGCTCTATCAATACATCTATCCATGCTCAAAACCTTCTTGAAGTGAAGAACCAATTCTGTATATATCAGAAGAAAATATTCCATGAAGATCCAGAGCCAAAGCAATGAAGAAGCAACTAGTTGAATGAAGAGATCATGGAAAGCATAGACAAAAGTTGGCAATGTATTTTGGGTTGTTGATGTGATCAAAGCAATGGTATGGATCAAATCATGATCATCCATGTTAGGAGGAAGAAAATTCAAATATCATATAAGTAAGGATTCATGTGACTAAGCATTGAAAAGTCAAATCTCCAATCATAAAGATCCATGTGGTAGCGAACCCACAACAAGCCAAGTAAAGTGATTAATAAGAGATTGAATCCAATGACCCTCACTTTATTGCTTTAGCAATATGTAGACTCTTTAATATTCACAGTGTAGTGGGAGTTGTAAATCTCCTTCCACCTAGAAAGTTGTGGGCCTAGATCATCAATTCATCCTGATCATCCAACAGAGCTAATAGTCATGTTTCGGACCTAAATGTTAAAGGACAAAAGGTTTTGGAGAAAGTCTCTAGAATAGTGACACTTCTCCACACTTAAATCCATTTTAGGCATAACTATTGTAAGAAAAAAGGTTTTGGAGAAAGTTAATGCTAATGCTTGTCACATAGTCAAAGAAGAGACTACGCCTAATGGTTAAGCATAAACAAGACATCAAGCCAACCCTTTTGATCAACCTAGATCAATGACTCTTGCTATGTCATTATGAAAAGTTGTAAGTCATTTAGCTAAAGTGACATTATGACACTATGATGCATATCCAGTGGGACTAGGCAACTATAGTGGTACTCAAAATCAACTTCAGCTACAAATTCACCTCAAGATCAATGATCATTGTCATGTCCCTTTTTCAAATGATTAAAAATAATAATCTTTGCTAAGGCAGGCAGGCCCAAAAAAGGTGAAATTTCGGCAAAGGGGATAATCTTTGGAAGCTAATGGACTAATAAATGAAAATTATTATTAAAATATATTTTATTAACCCCTCTTGGATGTGAGTTAGGGTTATGCCCTCTTTTAAGGGGTTTGGAGGCATTTTGGGCTGATTCCAGAACTTGTTTTTTGCTCATTTCTTTGTTATTCTTTAGAGGCTGCCAAACCTGTGGAGAAGGAGACCCAAGAATGAGAGTTTTTAGGTTTCTAGGAAGGCTAAGGATGGGATTTTGAAGCCATTCCATGTGCATGCTCATGTAGAGTTTGCCTTTGTGTTGAACAGTGCAGATTTGTGGTTTTTCGAGTGTATTTTTTGTAAGAGTTTGGCATTTCCGGTTGAGTATTTTATATCAGTTTGGGTTGCTGCTGTATTTCAAAATTTTAGATGTCAAAATAGAGCTGAATATATGTATTTGGTCTTGATTATACTTCTATGATAGATTATTAGTGTTTTTGTGGTGTTTTCAGGCTATTCTATGTTGTTTTCGGGAGCCCAATGAGCATTGCTTTTATCCTCTATTTGGGAGCTGTTGTGTAAATGTTATAAAGATATGAAAATGTCATTTTGTAGGCTTTTATGGTGCTGAAATTTTTATAAGAATGTCCACTTTCAGATTTACTAATAATATGTGAAGCTGTGAAGTTTTTGGCACTATTTTTGGCATACCCAACTTGGGGTTTATTGAAAAATTGGTGGATCTTTGAAAGATTGGTTGTTTGATCTTAAAGATCTGATTAGAGGCTTGAAATATCATATAAAATTAGAGGAAGGGACATTTTAGTGGTATTAGAGCTATGATCTTGCCAGCCTAAAGGTTTGTAGAAGTTTGCATGTCAGTTTTGACAACTACCCAAATCTTGCATGTCAAAATTTATGGTTGCATGCTACTTCTAATCATTTGAATGTTAGTTCTTGGTGAATTTGGTGGTTGCATGTTCCTTCTAATCAGCTGCATGTCAAAATCTATGGTTGCATGCAACTTCTGATCATTTGCATGTTAGTTCTTGGTGAATTTGGTGGTTACATGTTGTTTCTAATCAGCTGCATGTCAAAATCTATGGTTGCATGCTACTTCTAATCAATTGCATGTTAGTTCTTGGTGTTTTAAGAAGTTATAACCTATTGGGGTTACACTATACTTTATCTAGAATGGACAGGTATAGTACAAAGTCGCAGAGGACACGATCTTGGACAATTGATATCCAGAGTCAGAACTGTAGAAAGGATGGTTATTTAGACATTCAAGATAAACTTAGGAAAATAAGCCATGACATGTCTGAACAGTTGGTTAAGCACCACCGTATAATGAATGACATGTTGTCCGACCCAACTAAGGTGGATAAGTTGACTAGATTTCTATTTGGCAGATTTTCTCACAGGACAGATGACACAATTACCAAGAACTTGCATGAGGAGTTTGAGAAACTAGCTTATAGCCAAGCTAAGGTCTTAGATTCTACACCACCATAGGAGGTAGTGAGAAAGGATATTACGTAGATTGATAGTAATGGTCAACTTGATACTCAAATTGAGACAATTGTATACAGGTCATCAAAGGGTGATGTCATAGGTATTCAGGATGGTATAGTTACAACAGGTAGTGACTACAGAGTAGTGGGTTCAGATGATGATTATGAGGATGTTGTTGTGCATGATGGTGAGATACCTGATAGAGATGAGCAGACATTGAGCATTCATGACTTTGCTGAGAAAGAGTACCAGGCACAATTAGATGCTTCGACACATGAGGTTGAGGTTGGTAGTACTTCACATGTTTTGTCGAGCCAACTGAAAGTGAACAAAGATAGTATTGTGACTTCATTATCTCATCATGACAGGTATGTGGAGTTAGATGGTATTGGTCATATTACTCAGGTGAGGAGTTTTCTTGAGTTACCAGCTGATTCTAGTTTACAGATATGGACTCGAGATTGTTATATTGGCATTTGGGATTCAGTTGACTGGAGATCTTTAACACTTTTTGGTAGCGGTGTTTGTTTGGGTGCTATCATGGATTTGATTAGCAGATTGCACGGTGTTGTCTTTTCTTGTGCCAGCAGCTTGTCGGATGCTGCTATTAGTTTTTATACACTAGTGTTGGGCTTTGTTCATATATCCAGTCGACCATACTTGCTGGAATGTGTTGATGATCTTTCATATTTGGCAGTGTGTACAAATGAGTCCCAGGATCATATTGGCATTGATGACATCCAGGAGGATGCAGTGGGTAGTTTTGAAGACTTAGTTTCCTTGGCAGTTTTTTTTGGTATAGAGGAGTTAGACATCAGTGCTATAGTTTTTTATACTCCATATGTTGAGATGAGATTTGGAGTTGATTCACAGGATATGGATGGTAATACTCTAGAGACTAGTAACTTTGGATATACTCCTTTAGACAGTGCATCAGAGGAGGTTTGTAGGAGACAATCTAGCTAGTGCCATCATGTGTCTAATCAGTTGAGAGTTAGTGAGCAAGACATTGCTATCACTTGCCAGCATTTTGATGCTGCTCATTAGTTGTTAGCCGTTTATGGATGGGTTTCTCCTACTAGTGATGAGCAGGGAGGCAGTTTTCTTTCCTTGACAGAGTTCCACTCTTTATGGGAGGCTATCCAGATTTTGAGATAGGATTATATGCAGTTGGTAGTCGATAGAGATTATCTTATGGAGTGGGGCAATACAACATACAATGCATTGTTGGCCAAGGAATATGAGGTGACTGAGCTTACTCAGCAACTTGTGGTGACTTCTGAGATTCTTGAGAGTACACAGTTGGCTTTCAAGGAGTCACAATTTCATTTGGCTAAGGTGACCATGGAGTTAGAGCAACTACAGTCTTTACCAGATTCTGTACAGTCACAAGCTGTGGTGTCTGGTGATTTGAGGATGTCCATGGTCGAGATTGTTAAAGATAGTGGAGATGGAGATGCATCCATCCTTGATACTAACATTGGCATATCGGGTTCGTCCCCACTAGAGTCAGGTTTAGTTGAGTTGGGTGTTGTAGCAGATTGTTGTGGTATGCCTAACATGGTGGTGACCTCTAGTACTAATGACACAAAGACTAGAGAGGTTATATCAAAGATCATGTGTGATATTGGTGAGCCGACAGTTGGCATGGTTCCTGCTAGTAATACTACTCCCTTGGTGATGTCTTCAGAGGTAGTAGTCAGTTCCAACTTGGTTAGTGAACAATTGCAGTTAGTTACATCTAGATTGTAGTCTAAGCCACTAACTGAGATTGGTGCATTCTATCGACATTACACTGTGAGGTATGCTCATCAATCTACCTTTGATGACCATGTTGATGAGATGATGATACAGAGATGTACTTTGGTTCCTAGTGCTTATCATTAGTTATGGGACAGTTTGATGCCTCAAGATGAGAGTTATGATGGGCATGACATGGTGATAGGTTCTGTAGTTGACAGCTTGATAATATGTGACTTAGAGCAGGAGTTTGGAAGTGATGCTTCAGTGGGTGTTGTTATTGATTCTACTCCTTTGGCTATGACATCTCCTGACTTAGCTAGTGATCAATGACAATGGGTTGTATCACTTGTTCATGGTGAGCTGTTGACTGAGGTTGGTTTTTTTAATCAACATTATATTGCAGGGTATGTACATCAGTTAGCATTTGATCCTTGTGTTGAGGAGTTGATGGTAGGAAAATTCGGTTTGGGTTCCATTTCTTGCTATTTATCTTGTGATGAATTTTCACCATCAAGGGTGCATGGGAGTTATGGTTATGAGATAGTGGCTGATGATCTATAGAGTTGTGTTGATTGCAGGAGTTGTATAGTGTGTGGATTCTCCATACTTGGTATAGTTTCATTTGAGAGAGTTCACCATTGTTGTAGAGTTGGATTGTACATTCTGTATAGGCTAGTGGGATGCGTTGATGGTATTTACTATGTTAGCAGTTTGATTTGTCCACTTTCCTTAGGTTTTGATGTTCTAAGAGTTTATGTCTCATGGGTTTCCGGCTGTGGAAGTTGTGATTTTGGAGTTTGGTTGAGCTGTAATTGTTAGTTTGATTATGGATTCCTCTTGGTTATATTGCAGAGGATATTGCAGGAGCCTGTGTTAATTGACAATAGTATAGATCATGACTACATTTGGGATCTAGGTGGATTGATTGGTTTATTGTTTGGCCATTTCTTGAGGACAAGCAATATTTTGAAGGGGAGGACTTGTCATGTCCCCTTTTCAAATAATTAAAAATAATAATCTTTGCTAAGGCAGGCAAGCCCAAAAAAGGTGAAGTTTCGGAAAAGGGGGATAATATTTGGAAGCTAATGGACTAATAAATGAAAATTATTATTAAAATATGTTTTATTAACCCCTCTTGGACGTGAGTTAGGGTTATGCCCTCTTTTAAGAGATTTGGAGGCATTTTGGGCTGATTCTAGAACTTGATTTTTGCTCATTTCTTTGTTATTCTTCAGAGGCTGCCAAACCTATGGAGAAGGAGACCCAAGAATGAGAGTTTTCAAGTTTTTAGGAAGGCTAAGGATGGGATTTTTAAGCCATTTCATGTGCATGCTCATGCAGAGTTTGCCTTTGTGCTGAACAGTGCAGATTTGTGGTTTTTCGGGTGTGTTTTTTGTAAGAGTTTGGTGTTTCCGGTTGAGTATTTCATATCAGTTTGGGTTGCTGCTGTATTTCAGACTTTTAGATGTTAAAATAGAGCTGAATATATATATTTGGTCATGATTATACTTTTGTGATAGATTATTAGTGTTTTTGTGGTGTTTCCAGGCTATTCTATTTTGTTTTGGGAGCCCAATGAGCATTGTTTTTATCCTCCATTTGGGAGCTGTTGTGTAAATGCTATACATATCTAAAAATTTCATTTTGTAGGCTGTTATGCTGCTGAAATTTCTATAAGAATGTCCACTTTCAGATTTACTAATAATTTTTGAAGCTGTGAAGTTTTTGGCACTATTTTCAGCATACTCGATTTGGGGTTTATTGAGAAATTGGTGGATCTTTGAAAGATTGGTTGTTTGATCTTAAAGATCTGATTAGAGGCTTGAAATATCATACAAAATCAGAAAAGGGACATTTCAATCATCATTATAGAAATTTGTAAGGTTTTTAGTTATAGTGACATAAAAACAACATGCTACATGTCCCACTCATTGTTGGAGGGTTTTAAATGATTTTTTACACACAAAGATTTTCTATGGCTAGGATTTAATCTTGAACGAATCGTGGCCACCCATCAACTCATCAGAAGATTAGAAGATCAATGAATCCAAATGAATTTTGAGCCTAAATGTTGAAGGATTTTTTTTTGATAAACTCTTTGAAATAATGACACTTTTCTACACTCAAATCCATTCTGGACATTAATGTTGAAGGAAAAGAGCTCACATGATTGTGGTTGTAGATTTTGAGAAAATCAATGACAATTGCAAAATAGTTGAAAAGATAAATGCATGGACTCTGAGAAAATAGAGTAATGCCATGTGGGGGTGTAGACCCAAATTATTAACATGTAGTTTCTAGTGAAAGCATAAATATTCAATCATGATTTTTGATCTAGATTGATCATGACCATCCATTTTCTCAGCGAAGGATAAAGTTAAAGGCCCAGTCAAAGCATGGAGACCAATCATGATCGTTGATTTGGTAATTGAATATGGTACATTGATGACAAATATTTAAACTTAGAGAAACAACTAGAAATATGAAATGGAAAAGGTGGCACAAAGGGTTTTGCTAAACTAGTAAAGGAAAATGAAGCATTTTGAGCACATTCTAGAATGACAGTGAACTACAGAAGCCATGGAGTATGCTAGAGGTTAATAAGGAATATTAGGCTATAAAATATTGAGTCAAGAACATTATCAAAACCTTGTAATTATGTCAAACTATTAGGGTTTTGAGGGATTTTAACGATTTCTACTTTCTTTCTCTAATGTATTGAATTATAACTAATGATTGATGATTCATAAGCAATTCAAGTGCTCTGTGATTGTAACTAATGAATTTGTAACTGGCCAAGAAGCTTAAGAGTGGGCCTATATATATGTATATGTAATTTGAACAAATAATGTAAAGCATCGACAAAATTTCTATGTGGGCAAATCCCTGTAGCTAGGACTACTATGTGAGACTTTGCATCTATATTTTGATTCTATCGTTCATGTTAGTTTAGTTTTAGTTCTTGCATGGTCTTTAGAATGAAATGTGTTGTTAATGAAAATTGGAGGATTGGAAACAAAATGGGTTTTGTTGCTTTCTTTTTAGTGGTAATATGACTTATCACCATCATTTACAGTATTTTCTCCTTTCCTCTTTCACATGCAAGTTAGTTTGATGTGCATTTTCATGGTTGTATGAGAATTTTTGGATTTGGTTAATATTAGATGCAGAGTAGGAAGTAAATGGTTGTTGTGGAATCTTGGTAACTTGGGCAATCTGAGTATTGTTTAGTTAATCACACTTTCTCTTCTTATGTAGTGTGCATCAATAGCTAGTCTTGCATTTTGGCATCTCACTTTTGGCATATAGAATAGATTGCATTTTAGGTATTAGAAGAGCTTAAAATTGAATCATATGCATTCATAACTATGGAGGTTGCGAGTCATCATTTGAAATCTTAAGCATTGGAAAGTATTGACATATTGCATTTATGACTGTATTTGTCATCGATGACAACATAATAGCAAGTTTGTCAAGATTGCTAGAGCAATCGAGAGAGATTGTAGTTGTACAAACAAGGTGTTTCTTGTCCGGTGATATGTAGTCATGGACATGTTCAACATTATGTCCTAAAGATGTGGTTCAATGTGTAGAACACAAGTCAAAGATGTATGAAAGTTATAACTAATTTATAGAGAGAAGTTCAGAGACAGAGCATTAGGAAAGTAGTTCCTAATGTTTGTCACTATCTTACATCTGAGATGTAATGAAGAGATGCTAAGTCAGCTAGTGATAAAGGATAGTCTATTGGTGATGTCGACAAGTGCACAAGCCCTAGTGTTGCATGTGTGAAGTTTTGTATAGACTGTGAGCCGATAGTGCTATTGTAATTGTAATTAATTAATTAGCTTATTATAATTAATTAGGAAAGCCTCAAGGCCAACTCAAGGAATTATTTCGATGATATGTTATAAAGGAAAGATGTTTTCCTTGTTTGAAAAGGGTGTATCCATTGTTGTATGAAGTGTGAAGTGTGAAAAGGAGCTAAGTACTTACTAAATGCAAGTAAGAGATCCAAGGGATTATTGGATTTGAGATTTGTGATCTGGTTACAAGATTAGAAGGAGCAGAGGTCTGATTGATAGGACAAAGGAAATAACTACTATTCATTTCTATTATTCTACAAGGAATAATACAAAGATCATTTGGATAGTGGGTTAATTGGTCTTAACCTTGAAGATGTTTAGGCAATGGGTCCAACTGCCTTCTACAACTCCTAATAGGGTTGGAATCTCCTAACAAGGATTCAAAGTCTCCTAATAGGGACTTAGATGTAATGAATGTAGACATAGACTCCTAAAAGGGTCCATCCTCTAACAGGGAACATTTATAGTAGTACATAATCTTGTGGGTACCATCCCCATCAGGGTATTCCCTCTGATCAAGGGTTTCCCTAGTTAACATATCTAGTGTTTTTGTGTATGAGTATCTTGTTGTGGTTTCTAGTTATATTGCTCATATGGTTAAGTTTGTTTAAGGTTGATGATTGTGATAATAGTTCAATAACCAATTCAACCCACCCCCCCCCAGTTATATTGGTGGACTATATATTCTAATAATTGGTATTAGAGCATCAGGTCCTTGAAGAGAAAGCTTAATAGAATTGGGAGATCAATGGTTTGTCATTTCAGTAAAGACAACCCTGAGTTAGATAGAGGAAATTTTGACACCCAGAAGATAGAGATTCTTGGTGAGATACCAAAATTGTGTATAGAACTAAGCATTGAGTTTCCCAATCTAGAATTCTTTTGTTGTATACTAAAGAATAGAAGCACAAGTAAAGATAGATCCAGATCCAAAGAAGATAGGAATACCAAGGAAGATATTGATCTACTTATGAAATAGGAGCCAAAAGGAATGAAAATTTTTATTTGTTGGACATGTATAGAGTTTGGTCATTTTCATCTAGATGTCCTAAGAGAGTAAGAAAATTTAGAAAGAACTCACTTTCTGATGAAAATGAAGAATTTAAAGAAAGTATGGAAAGATTCTTGAATGATTGTGATGATGAGCTTGAATCAAAATAGAAAGATGAAGTAATAGAAGAGATAGCTTTGATAACTATTGTTGATCCAAAGACTAACCATGAAAATGTGAAAGTTATCATTGAGACTAACAATGATTTGCAGAATGGAAATTAGATTGAAGAACAAATATTTGAGCCTAGAGTAGAAGAAAGAGTTGAGTTGACAACTCTTACAAGAAGTATATCAAAGAATCATCCTCCTAGATAGAATATTGGGAGCATAAATAAAAATTAGGTAAATGAAGAAATATGTGAATTATATTTTTTTTCTCAAATTAAACCTAAGAGTGTAGATGAATCATGTAAAGATGATCATTGGATTCAAGCAATGAAGGAAGAATTAGATTAGATTGTGAAGAATGAAACATGGGAGTTAGTCCCTAGAGCTAAAGATAATAATGTGATAGGAACCAAATGGGTATTTAGAAACAAGATGAATGAGCAAGGTGAAGTTGTGAGGAACAAGGCTAAACTTGTATGCAAGGGATATTCATAGCAATAAGGCATAGACTATGAGGATACATATTCACCTACAGCTAGGATGGAAGCAGTAAGAATGTTCTTGGCTTATGCAGTGAATAAGAAATTCAAGGTATATTAGATGGATGTTAAATCAGCCTTCCTGAATGGAGAACCTGAAGAAGAGGTATATATTGAGCAGCCTAGAGGTTTTCCTTTGATAGAAGACAAAGACATGGTATGCGAACTAAAGAAAAATCTATATGGTCTGAAGCAAGCACTTAGAACCTAGTATGCAAGGTTAGACAACTATTTGTAAAAGCTTAGATTTGCTAAAGGTATGACAGATAGTAAATTGTATTTGAAAGAAATTGAGAATTCTTTGCTAGTAATAGTAATATTTTTTGATGACATCATATTTGGAGGTAATGATGAAGCAAGTGATAAGTTTGCTGAAAAAATGAAGAATGAGTTTGAAATGAGCATGATAGGAGAGATGAAGTTTTCCCTAGGATTACATATTGTACAAAATAGTGATGGTACTTTTATTTCACAACCTAAGTACTTGAAAGACTTGTTGAAAAGGTTTGGATTAGAAAGTCATAAACCTATGATAATTGGTCATAAGTTATCTAGTAAAGATGAGACACCTACAATAGAGAAAAAGAAGTATAGATCCATGATTGGAGGTTTGCAATATTTGACTCACACCAGACCAGATATAGCAAATGTAGTTGGGATTGTAGCTAGATTTCAAACTGATCCTAAGGAATATCATTATGTAGTAATAAAGAGGATATTTAGATATTTGAAAGGAACATCTGACTAAGGAACTTAGTATGATAGATCGAGTGATTTCACTCTATGTACATATACTAATGCAGACTAGGTAGAAGTATGGATGACAAAAGGAACACCTGTGGTGGAGCATTTTTTCTTAGAGGAAGCTTGGTTTCTTGGCTAAGCAAGAAGCAAGATTGTATTTCTCAGAGTATAATTGAGGTAGAGAATGTTGCAACAACAAATAACTACAACCAAGTAATGTGGATGAAACATATGCTGAAAGATATCATAATTGAGCTTGTAGAACTTGTTATCATATACTATGATAACATGAGTATAGTGAGTATGTCTAGGAATCCTATATTGCATTCTAAGACTAAGCATATATCTATTAAGTATCATGTGTTGAGAGAGAAAGCAATAGAAAAAGAGATTATATTAGAGTATGTAAGTACTAAATATTAGATTGCAAATATCTTTACGAAGCCTTTACCTAAAGATGCATTTTAGTACTCGAGAGGTATGCTTAGGGTTATGCCCCTGGCTACTTCTAAGTAGATGATGCAATAAATGCATTAGTCCAGTGGTATAGAGCACTATTGTTAGACTAGACTAAATGTTGATGCTTCCTATATGAAAAAGTATCTAACATGAACTAAGTCATTGAGGACTTTTTGTTGGTGTAAATACATATTTAATATTAACACTTTACTTAAGTTTACTTAGGTTAATGCATTATTTTAGTATATTGCATTATTTTATTATTTATCTGGTGAGACACTTAGGAGTTTGCATACTTTTAGGAGTTGTCATGTTGACAACATAGAAGTAAGCAACTCTAATTTAGCACATGGTGTCTACAACACTAGAGTTTGCATAATTAACTAAGTTTTCATGAAGACAACACATTTATTCAAACTCCTAATTTAGCACATGGTATCTACAACATTATTTTGCATACTACACCTTTGTAGGCTTATCCTCTCATCATCACACTTGCTCATGTGCTTAATGGAGGATAACCCATATCTGGTGGACATGTGCTTGGTTGTATGACTTATCATGTTGTGATTCCTATGCATTCTAGAGGCCTTTATTTATAGGCACTCCTAGTGTACTTTCACATTGAATTGAATACATATCAACATTCTGATGATACTCTTGTTGTGCTTGTGCTTGAGTTCTTTGATCTTTGGTGAATTCTGCCCTAAGCCAAATTCTTACATGGTATCAGAGCTTGGAGAATTTCTCTTCACATAGCCATTCGAGACCATAGTTGCTTCATCACCTTGGCCTAGATCCATAGTATCATAGCCATTGGGAGTGTTTAGAGCCAGAATGGATCTCATCATTGTGTTTAGAACATCGATTCATTGAAAATTGGCTATAAATTTTCCTACCCTAGGCCAAAGTCGATTTTGAGGCAATTTTTTTTGCAAATCAGCACCTGAAGGCCCGATTTGCAAGTTCAGGTATGATTTTTTAGATTTGCAATTTAATTTAATTCAGATCTATTAAATTATTCTTGTCTGCATTTATTTTCAAAGTCTGCATTTGTCAAAAAAATTTGCCCTTCGGGCAGCAGAGATTTTTTTTTTTTTTTTTGTATAGGCACCGAGCAATGACACCCTAACCCTACACTCTGTAAGGAATATTCTATAGCATATTCCTCCTTTAGTCCAGTTTGGTTATTCAAAGTTACAACCATGACTAAATTTTGACGGTCGACATTTAAATTTGGCACATACTACTGATTTTGGCAAGTACACACTGTATCGGCCAAGCCTCTGGTGACCAACCCTCAACTCATGGTGGGCTTCATTTGGTTTATAATTTGGTGGGAATTCCTTTTATACACCTCACATGGCATTAACATTGTCAATGTGGGATGATTAGTATTCCCCACCGCCAACATTTAGTACTTTTACAACCGCAACAAAGTCTCTAGCTCCCATTACTAGGACTTCCTGGCGATATTTATACCTCACCATGCATCAACTTTCGGTGACCTGCAATTTGCAACTTATCTCTACATGGAACCCTTCACTAGAAAACCATGTAGCCTCCCCCCCACTCTCCATGTGATGCTCTATCATAGTCTAACTTAGCCTTGCCATCTTCGCAGTATGACACCAATGTGCCATTTGACATCTTTCCACATAGTGTGACACACCAGACCGCCACCTCAACTGCCATGCAGGCTATCTCACCAGACATGTCATTAGACACATAGGTTCCATGTGTCATCTTCATTACCCTTATTATACTTCCACAGCAGCACCAACTGACATCATCCATACGGTCGTGCCATGTCACCAAGAGGGCTATTTTTTTTGTTGATGTCTGCCAGACACGATGTTAAATTTGATGGCCATCTAATCATCATTTCTTGGTATTTTTCAACTACTAAAATGACCATTTGATCATCAAATTTAAGCTCACAATTTTTTGCTCAGAGCCCTCTTCAGATGCATTTTTGATTTGATAGTCCAACTTTGGGAGGCCATAACTCAGTCATCCAGACTCCAAATCAAGTGTGATTTTTACTTTTTGGGTAGAATTTTTTGAAATTTTTAGTGGTGGTGTTCTTTTCTAGTTTTGGTGCAAGGATTTGTCAGAAATTACATTTTTTAACAACTGTACCTATTCAATCTTGCATTTTACAACTTGACATGCTCCATACGGGCTCATCTTGACACATTTTTAGGTTTTTTTTATTGAAAGTGCATTATTTTTTGTCTACTTTCCAGATCTATAATTAGATTATAGGGTTGTGTGGACAAAAATATCACTTTCAGAATTGGGGCCTTTTCTGCATTGTATTACTTTGATTACTTTTCAAAATTGTTGTGCATCTGAGTTACAATGCTTAGTGATAAGTTTGAGACTCAAAAGGTAGTTGTATACAACAAAATTAGAAGTCCACTTTTTACATTTGGATAAGTGGCCTATTGTACATGCACTACATATTAAGTGCCAAAAGCATCTTTTTTGGAGGGTTCTTTTGATTGAGTGAATAGGAGGGTGTGTATTGTGTTTCTTTGTCTCTCTTTTGTGCTCTTTTCATTTTCTACATCATGGGTTCACCTAAAGGTCCACTTCTAACTTCACACAATTACTCTACATGGAAAGATATTGCATGGAGTAGATTAATGGAAAAAGGTCTAAGTCTTTATGTTGATGGTACAATTCCCAAAACCACTGATGCTACAACACTCATTGATAGGAAAACTAAAGACCAACATGCTTTAAGAATTATCTGAAGTTGTGTACATAGAAATCTCTTCTTCCACATTTCTAGTTTCAAGGAAGTTAAACCTGCATGGGAAAAACTTGAAGCATTGTATGGTAAGGTGGATGAGGAAAAGGGATTCCAAATTGAGGATGATCTACTTCTATTGGATCCAAAGAACTTTGACACAATTCAAGATTATATCAACAAAGCCAATGAGTTTAGGGCACTAATTAAAGATTGTGGTAATCCAACGAAGGATGAAAAGTTGATTCATCACATCCTAAAGAGGCTACCTTCAGAGTATGCTTCCTTTTTTTTGAGTTATAATATTCACAGGTTGACCATGGGAAGTACTTTCTGAAAGCCTACATTTGATGCATTTGCAGAAATGTTGATTTTTGAACAATTCCACTTGATAGATATGGGACTTCTCACATCATCAAAGACTAAAGCATTGGTGGCTAGTGATGAGAACCAATCAAGTCAAGGAGGAAAAATTTCTAACAATAGAAAAAGGAAGTAGCGGAAGCAAAAATTACAACCTGAGACACAACAATCCTCCTCACAACAAGGCAATTCTTCTTCCAACAAAAAGGGAAGTAATAATGGAAAAAAGGAAAAAAAAAATTGTGCATATTGCAAGAAAATGAATCATGATGAGCATCATTGCAAGACTAAGAGAAATGATGAGTTGGAAAACCTACTCAAGAAGAAAAAAATTCAAGTGCCAAATGCTTCTAAGGATTCAATTCCAACCTCTTCAAAGGGAAAAGGGCAAGCACTTATGGCTAGTTCAAGTTCTTCTTCAGAATGGATTCTTGACTCAAGTGCCTCATATCATATGGGTTCTTCAAAGGGAGACTTTTTTTCATTGAAGTAGTCATAGGTACTTCACATCTTTGTGGGAGATGATACAAAAATGGAAGTTGGAGGGAAATGACATGTGGATATGGAAAATGGGGAATTCAAATATGTTCTCTATATTCCAAACCTTATCTCTAATCTCCTCTCAATTTACCAAACCACTCACCTTGGAGATGGAAACAAAGTTGAGTTCCTTCCAAATTCAGTGATGGTGCATAGTCTCAAAGATGATTCATTGGTTGTAGTGTAAAAAGTCAATCATGATAAGAGACTTTATTCCTTTTCCCACTTTGTGCTTAAGTCTCATTCACATGCCTTGTTAACTCAATCTAATTCATAAATCAAATTATGGCATGAGTGTTATGGTCATCTTTCCTTCCACTATCTTCAACAACTTTGAACCAAAATCATGATCAAACGTCTACCTACAATCAAATTTTCAAAGGGAGAATGTTCAACATATTTAGTGGATATGTTCACCCAACTTATCCTCTAATCCTCTCTGCACTTCAAACATTGTGGAAACTAATAGTGACACCAATGATAGTGCTTCAATAGATTTAGATATGTGGGGTTCTATCAACAACATATTCCACATGCATATATTGCCATAGTGATAGGTCTGGCACAATAGGGTACACCTTGTCTTCTAGCTATAGCAACAAGGGATGACTACATAGCAGACATTTCAGGTTTGTTTGTGGAGTCATACATAGTAGACTTGGGGGACATCATCGATGACATACATCTTCTCTTTGATGAGGCATATCCTTCTTCAGTTGTTGCAAGGGCTCACTTTGACCCTCCTATCCAATCTCTACATGATCGATCTTCATAGGTTGATATGATTATGGATCCTTATGTACAACAATTGCAAGAGGTCTGTTTATCACTTGAGGAGACACTTTATTCTTTGGGACATGTTCTACATTCATCCTTGTCAGATATGCACTTGTTGTTTTTAGCAATGTTGGAAGGGGCAACCATCAACATTGATATAGGGACAATTGAGTAGATTTTAGAGGCATCATTCATCGTAGGGATTCTTTCTACACATAGGGGAAGCATCTCACTTGTACCTTTTTCATTGTTTCTTCCAAAGGGGAGGAACATTAAACAATACTCATGGACTAGCTTCTACCTTGGAGTAGCTATCATTGGTCGACACTCTTCATTGGGGGGGGGACTACCTTGTCTGTCTTCTTCTTCTTCTTTTTTGGGGGAAACCTTTTCCTCTTTTGGGATTGTGTTCTTCTCATATTTCTCTACTGTATATACGTGATGTATGTTGTAATGAAGGGTCTTGATTACTCCATCCATCCATGCATCTTGTCTTTTCATCTCTCTTTTTGGGGGAGAGTTTTTCCCATGAGGTTTTTCCTCTTTATCCACTTTATAAGAGATTGCATTTCATTATGCACATGGGTACCTAACATGGCCTAGTAGCTGGGAACCATTATGCATTTAATCCTAGCTTTTGTAAGCTTAAGGGCATTCCCCTAAGTTGCACTTAAGGGGGGGTGTTGGTGTAAATACGTATTTACTATTTACACTTTACTTAAGTTTACTTAGGTTAATGAATTGTTTTATTATATTGCATTATTTTATTATTTATTTGGTGAGACGCTTAGGAGTTTGTGTACTTTTATGAGTTGTCATGTTGACAACACATAAGTAAGCAACTCTAAATCAACACATGGTGTCCACAACACTAAAGTTTGCATAATTAACTAAGTTGTCATGTAGACAAAACAATTATTTACACTCCTAATTTAGCACATGGTCTCTACAACATTATTTTGTGTGCTACACCTTTGTAGGCTTATCCTCTCATCATCGCACTTACTTTTGTGCTTAATGGAAGATAACCCATATCTGGTGGACATGTGACTAGTTGTATGAGTTATCATGTTGCTGATTCCTATGCATTCTAGAAGCATCCTAGAGGCCTTTATATATAGGCACTCCTAGTGTACTTTCATATTGAATCGAATACATATCAATATTTCGATCATACTCTTTTTGGGCTACTATTGTGCTTGTGCTTGAGTTCTTTGATCTTGGGTGAATTTTTCCCTAAGGTAAATTCTTACACTTTTGGTATTTGGTTTTGAATAGTATCTTTGGAAACTCAAGCTAGTTAAATACTTGGAAAATTTTACTAATAATTGGTATTAAATAATTGGTATACTGTCATATTGAGGCCTTTGACATTCATATCAGTGGGGGAGAATATGCATGAAAAACATCTCCTAAGCATTAATGGGGAAGATATATCTTTGGGGGAGAAGCTTAGAGTTGTTTAGCATGTGAACAACTAATGAGAATCCTAGACGTGTTCTAGAGAATTTTAGATTTGATTGATGAAGAGGATTTGAGAAGATGAGAATAATAGCAACAACAAAGTACTATTTTGGTATTCTTGGAACTTAGATTTTTTTCATCTATGTTTCCATCAATGCCAAAGTGGGAGATTATTCTCATGAATTCTGATAATACTACTTTTGGGGAGTATCCTAAGCATTTGAAAGTATATATTGACATATTGCATTCATGATTGTGTTTGTCATTGATGGCAACATAGTAGTAAGTGTGTGAAGATTGCTAGAGCAATAGAGAGAGATTGTAGTTGTGTAAACAAGGTGTTGCTTGTCCGGTGATGCATGGTCATGGACATGTTCAACACTATGTCTTGATGATGTGGTTTAATACATAGAATGTAAGTTGAAGATGTACAAAAGTTGTACCTGATTTACAAAGAGTAATTTAGAGAGAAAGCATTAGGAAAGTAGTTCATGATGTTTGTTCACTATCTTACATTTGAGATGCAATGAAAAGAGGTGTAGTTAGCTAGTGATAGAGGATAGTATGTTAGTGATGTCAGTGAGTGCACAAGCCCTAGTGTTGCACGTGTGAAGTTTTGTATAAACTATAAGTCGACAATGCAATTATAATTATAGTTAATTAATTATCTTATTATAATTAATTGGGAAAGCCTCGAGGCCAAATGAAGGAATTGTTTTGAAGATATTGGATAAAGAAAAGATGTTTTCCTTGTTTGAAAGGGGTATCCATTATTATATGAAATGCAAAGTGTGAGAAAGGAGCAGAGTGCTTACTGAATGTGAGTAAGCAACCCGAGGAATTATTGGATGTGAGATTTGTGATCTGGTTACAAGATTAGAAAGAGCAGAGGTCCAGTTGACATGACAAAGGAAATAATAATTATTAATTTCTATTATTATACAAGGAACAATACATAGATCATTTGGATAGTGGGTTTATTGGTCTTAACCTTGAAGTTGTTTAGGCAGTGGGTCCAACTGTCTTCCATAATTCCTAATAGGTTTGGAATCTCCTAATAGGGATTTAAAGTCTCCTAACAGGGACTCATATGTATTGAATGTATTCGTAGACTCCTAATAGCGTCCATCCTCTAACAAGGAGCATTTTTATTAGTATATCATCTTGTGGGTACCATCCCCATCAGGGTTTTCCCTCTAATTAAGGGTTTCCCTAGTTAACATATCTAGTGTTATTGTGTATGAGTATCTTGTTATGGTTTCTAATTATATTGTTCATATGGTTAAATTTGTTTAAGGTTGATAATTGTGATAATAGTTGGATAACTAATTCACCCACCCCCCAACACCCCCCCCCACCCTCTTTCTTAGTTATATTGGTGGACTATATATTCTAACATAACTAGCATAGTGTATCTAGGATTCATAGTTTCAACAAAAAAGGTCTTAAATTGGTCCCAAAGAAGGTGAAGGTTATCCTCGAATAGCCTACTTCAAGGAGTGCTAGTGAGGTAAGATATTTTCATGGTTTGGCTAGCTTTTATTAAAAATTTATCAAGATTTTAATCAGTGTTTATGGACCCTTGATAGAAAAATGAGAAGGGATAGGATGGATTCTAAGTAGAATACATGAGGAAAAAAGAGTTATGAATTTATAAAACAAAAATCTACAAAATGACCTAATTTATCACTTCCAAATTTTAAGTATGTGTTTGAAGTAGAATGTGGTGTCAATGCTAAATCATTGGAGTTGTGTTGGGCCAAGAGGGTAGTCTTGATTCTTAATTTAGTGAGAAGTTAAATGATGCCAAAAGAAAATATTATAATTATTATTAGGAGTTTTTTTTTGATAGGTAACATTTTGTACTGTATTAATTAAAACAAATTTTCTTACAATAGTGTGTCATAGTGTAAAGAGGACACTATAAATGCCCTCAATTTAACCCCCATTAACAAAAAAATGTTAATGCATGCTAGTTACAAAAGGCATTAACACCTTCATACTACACCCAACCCATTACATTTTGAAAAAATAAAAACTGGTAGAGCCACCAGACATGCTGTAAACTACCCTGCCGATTCAAGACTTAAACCAAGTTGCATCTTCCTCCTTGATGAAGTTCGAGATGGATTGATCATCCTCCATAGAGTGTTGTTGTCTTCCAGAGCTGCTCATTTTTGCCTCCCCTATAAGAGACACATCAACCCACATCCCAACTTACACAGACTCCCCAATAAACTCTCATCTTTCCTTGCCTAGCTAGTATCTCAATGGCTCTCTAGTTGGTCTCACACTCTTCCTTGCAATTGTCTTCATGAAACCTTGATTCCCTTCCTCCAAAACCAAAATCTTCTCCTATAGAAATTTGACCAATTTCTACTATCCTTTGGTCACTTTTGACATTTGTACCTCATGGGGGGTTGTAGACTGTAGACACCTAAAAACCTTTAGAAAATAAAGTTTTTTTATTTTCTGAAAAAGTCCTGATGACATCATCATTAATTAATTAATTAATTATTTAATTAATTAATTTATTTTTATGCCATTAAATCCCTTTATCTTAATTAAAAATATTTAATTAAGGAATCCCTCCCAAAAATGTTTAAATCTTATTTAAACATTATTTCCTTATTTATTAATTATTTAATTAATAAATTGACCAAAAATCCTAAAATAAATAAAAAATTTATTTTTTGCCCAAAACTTGGCCAATTTCCTTAAGACCACTAACCTCTTCCAAAATCTTCTAATCCTTCTTTAATTTTGATTAAAGGCTAATCCCATCATTTCCTACCCCTAATCCCAACTCAAAATATTTAATTAAGATTAAATATTAATCCTCATGTTTATTAAAAAAGTTTTAATAAGTATCTCCTCAACCCAAACCCTTGAAATAAATAAAACTTTATTTATTTCCTAAAAATCTAATTTATCCTCATCCTAAGAAGTTCTAGACTCTTTTAGAAAGTCTTCATCCTCATCCTAAGAAATTCTAAACTATTCTAGAAAGTCTTTATCCTCATCCAAAGTCTAGACTCTTCTAGAAGATGTCTTTAAACCTAATCCTAATCCCCTCCTAACCTTGTCACATTCCCTAAACATGGGTTAAGAATTACTAACCCAAGCCAAAGTTAACAAATATCTCCTCCTTCACCCACCCTCATTAAATGCCATCCACTTGCCTATCCCTAAGCTAATCCTAAACCATCCTAATCCATCCTCTAATCATTTGCACAAGCCTAAACAAGCTTAAAACCTTCCTAATCAAGTCCAAGTTGAAATTGCTCTCATCACCCTCAAAATATCTCAACCATAAAACTTTATGAAGTCCACTAGGTCATAAATGACTCTTACAAGCCCTTTTATTGCTCTTACAGGTCATTATGAGGGTCTTTATGAAGATTTTATCCCTTCAGCCTCCTTTGTTGACTCATCCTTCCCCTTTCCTCCATCCTCTCACCATGTGACATGTGTCACTCCTTGATTGGCTATAAGGAAGCATAATCCATGTGCTCTCCTCTCATGCAATCTGAGCCCTCCATAAGCTTTTTCCCATCCTTGCATCTTAGCCCTCAATCCCTCAAGCCTCTTGCCTATAAATTGGATCCTTTCCCTTTGCAAAATAACACAATCCATGAAGTAAAGTCATAATGCCATTTTAAGAAGCCATTTTACATCAAAACCATACACTCACACCCAAATTCCAACTCCATTTGAAGCCCTTTTTGAAGCATAAGCTTGAGCATACATCCTATCTATTTAGACAAAGCCACTCAACAAGAGAGCTTCTTATTGAGAGAGCCCATTAATGGCTCATATTCTCAATTGAGAGCTCATCTTAGTCTATCTTGAAGTTTATGAATTTTGTTTAGTTTGTAGAAGCTTTATTTAAATTTGGATTCTATTAGCATACTAACATTGCTCATATACATAGACAACCACATAACTAGAGGTTGTAATGATGAATCACCACCTCCAATTTGCCTCTAAGATTCTTGCCCTATATCCAGTCCTTCCCCTAGCTCATCTCTATAAATGATCTCATCAACTCCCAATAGCCACTATGGGTCAATACTCATAGCTATGACACATCAAATTTCCTCCTTTTTCTCATTAACAAGCAAAGCTAGAGTGACAAAGAGTGAAACAAAGTCCAGATTGGTCCTCCTTCTTCAATAAGAGTCCAAATACTTTGGGCTAAAGATATCCATAATGCAGCTTATGAAATTTGGTTTTCAATGAGGAAAATTTTCTTCAGTCGTTGTACCAAAATTTTCCCTTCATAAGCATGTGTTTGATTCTCTGACTCCAAGGCAAAGGTGGCCTCCATTTCTGAATACTTTGCTAAAATGCTTGCAAAAAATGAGGCCCTTCTCCTACTTAAAAATAGTCCCATGAAAGATCGAGAAATGCACATTTCAAAATCCACCTACATGAAGATCCTCTATTACACGTATAGGATTGTTGTTCATAAGTTTCCTTGATTGAAGGTTAATAATTATAAGTCACTCCTTCAAAAGGAGGCAAGTGGATATAATGCCATTAAAAACACACCATCTTTAATCAAGTTTAAGAAGAACAAAATCTTCAAAAATGCCATTCTTGTTCCCAAAGGGGGCATTTGCTCCTAGGTTGGCCAATTTATCAGCCACCCCATTTTCCTCTTTATAGACATGGTAAACCTTAAAGTCCTCAAACTCCAACAAAAGGCACTTAATCTAATTAATGTGCTTGTTAAGATGCTAAGACTCCAATTTGCCTTTTTTAATCCCATTGATGATAATCTCTAATTCTCCTTCCAAGTTAAATCACCTAATGCATAGCTCCGATCCTAACAAAATAGCTTGTTTTTTTACTTTACATTCTGCCACGTTATTAGTCCCATCCCTTAGTATTTCCACAACAAGAGCTACAAAATTGCCTCCATGATCTGGTGCAATACATCAGCATCCAAAAATGCTTGGGTTCCCTTGGGAAACCCTATCAAAATTAATTTTTAGCTAGCATTCCTCTGGTGGCTGCCAAAAACATCTTTCCTTCCTTTATTGAAGATTAACCCTTGAAAGCCCATTAATAGGCTAAAATTTAATAGTAGGAAGCTTAGCTTGCAAACGAGCATAAAATGTCATTAAAGATAGGTTATGCTCACTTGATGATGAAGTTGTAGATGATATGACTTCTACTAGAGATCTCTCTTGCCATTGTCCAAAGAGACTTATATTCTCTTCCTTTCCTTGAAATTTTTTCATGTTCCTTTCCTTCCACAACTCTCATAGCATTGTTTATGGGATTACATTCTAAGTTGTTACAAAAAAATGTCCTTTTTTCTTCTTCGACCAAGCTTCTATTCATCCTTTTAAAGTTATCATCAAAGGACAAGCCTAATCTAGTTTTGATTTGACTAATGTCAACATCTCTTGGGAGAAACTACAATGGCGTAGGAGGTGATCAATAGTTTCTTCTGTATCCTTGCACATAGAGCATCTAAAAGGTCCCTAAAAACCCATTCTCTTGAGTCTTTCACCTATTAGGATCTTTCCATTTCCTACTAGTCATGTGAACACTCCTTTTGGTAGACATTCCCTACCCCAACACAGGTTGCACTCCCAATCCACTTTATTATGATTCCCTTCCAATAGCTAATAACCAATCTTAACTAAATAATTTCCATGTTTGGAGCCACATCAAATAAGTTGATCCTCTAAATTAGAAGCAACCAATTCCCTATCCAAAAAAATCTATTCTATTCATTCTTTATCCTCATTGTTGATCTCCAAAGTTGATGGGTCTTTCAATTTCCTTGAGCAACCCATGTCTGCTAGCTAAGCATCTATGTAATCTTTAACTCAGGTACCCCAAATTTGTTGCATTGTATAAATCAAGCTCTGAGGGACTACCAAGCTATCTAGCTTCTAGCCTCCATCCCACGAATCATACCAAAAATTTGTCTTCTCTCTATACCTGATCTTCCAAGTTAAATGATTAGTGATTAGCTCTCTGCAACTAATAAGGAAGTTCTAAATGGCCAAACCACATAGGGTATCAAAAATAGTCAAAATGTGATCATCCTTCTAATTATCCAAGTATTTTTCTCTTAAAATCTTGACCCGTTTCTGATCTCCAACACTAAACATCTTCTAGACAAGTTTAGCCCCTAAAGATATATTTAAAAGCATCTAGTCCCTCACTCTTGCCCCTCCACCAGCTTTTGGTTTGCACACCTGTGACCGTGCCATCAAAGGTATCTTGTCTCCCTCTTGCAAACCATTCCATAAGAACTTAAACATGCATCTTTGAATTGAAAAAACCTATTTCCTAGGAATTTTGAAGCATGCCATAGAGTATATTGGCATCACCAAAATTATAACCCAAAGCATAGTGATTCAACCAGCCAATGTGAGTCGTTGCCCTTTCCAACTATCCATTCTAATCCTACACTCATCCACCAACTCTTTCTAGATTTTTCCTCTTCTTGCTCCTACAAATAGAAGGGTCCCAAGAAATCTCCCTAGGAGCTTCCCAGTCCTTACACCAAAGAAGCTAGCAATAAATCTTTGTGATCCCACTTCTGTGTTGAAAAAGATAATTTCTAACTTCTCCCAGTTTACTAACTGTCTCGATGCCAAGCTATAATCATTGAGCACTTGTTCCATCACCTTAGCCTCTACCTTCGAAGCCACACCAAAGAATCAAGTATCATCCACAAATTGAGAATGGGATGTAGGTGGTATCCCATTTGCAATCTGAATGCCTTTCCAAGCTCTCCCAATTCTTTTTTTCAAAATTAATCTACCCAAGACCTCTACCAAAATAATAAATAAGAAGGGTGAGAATGGGTCCCCTTATCTAAAACCCCAACTCATATTGAAAAAACCTTGTGGGTTGCCATTAATCAAAACCAATGTTCTGAGCTCTAAAATCATGCTTTTAATCCATTTCAACTAGCTTCCCCCAAAACTAAATCTTCTCACCACTTTCAATAGAAAACCCCTATCAACTTTGTCATAGGATTTGTGGATGTCTAATTTGAGCATCATTCTCATATCCTTGCTCTTACAGGAAGAATGGATCACCTCGCAAGCCATAACGATGCCATAAAAAATACTCCACTTGGGTGTGAAACCACTTTATTTCGGTAAGATCATAAAAGCTAAAATAATTTCATCCTATTTGTAGAAATCTTTATGATGGTTTTATACATAGCATTAAAAAGAGAAATAGGTCTAAAATCATCATACCTTGATGGTTGTCCTTTCTTTAGGATGAGGGAAATCAAAGTGTTGTTGAAGTCTTTCAAGATGAATCCCTCTCTTCTCGAATCCTCCACCACAATCAGTAGCTACCCCTTAAGCAAATCCCTCTGGTCAAAAAAAGCCTAGAAACCATCTGACCCTAGTGCCTTGTCTCCACCTAAGCCAAAAAATGCTACCTTAAGTTCACTCATCATAATAGTCTCCATGAGAATCCTATTATCCTCTTCTAACACAATGCTTGGTATTACCTTCAAAACCTTATTCTGCACTTCTTTCCTATCTACTTGTTCCTCTTGCTAGAGAATTGAGAAAAAATCCACCACTTCCTTATTTATGCTATCAATGTTTTCCAATATAACCCATTCTTATCTTCAATGGAAAGAATGTGATTTACACTTTTCATAATCTTCATAGAGTTGTGAAAAAATTTAGTATTCCTATCCCCATCCTGCAACTAGTTCTCACTAAATTTTTGCTTGAAATAAACCTCCTCCCTCTTCAATATTTTTGAGTGCTTACCCATTAAAATATGTTTGGTTTGAAAATCTACTTCATCCATCCCTTGCTCCAAAATCTTACTATTCAGAGCAACCAAATCCACCTCTACCTCTGTTCTTGCCTTAAAGATGTTACCGAAATGGTGTTGATTCCACTCCTTCAATTTTTTCTTGAGATATCTCTATTTTGAAAAATCTTGAAAAGCAACATTACGCTCAAAACAAGGTGCCTTAATCCACCACTCATCCATTAGCTCCTAAAAGCCATCTACCCTAAACCACATCTTTTAAAATTTAAAGGGAAACTTGATTGAGATCTCATCTTGCTAAACCATAAGAGACATTAGCTAGTGGTCAAAGCATGACAACCCCAGAATTCTACATTCAAAAATAGTAGGTAAAGCCTGTCATTCACCTGCTAAAAAAATCCTATCCAGTTTCTTAGCAATATGTGAAAAAACTTTCCTCCTATTTGTCCACGTAAAGTGGCCCGCCTTGGTAGGGACTTCCTAGAGTTGATTATTTTTTACAAAGTTCTAAAAATATTTTTGGATTGAGCCTAAGGTAAGCGTGCCCCCCCACCCCCCCCTGCCCCCCCCCATGTTTATCTGCCATGCTAAGAGTAGCATTGAATTCCCCAAAGAAGCTACAAAAGGGGCAATTTCCTCCTTCACTGCCATTCTCTCATCTAATTTGGTGGGTCCATAAACATTAATCAAGACCATTGAAAGTTTAATAGTAAATGAAGAGAAACATATGTCTTACCAATTCCTCTTCTTGATAAGGGGATCACCTTTAAGAAGTCTTGGATTCCACAAAATCCTCAAACCCCCAGATGCCCCTACTACCTCAACAAAAAAACCAGACCATTGTTCTCTAACTCCTAAAACTCTTGCTACCTCCTCTACTTCCATTTTATTTTCTTGAATACAGACTATATTTTCTTTCACTTGATCCAGAGCTCTATTGATTAGGTGTCTTTTGTCATGGGCATTGCAACCCTTAACATTCCATGTAAGGAACTTTATTGCTACCTAGGAGAGATAATGTCCCTCCTAGATCTCAAGCAAGTTTGACCCCTCATATTTCCAACTTCCTCTAGCATCCTCTAATTGTTTTTCATGCCTCTTCTATGAGCTCCCTTGTGCTTTACTCTTCTTGGCCTGGGATTGAGAGATTGTGCACTGCTCAGTGATCCCAATCTTGTCCATGTCTACAAATTCTTCTTCTTCTAATAGCTCATCAGTATCTGGTAGATTCACCAAGAAAGATACCAGCATCCTTGTGGGAGAAATTATCATTTCTATCCCCCTCGACTTCTCTTCATGATGCTTACCCCACTCTAGGTCTCTTGTCTCCAATAGGTTTACATTCTCTACACATTTCATCTGAGACACATCCTCCAAAACTATATTAGAGTCTACCCTTCCTTCCAACACCCTTTGGAAATCTTCTTTGACTACCAAAGCAATTGATCCCAAATTTGGATCTTGTTGCATTTCCTGAGGAAGGTTCTGATTGGAAATCACAACATCATTTGTGCCAGGACTACTTCCATTAATCCCTAGCTTAGAACAACCTCATTTTCCAACTCAAAGTCCATGCACCTCTCTTCAACCACTACTCCAAGTGTTGAGTCCTCCCTTACCTAGGTTTTGGAAGGTCTTTGGATCCTATAAGATTGTAACATTTCTGAGTAGTCCCTCTGCCTTCTCCTTGCCTTTGGTTTTGACTGTACAAACCTCCACCACATATTCCCATTCCTCAAAACTACTACATTGGTCAATTGCTTCCTCAACCTTAATCTCTTACCACCAATAACCTTCTAGTGTTTGAATCTCTATTACATGTGGCAATAGCGGATGTGGCTTCCACATTATGCTTATTCTTGCATATTGACTACAATCTTTATGTTTGATTGCTTCATCGACTTTGATAAACTTCCCCAGTTTGTCTCCTATCATTTCGAAGGTCCCCAAGTTCCAATACTCATGGGGGAGATTGTACAACTTGATCCATATGGGAACCTCTTCCACTTTTGTTTGTTTAGGGTTAAAATTAGGGACCCAATGTTTGATAAAGAAACCTACTCCTTCCATTAGAAAGGGCCCATTAAACATAACTCTTGTTTTGTCATTTTTAGAAGCCATGATAATCAAGAATAAACTATTTTTTGGGATTTTGATGATCATCTTTGACCACAAGATATCATTAATCCAAATTTTCAATTTGGGAATGGGTGGTCATCCTCCCCATTTCATGAAAAAAGCCCCATCCCTTAGCATATTCACCAATGATTTCTATTCCTTCGTATCTATTCAAATGTTAATAACCTTGTTGTCCACTATGGTTGGAGTATCTTTTGTAAGCCCTCCAGATGTTAAAGGCCTCTCTTCATGCCTCCTTACCCACTTCTAGTTGATCCTTGTTGCTCTCCTTTGGATCTTAACTATCTCCATCCTATGTTGGAGCCCTTTAGGAACTCTACAATTCTCTCCATATTTTTTTTAGTCCAAGAAGCCACCCCAAGAGACATACTAGTTGCATAGAGGCTTCTAGGGTTGCCACAGTCCATTTTGGGCTCCCTTCCCTACCTACCATCGCTACCTGCCATCAAACCCTAGTCTCCGCCTGCGCTTCACCATAACTAGGAGGGTAAAATATTTTAGTAGCCAAATTATTATTAAATCAATAAAAATATTATGATTAGAAGTTTTATGCTATAGTTAAGACATTGAATAAGTGAATACATTATCTTATTTTTAAGGAGTTTTTTTAAATGTTGATCATCAAGCTTTGCAATATTTGAATAGTCTAGAAAGTTGAGTTAAAGGTATTAGAATTGGGTTGAGTTTGTTGGCAATATGTCCAATCAATAAGGTAAGTAATATGGTTGACATTTATCGAAACATATTTGTTTTGCATATTAGTCATGTTCTTTCGTAAAGGAAAATTGTCTAAGTATCAGACAACATCACAGCAGCATGACAGATTTGATGATAGAAAAATATTCCCTTGCATAATTAACTAGAGATGCATGACATCATACTAATGATGTATACTGGTGCACATGTTTGTACGATCAATCGAGTCCAAGTTATGAAGGAATTAGTAATGCAATGATGATACAACACAGAGCAGAGCATATTGGCAGCATGTGTTAAACAACTGCATTATTTGTTTTAATTACTCTTTCCTAATGAGCTGACTCTAAGGATGTTATGTGAGCTGACTATGGAAGAATTTACCAATATATTTGGTATAAGTAAAGGAATTCATTTGCAAAGTTAGAGTGAAGTGCAAAAAAAAGTGTAATCAGTGATTGCGAACTTGGTATGATCTAGTGAAATGAGAGTAACAAGTGAATGTGATATTATGACATATGATGTGAAGCATCATTATGTGAGATATGATGTAGATTGATATGAGTGTAGTCATTCTGGTATGAAGAATTTTCAGTCATAATATTTGCGAAGTACAATAAGTATCTCAGTATTGTATGTATACATATTTCTTGAAGAACTTATTGTATAGTTACATGTTAGGGTAGTGGGCTCTTTTTGCACACATTTGTATATGATCTGCCAACTCCTAATAGGGTTGAGGCTTCTAACAAGGCCTAGTCTCCTAACAAGGACTCGAGATACTATACATGCTTCATAGACTCCTAACAAGGCCAATATCCTTAACTGGATCCTTTGTATAGTGAATCATCTGATGGGTTTCATCCCCGCCAGGGTTTTCCCTTGGCCAAATTTTCCCTAATTAACAAAACATGGTGTTATGAGTTCTCTTCTTATATAGTTTATTATTTTGTTTAGCACTATTGGTATTCTCTTTCATGCATGTGTCAAAGTAATTAACAAAATTCAATTGTGGGTAAAAAGATTGAAAATACTAATTCACCCCCCCAACCCCCCCTTAGTATTATCTATTTCTAACGATTAGTATTAGAGCTTGGTTATCAAAAGAGGCTTAACAAATTGAATAATATTCCTATGGATATGGAACAATTGAAGAAGAATCTTGAAGAATCTTTTGAATAGATTGATCTCCTTACTGATGAAAGAGATGGCCTTAAAGACAGATACAACGATGCAAAAGCCTACATTGGTGAATTAAAGGACAAAATATGTAGGAGTTGATAAAATCCAACTCCACAGCTCACCAAGATCACTTGCATGCAAACAACTTGTTGAAGGGAAACCAAGAAGGAAGAGGTGGAGCTTGGGAAAAACCCTAAATGGACATGAGAGAGAACATATTGCAAAATAATGAAATTGTATTTACAATGAGAATGCAATGCAAGTTGTGAAAATAAAATGAGAGAGCCCGAATATAAAAGCCTCATGGAAGCTTGTAGAACAAGTTGGAAAGTGGTAGAAGATAAGGTTGACAACTAAGCACTCTTCCACAAAAAGTTGGAACATGCTAGAAGGGAACAAACTCTCGTGTAGTAAAAAACTCATCACTACATGCATTAAATACTAAATATTAAATAAATGCATTAACCTAAGTAAGCTTAAGTAAATAGAATAATTAATTAATAATTAATTAATTAGTTACTCTAACAAAATAGATGAGCTAGAGAAAAAATAACATGAGTTAAAGATAGTTGAACTTAAGCTGAGTCTCAAGAAAAATGGAGGAAATAATGACTCTAAAATCAAAGCTAAAAATGTAGATCTAAGATCCCAGTTAAGCAAGGTAACATCTAAATTGGAATTTATTAAGTTAGAGCATGTAGAATTAGAGAAATAAAACACTATTGCGAAAGGTGAGTTGGTACAAACGAAACAACAACTTGAGAAATTATATACCAACAGTGATAAGATTGAAGAACAAATATGTACACAAAGACCTAGTTATGACAAGACTAGACTTGGATTCTTTCTTGGACAATCCGCCACGAAATCTATTGAGAGAAAAGAATCTGATACTCCTAAAGTCAATAAGGATCTAGGCAAGATAGATGATACATCTAAGGACAAAAAGGATGTTACTCACTCTAAGAAAGTTAAACAATCTAATCAAGATATGGACAACAAAAGAAAGGAATCTTATGCTTGGTGTGATGAACTTGAAAACACTAAAGTCAATTGCAAAGATAAGTCCTTCAAACCTATTTCAAAATTTTATTGCCATAATTGTCATGGATATGGTCATTATGTAGTAGATTGTAAGAAACCTAAATTTGATAGTAATAATGCAAATAGTAGGATATATAGGAACACTAACCATGCAGGAAATAGAAAAAGATCTCACAGCAATGAAATTTGAGAAAGAAGACAAATTGTTTGCTACAGATGCAACAATCTTAGACACATTGCAAGGAATTGTAGAGCACCTGATGAGAAATAGAATGAACAAAAAAGAAATGCACTCAAGACACTATACATGCTTCACAAACTCCTAACAGGGTCAATATCCTTAACTGGATCCTTTATATAGTGAATCATCTTGTAGGTTTCATCCTCACCAGGGTTTTCCCTTGGCCAGGGTTTCCCTAGTTAACAAAACATGATGTTACGAGTTCTCTTCTTATATGGTTGATTATTTTGTTTAGCACTATTTATTTTGAAATGTAGGAGTGGGAATTCTAATAGGGTTGTAGATGCTTTTGGTCAAAGACACATTTTGTTGACAAGTGGAAATCCTAGATACACAAAAAAATGTATGCAAGAGCAAAAATGGTAAGAGCAATGCTATTCTCAATTTTTCTGTTCATTTATATCATTGTAATAAGTATGGACATCAAGCATTTAGATATAGATCCAAGCTTAGTTAGTCACCTAATATGTATGCATTTAATGATTACTGTTATACTTGCAATAAGTTTGGACATAAGCCACAAGAATGCAGATCATTGATGAAGTCCAACTAGAAACCAAGATTATAACACAAGGTATTCATGTATTACATGTGGGAAGTATGGTCATATTGTTGTAAATTGTATGATATTAAACTTTAGAGGAAAATCTAATTTTTGGAGAAATTTTGGAATGGCATGTTTGTTAGAATGGGGTTGTTGTTGCACCAAAATACTGATCTATCAATGCCCGATACAACCACTCAATGTATAGTACACAAGAGGTGGTTAATCCCTTGTCATAGATCCTATGGGGAGTACTAAATTTTTTTCCAACAATCTCCCCCTCAGCATTA
Source organism: Cupressus sempervirens (assembly GCA_028749045.1). NCBI lineage: Eukaryota > Viridiplantae > Streptophyta > Pinopsida > Cupressales > Cupressaceae > Cupressus > Cupressus sempervirens. The sequence goes on along the minus strand of CM053788.1, from coordinate 675,056,488 downwards.
CCTGAGGGTCTGAGCATTCAAACTTGTGACCAAGCTCTGATACCACTTGTTACAGTGGAGTTGCCATTGCACCAAAAGAATAATCTATCAATGCTTGATACAAACACTCAACTTATAGTGCACAAGAGGTGGTTAATCCCTTGTCAAGAATCCTATTGGGAGCACTGAACAAATTTCCAACAATTTCTCCCTCAGCGTTACCCAAGAGTCTAAGGATTCAAACCTGTGACCAAGCTCTGATACAAGTGTTTAGAATGGGGTTGCCGTTGCACCAAAAGACCAATATATTAATGCCTAATACAACCACTCAAATTATAGTACACATGAGGTGGTTAAGCCCTTGTCACAAATCTTGAGGGGAGCACTAAATAAATTTCCAACAATGTTATCATTGTCACAAGGCCAGTCATCTAAGAAAGAAATATAGAAATTGAGTGTCAGTACCAAAAGAAGTAGATCCAAAAGGTAAAGGAAAGATAAGTGTTGATGATATTCATGAGTAGATGAATAAGACATGGAGAAGGAAGTTAAAATAAAATGAGACATCAAGTGCAAAAACTATGAATACCTCACCCAATGGATTAGGTGTAATTGCCAACTCCAATTAAGCCTTAGGAGAAGGAAAGGAACTACATGACAAAAGGTTTACCCTACACCAATTCCTAGAGAAAAATGGAATAAAGTTCATATCTACATAATATTTGATGCACAAGGACAATACATGAAATCTAGGAATATTACAACCAGAGAGCTTTATAGATTATATCAATAATTACGTGCAAATAGTGACAATTGAGTTAGTAATACCAATGGTGTGAAGATGTCTTATCCAAGTTTGAGTTAAGTTTACTATTTTAACTGAGCAATGATGGAAGTGTGAAGTGTCCAAGTGACTAATGGTGATAGAGTTAATTTAAGATGGTAGAATGTGGAGTACAATGCATTGAATGCATCCTAATGGTCAAAAAGGCAACTTTATTGCATATATATTGAGTTTTCAAAAAAAAAAAGTTTACCCTACAATTGAAGAGTAAAGAAATAATTCAAATGATTTGAGAAAAGGATCATTTTCCAAAGCTTTTTGAAGTGAGAATTCATCAAAAAATTTATGTGCAATGTGTGTTGGAAGCAAATCGAGTATTTACTAAAACACATCCAAGTGAAAATGGCTTCAAACTCTACTAGTGCGAAATGTCAAAATGATGCAAAGGTGAATCCAATAAAATTGATTTGGAACAATGCATGTGAAGAGCCAAAGTAGAAACTATACCTAGAGATTACCACAAAAATAGATAAGGCGAATGTCCTATCTGCAATTCCACCTATGGTTTTTTTTCTTAATGATATTTGTGGGTGCCCTAAAAAGAAATTATTTTATTGTAGTATTAAAGGATTTTTGGGTTTCATCCCCACTGCAGGTTTCCCTCTAACCAAGGGTTTTTTATGAACAAATCTCTATGTCATGTGTGTTGATTGATTATGTGATGTATTCTTACCATATCTATTAGATTTTCTTACATTTATTTTAGCATTTAATTATTATGAATATGCATGCAAAGCAAGATACAATGTTCAAAGATTAAATTACTTTTTAGGATTTAAAAGTTTTAAGAGATACTAATTCACACCCCCTCCCCTAGCATTTCACCTTTCCTAAACTTTCCAATACTTACAAAATCATCTTCTTCAACTTGACCTCCATCTCATTTGATTACAACAACAACTTGTTTTAGCCTTTAACTATAATGGGAAATTTTTTCATCTTCTTGCAGTTTCTTGCATCATATTTGCCTTTAAGACTATCTACCTTATCCTTGTGCACATGAACACCACCTCCATATGATTTTATCAAATTTTCTTGTGTATCTTTTGCATTGTCCATGGTCTTAATATCTACAAATTCAACATTAGAAAAAGAGTTGCAATCTCTTTCATTGTAGAGTTCTAAATCACCATTTCTCCCCTTTCTTCAATAGTTAGGGTCCCAATAGGTGTAGTATACTTCATTGAAAGACAATCTAATGCTCTCTCTTTATAATTATTGAAGGATGTAGCCTCATTCTACTTACCCATGTATTCAAATTTTCCTTAATGAACTTAGGCACTTCTTTCTTATACATCTTCTTCTTCCCTAGCTATTAGGCTTTCCAAATTAGGAACCAAATGTTTCATACTAATTATTAATGTATGTTTAATTTTTTTCTTTTTTTTTGGGGGGGGTGGTGTGGTGGTATTCAGTAATCATAAAATCAAACAAAACCTCACCAAGTTCACTAATAAAAACTTTAACCTCTTGAACATTCAACAACCAACTTAAAATGAAATAAAATAACATGCAACCAAAAAAAATCAAATACACAATGAAAACACCAAAAACTCAATTTTTGTAAAAACCATAGTGTGACATGATACACATAAATTGTGTATTATTATTGAATACACTCTGTAAGGGGCTTACCTAGCTAAGGGTTACAAAAAATACTATTTGATGCTACCTAATTGAGGGATTTTCCTATAGACTTGTTAAAGTCTTTTCCCTGCTAGGAGCACTGCGGATAGAGGATTTTGAACACTGTTTCAAATGCCACTTGTTTAGAGGATTTTATAATAGGGAACTATTACGATCTGCCTTATTTAAGATTATTTTTTGTTAGAATTCTTTGAGAGTGACATAAAGAAAATTATCTATGAACTGCACTACCTCCGTATGATCAAATTTAATTGAGTATTATAACTCATCATCATATACAACACTCTTCTTTGGCTTGATCATACTCGATTTCTTCACTTGCTCAATCACCGCAACCTTCTTTGATTTTGAAACTAACAATCAACAATTTTCTTATTTATTATTTTTCCCTTAGGTATAAATCATTTTCATTGCCTTAAGAAAACCTAGATCAATTGATCCAAATAAATTTCGATATGTTACAACACATCTAGCCATCCATACATTATTTTCCTCTAATTATGTTATCTTATAATTGAAGTTCACCTTGGAAATTCATCCATCTCATAAGCTATTTTGATTAAGTCATCTTAAAAGCATTTAGAGTAGTCAAAGAGCTTTCCTAAAATGTAAATGGTTCATCAATTGGAGTCTTCAATCAAAAGTTACGTCTCTTGCAAGTTAGACTGCCATTTTTAGAATCTTCTAATTTTTCACCAACATATTAGAAACTTATATTTTGGAAGTGGCTTCAAAATGAAACAATGTAAGATTTATTCTTAACCCTTAACCTAAAACATGTGACTTAAGTTTCATTCTTGCAATGTAAAGGTAGGTTTGGTGGAGTTTGGGAAAGGTACTATGAGAAGGGCTTTTGCTCCAACATATGATAATGTTGTAGGTCCATAGGGCTTGTAGTTGGGTCTATTTTTGTTGGAATGCATGTAATGGATTATAACTTTACATAATTAAATTTTCCTCTCCAAATGTGTTCAATTTATCTTGAGTTGTTCCCTCATCATATTTTATAGCAAAAACAATTGTCTTAAGGCATCATGTTTATTCTACACATAGGATTATTAACTAAAGTATGAAAAATCCATAATAAAATGGCATTAAATAATCCTACGAGACTGTTATAAATAGGAAATACTAAGAAGGGCAGGGGGGGTTTGAATCAATATTTCACAAACTTTTGCCCAATTATGGATATCATCAACAAACTTGTAACTTACATATGAAAGTAAATTGATTACATTGAATAGAAAGCACAACCTTAAAGTAATACAAGACATAACACCATATTTTATTAACTAGGGAAACCCTAGCCAAGGGAAAACCCCACTGGGAATGGTACCCACAAAGTGATCTACTAATCAAAAGTATTTTGTAAAAGATATTGACCCTATTAGGAGTTTATTACATCTGTATAGTGCCTCAATCTTTGTTATAGGACTAGGCCTTGTTAGAAGCCTCAACCATGTTAAGAGTTGTTTAAACCCTATTGATGTGGAAACCAACTTTTCTCTTTCCCCAAGTTCTCTCTTAGGGTCTTCTTAGGTCATACACTTGATGAACTAGGGTTTCTACACAACTTATGCCTCTTATATTCTAACCAATAGATCCTAACCATTTAGTTGGTGCACATCAATTAGGTAGGACATACACTTGTTCACTACTCTATAGCCAAATAAGTAACCTCAAGCCTATAAAGGACATGATTGGACTCCTAGGACTATCTTAGGTCTCTTTCCAAGATTCCAAACCCAAAAGAATGTCATAACCCTACTCGAGTTGTAATCCACAAGTAAAATTGCACTCAAATGCTTGGAAAAAGGCTTCAAGGATTAGCCCTCCAAATGCACAAAAACAAAAATATCTTGAAAAATCCTTAACAATGGACAAAAAAAAAAACCAAGCTAGATACCCTTTTCAAAGTTCTTAGAGATTTTGAGGGTCTAGAGTTTCTATACTATCTGTACACTACAAGCACAAATTTAGCCTTAAATTAAGGGTTTCAAGGGTTTGCTTGATATCTGATGCAAAAACCACTTTTGAACTCCTTAGGATTCTCACTAGAACTTCTCCTCTAGATTGGGGTTAGCCCAAAACACCTTCTAACTCTCCACATGCTTGGATTGAAGTATCAACCCTTTCAATCCTCTCCATAGCTCTTTTTGCCTAGGGCATCACCTTAAAAACCACAATTATGCTCTCCATGGGCCCTCTATTACTATACATGGATTACATGGAGTCTAGTTCCAAATCCAAAGAAATTGTACAATGTCTATGGTGGGAAGTGGCCCTAAAACCCCATTTCCCACAACTCTATTCAGACCAGCATACTAGTGAAAACCAAAATAATAATGTTCAAACCTACAAACTAAAGATAAAACCAAATTTTTTTAATAAAGATTTGGAAATTTTTGCGATTTTTAACATCTACTCCTCAAACTTGCTTCAACTATTACCAAACTAGAAAAAGGTCTTAAATGGTTCCCAAACACCTAATAAGGACCTTAAATCACTTGCTTACCATATTTTTCCTTCAAAACCCAAAAATGCTCTATTAAGCCAAATGAGCAATTTTTGAGCAACTAGGAGCAACATTGCCATTTTGGGCTCTTCCACACTATCTATCAACACCTTAGGACCAAGTTAGTCCTCATATTTATCTAGTGATGTGGCTAGAATCACTACAAGCCAAAACATCTAAGAAGCCCTTAGTCTACCCACTAGCCTACCTAGGTGCTCCTGCACCACCTATTAGGAGTTTATATTATAATGACATAATGTATGCAAGAAAAGCTCACTACCCAAACATGCAATTATATAATGGAATTCAGTATATAAAACAATAGATACAAAAACCTCTTTATAATTGACAATATCTTCAATATCTAATATGATCCTTCTAGATTACAATTCAAACTTTGCACAATATGCCTTTATACTAATTAATCACCAAGTTCACATCAAAAAATAGTTTTCAAATCATCACAATAGTATTCATGCATCTACATATCATATCCACACATCTTCACATATCAAAATCTTTCTTATATACCAAATTGTCTATCCAGTTGGCCTTCTACCTTTCACATGTGTCCCAAAACATAAAATTATAATTTTCCCACTTATGGTTAACATCTAGGATGTCATCTCTTCTTATTCAAGTAATAATTTGGTAAACAAAATAATTCCTTAACCCAAAATACTCGATTCCTTATCTTTATCCTATTTGAGTTAGCTCATTACTACAATTGGGAAAACTATTGTAACTTCCTTCGTACTATCCATACAACCTTGTGCACTTACATGCATGATCAAAAGACTCTACTCTATATTTCATTAAGTTTTCACATGTTGATCATCTCTTAGTGGATCTTTCCAATCAAATCTCTTTCTCTACTATCAGATAAACTGAATGTACTTAGATAATTTTCTAAGTAGATCGATAGCCTCACATCTTGCTCACTTTATGCTGAATATATGTTTCCATAAATGACAACATTATAATATCTACCCTAGAAAAATTTCCAACAATCCCCCCATTTGGCATTGGTGGCATCATATGGAAAATTGGCTATGTAAAAAATAAAATCAAAACGTCAAAAACTGTGAATGTCTTCACATGGCTATTATGAAACTTACAAAAATGTGGATAATTCGTAATTATATCATATAATCTTCTTTACATAGGGATATAAGGAGATATTCAATACTCCCCCTTTGATCATACTCTATTGCATACTATACCCCCACTTACATGTACATACAATTTTCATATCCCCCCCCCCCCCCCCCCCCCACCCCAACCCCCCAAACATCAATGGAAAAAGTGTAAAAAAATGACTATGTACAAATCTAGATTGTATTTGCTACCTTACACTTATCTACATGGTTGTTGACTTGATATATGTGAGATGCATATTGGAGTTCTTTCTGGGTAAGGAACATATCAAGTAGGTTTAAACCTAATACCAGGAAGCATAAGAAAGGTACAAGCTTAAGGATCAGCTAAATCCTATAATCAATAGGGCTAAATCTTAGTTCTAGACCAACATTAACAGAGTCATGAGGACTCACTTCACTTTAGGCTCTATAGGGCCAAAGTGAGGAAACCTTAGGATTAATCTTACTAACTTGATACTCTTCTCTTCAATACTATCCCCTATAGCAAAAATGGTCAATTTTATTCTATGGTTTCTTAGAAACTTCCTAATCATAGTAGCTAACTATAATTAAAGGGAAAGGAAAATCAAATAAGTAACAACCAACACTTCTAGTTCATCATTACATTAAATAGTAAATTGATTTATTTGCTATATTATGCAATTAGGTGTATCATCAACTTGTTCTTGAACTTCATTGACCAGTGTTTTATCCATTGATATATAGAGTTAAAACCAACAAACTTGGACCTATTTAGTCAGCTTGTAATTAAAGTTTTCAATAGTGAGCTCATAATTTCATTCTTACCATATCCTTCTTATAAATCCTAATCCCTATCAATTACAAAGAGCGATTATCTAATTCTTTGAATTAGTAGAAATCAATAAGAGATATACAATTTATATAAATTTCACTAAACTAAATGAAACTTGTTCATTTCAATCTCAAGATTATAGATATATAAGAAACAAGACAAAACTCAAAGACACAGATATATACATAAATTTCTTCTTGTATTGATTTCCTTTGAAAATGCTTACAATACTGACAGAGACTTGAGAATAACTCAAAACTTAACCACTGATACTCGGTGTTCACTGTATATATATTCAAGTATACAAAAACTAATTACAATCATATAGTTATAGAAAAATGGATGGACTATAAAAAAGACATAAGAAAATAGGAAAATTCTATAGATAGCCAACCTCCACTCCACATCCTAGAAATCATTATATAGGATTGCAACAAGCTACAGATGGGAGGAGGACACATGAAAAAATCCAAATGGATACAAAAAGTGACAATACATAAACAAAAAGATATGCAAGACATTCCTTAGTGTTTGATCCAAAAAGAGGAAGTAGCTGAAAAGGTCAATACGTGAAAATCTATGTCATGTTTTTTTGACTTTAGTCCCCTTTGTCCTTTATTGTCTTTAGTAAAATATCTCAGCTATGTCATGTCCCTTTTCAAAAAATTAAAAATAATAATCTTTTCTCAGGCAGGTAGGCCCAAAAAGGTGAAGTTTTAGAAAAAGGGGATAATATTTGGAAGCTAATGGACTAATAAATATTAAAATATGTTTTATTAACCCCTCTTGAACATGAGTTAGGGTTATGCCCTCTTTTAAGGGGTTTGGAGGCATTCTGGGCTCATTCCAGAACTTCATTTTTGCTCATTTCTTTGTTGTTCTTCAGAAGCTACCAAACCTATGGAAAAGGAGACCCAAGAATGAGAGTTTGCAGGCTTTAAAGAAGGCTAAAGATGGGAGTTTGAATCCATTCCATGTGCATGCTCATACAGAGTTTGCCTTTGTGCTGAACAATGCAGATTTGTGGGTTTTCAGGTGTGTTTTTGTATGAGTTTGGTGTTTTCAGTTGAGTATTTCATATCAGTTTGGGTTTCTGCTATATTTCAAAATTTAAGATGTTAAAATAGAGCTGAATATATGTATTGGAATGTGATTAAACTTATGAGATAGATTATTAGTATTTTTGTGGTGTTTCCAGGCATTTTTGTGTTAATTTCAGGAGCCCGATGTGCATAGTTTTTGTCCTACATTTGTGAGCTGTTGTGTAAAGGCTATATAGATATGGAAATATCATTTCATAGGCCGTTATTCTGCTGAAATTTTTGTAAAAATTTCCATTTTCAGATTTATTAATAATTTGTGAAGTTGTGAAGTTTTTTTGGCACTATTTCGAACATACTTGATTTGGGTTTTATTGAGAAATTGGTGGATCTTTGTAATATTGGTTGTTTGATTTTAAAGATCTGATTTGAGGCTTGAAATATCATACAAAATCAGAAAAAGGGACATTTCAGTGGTATCAGAGCAATGATCATGCCAGCCTGAGGGTTTGTAGAAGTTTGCATGTCAGTTTTGACAACTACCCAAATCTTACATGTCATAATTTATGGTTGCATGTTGCTTCTAATCAGCTGCATGCCAAAATTTATGGTTGCATGCAACTAAGTGAAAGAGAAAAGAGATATTTGCAGCAAGAAAAGAATAAAGAAATTTTGATCAAACCTCCAGTTGAAAGTAAAAGTACAAAATCTAAGGAAGGAAAAGGTATGGCTTATCCAGATGAGATGGCAAAGAAATTCTTCCAAGACATCCAAGGTATTTGTCATAATTACTAGTTGTTGTAGCTACATATTGCAAGTAGTTTAAGTCTCATATTTGTATTGAATATTGCCAAATTACTTGCACATTCATGTTAGGTTATTGTTTAGACAATCTGGAGTCTTTTTGTAAGCATTCTCTTTGATGCAAATCGAAACAAGAGTCCTTGCAGCAATCTGAAAAATTATATCAGTCATATGACCCCTTGCTTGCAAAGTGTTTGACGAAATGTCAAACAACTGAAGTATAAAGGTTCTTGGTGTTTGAAGAAGTTATAACCTATTGGGGTTACACTCTAGTTTATCCAGAATGGACAGGTATAGTATAGAGTCTCAAAGGACACGATCTTGGACAATTGATATCTAGAGTCAGAACAGTAGAAAGGATGGTTATTTAGACATTCAAGATAAACTTAGAAAAATAAGCCATGACATGTCTAAACAGTTGGTTGAGCACCACTGTATGATGAATGACATGTTGTCCAACCCAGCTAAGGTGGATAAGTTGACTGGATTTCTATTTGGAAAATTTTCTCACAGGGCAGATGACACAATTACCAAGAACTTGCATGAGGAGTTTGAGAAACTAGCTTATAGCCAGGTAGAGGTCTTAGATTCTACTCCACCACAGGAGGTAGTGAGAAAAGATATTATGCAGATTGATAGTAATGGTCAACTTGATACTCAAATTGAGACAATTGTATATAGGTCATTAAAAGGTGATGTCACAGGTATTCAGGATGGTATAGTTACAACAAGAAGTGACTACACCGTAGTGGGTTCAGATGATGATTATGAGGATGTTGTTGTGCATGATGGTGAGATACCTGGTAGAGATGAGCAGACATTGAGCATTCATGAATTTTCTAAGAAAGAGTACCAGGCATAGTTAGATGCTTCATCACATGAGGTTGAGGCTGGTAGTACTTCACATGATTTGTCTAGCCAGCTGAAAGTGAACAAAGATAGTATTGTGACTTCATTATCTCATCATGACAGGTATGTGGAGTTAGTTGGTATTGGTCATATTACTCAAGTGAGGAGTTTACTTGAGTTACTAGCTGATTCTAGTTTACGGATATGGACTCGAGATTGTTATATTGGCATTTGGGATTCAGTTGATTGGAGATCTTTAACACTTTTTGGTAGCAGTGTTTGTTTGGGTGCTATCATGGATTTGATTAGCAGATTGCATGGTGTTGTCTTTTCTTGTGCTAGCAGCTTGTCTGATGCTGGTATTAGTTTTTATACACTGGTGTTGGGCTTTGTTCATGTATCCAGTCGATCATACTTGTTGGAATGTGTTGATGATCTTTCATATTTGGTAGTGTGTACAGATGAGTCCCAGGATCATATTGGAATTGATGACATCTAGGAGGATGTAGTGGGCTGTTTTGAAGACTTAGTTTCCTTGGGTATAGAGGAGTTGGAGAGCAGTGCTATAGTATACTCTGTATGTTGATATGAGCTTTAGAGATGATTCACAGGATATGGATGGTAATACTCTAGAGACTAGTAACTTTGAGGATACTCCTTTAGATAGTGCATCAGAGGAGGTTTGTAGGAGACAGTCAAGCCAGTGCCATCATGCGTCTAATCAGTTGAGAGTTAGTGACCGAGACATTGCTATCACTTGCCATCATTTCGATGCTACTTGTCAATTGTTAGTAGTTTATGGATGGGGTTCTCCTACTAGTGATGAGCAGGGAGGTAGTTATCTTTCCTTGATAGAGTTCCACTCTATATGGGAGGCTATCCGGATTCTAAGACTAGATTATATGCAGTTGGTAGCCGACAAAGATTATCTTATGGAGTGGGGTAGTACAACATACGATGCATTGTTGGCCAAGGAAGATGAGGTGAGTGAGCTTACTCAGCAACTTAAGGTGACTTCTGAGATTCTTGAAAGTACACAGTTGGCTTTCAAGGAGTCACAGTTTCATTCGACTAAGGTGATTATGGAGTTGGAGCGACGGTAATCTTTACCAAATTTTGTATAGTCACAAGCTGTAGTGTCTAGTGATCTAAGGATGTCCATGGTCGAGATTGTCAAAAATAGTGGAGATGGGGATGTATCCATCCTTGATACTAACATTGGTATATCAGATTCATTCCCACTAAAGTTAGGTTCAATTGAGTTGGGTGCTGCAACAGATTGTTGTGGTATGCCTGACATGGTGGTGGCCTCTAGTACTAATGGCACAGAGACTAGAGATTTTGTATCAAAGATCATGTGTGATATTGGTGAGGTGATAGTTGGCATGGTTCTTGCTAGTAATATTACACCCTTGGAAATGTCTTCGGAGGTAGTAGTCAATTACAACTTGGTTAGTGATCGATTGCAGTTAGTTTCATCTGGATTGTAGTCTAAGCCACCGACTGAGATTGGCGCATTCTATCAGCACTACACTGTGAGGTATGCTCATCAATTTACCTTTGATGACCATGTTGATGAGATGATGATAAAGAGATGTACTTTGGTTCATAGTGCTTGTCATCAGTTATGGGATGGTTTGACGCCTCGGGATGAGAGTTGTGATGGGCATGACATGGCGATAGGTTCTGTAGTTGACAGCTTGATAATACATGACTTAGAGCAAGAGTTTGGGAGTGCTACTTCAACAGTTGTTGTTATTGATTCTACCCCTTTGGTTATGACATCTCCTGACTTAGCTGGTGGTCAGCCACAGTGGGTTGTATCACTTGTTCATGTCAAATTTGGTTTGGGTTCCATTTCTTGCTATTTATCTTGTAATTCCTTTTCACCATTAGCAGTGCATGGGAGTTATGGTTCTGAGACAGTGGCCAGTGATTTGCAGAGTTGTGTTGACTGCAGGAGTTGTACAGTATGTGGATTCTCCATACTTGGTACAGTTTCATTCGGGAGCATTCACCATTGTTACAGAGTTGGATTGTACATTCCGTATAGGCCAGTGGGATGTGTTGATGGTATTTACTATGTTGACAGTTTGATTTTTCCACTTTACTTGGGTTCTAATGTTCTAAGAGTTTGTGTCTTGTGGGTTTTTGACTATGGTAGTGGTGATTTTAGAGTTTGGTTGAGCTATAACTGTCAGTTTGGTTATGGATTCCTCTTGGTTATATTGCAGGAGCCTATGTTAATTGATAGTAGTATAGTTCATGACTACATTTGGGATCTAGGTGGATTGATTGGTTTATTGTTCAGCCATTTCTTGAGGACAAGCAATATTTGGGAGGGGAGGATTTGTCATGTTCCTTTTCAAATAATTAAAAATAATAATCTTTTCTAAGGCAGGCAGGCCCAAAAAGGTGAAGTTTTGGAAAAAGGGGATAATCTTTGGAAGCTAATGGACTAATAAATATTAAAATATGTTTTATTAACCCCTTTTGGATGTGAGTTAGGGTTATTCCCTCTTTTAAGGGGTGTGGAGGCATTCTGGGCTCATTCCAGAACTTATTTTTGCTCATTTCTTTGTTGTTCTTCAGAGGCTGCCAAACCTGTGGAGAAGGAGACCCAAGAACGGGAGTTTGCAGGTTTCCAAGAAGGCTAAGGATGAGATTTTGAAGCCATTCCATGTGCATGCTCATACAGAGTTTTCCTTTGTGCTGAACAGTGCAGATTTGTGGGTTTTCGGGTGTGTTTTTGTATGAGTTTGGTGTTTTCAGTTGAGTATTTCATATCAGTTTGGGTTTCTGTTGTATTTTAGACTTTAATATGTTAAAATAGAGCTGAATATATGTATTGGGACATGATTAAACTTCTGAGATAGATTATTAGTGTTTTTGTGGTGTTTTCGAGCATTTTTGTGTTAATTTCAGGAGCCCGATGTGCATAGTTTTTGTCCTACATTTGTGAACTATTGTGTAAAGGCTATACAGATCTAGAAATGTCATTTCATAGGCCATTATGCTGCTGAAATTTCTGTAAAAATGTCCATTTTCAGATTTATTAATAATTTGTGAAGTTGTGAAGTTTTTTTGGCACTATTTCGGACATACTTGATTTGGGTTTTATTGAGAAATTGGTGGATCTTTGTAATATTGGTTGTTTGATTTTAAAGATCTGATTTGAGGCTTAAAATATCATACAAAATCAGAAAAAGGGACATTTCAAGCTACCTCTTGCCGACAGGGCTTTGATTTCTCCAAATGTAGATCTCCCTTTTGGTAGGCCAAGGTACTGGTGGAGGTGTTATGTTAGTTTCACCTAAGAATGAAAAGTACTATGCTGCTTTCAGATTCAACTTTTCCTGCACAAATAATACAACAGAATATGAAGGGTTGATTCATGGGTTAGAATGTGCAAGAAAATGTGGTCTCAAATGTTTGAAGGTATTTAGTGATAGTGAGCTAATAGTAAATTAGGTAAGAGGCTTGAATGCTGTTAAAAATGACATTCTTAAGTCTTACAGACATCAAGTATGGGATCTCCTTGAAAATTTGATGCTTTTAATATAATTGTTGTTCCTAGATGTAAGGACTAGCATGCTAATAGATTAGCAATTGTAGGAGCTCAGTATGATATTGTGAACAACATTATAGCACAAACTGATCAGCAACATATAAAGATTATTACCAGGCCTTCAGTACTTGACAATAATGTTAATTGGCAAGTTTTTGAGAGTGATGAGAAAATTTTGGAATTTCTATTTAAAGAAGACATTTTTGCCAATTCAAACCAGTAGAGGTATAATGATCAGTATGGAGATCAAGTGTTATAGCTGAAAAATAACAAGTTTCCTAAAGGGTTAATAATTTTGGAAAGTGTTTTTAACTTTGATGATCAGTTAAAACTTGGTAAAGCCAATTTGCTGGTCAAGGAAAACTAGTATGAAGATCTAGAAATTGCACCTGGTAAATGCCTTAAGTTTGGTAAAGTGAATTTTGCTAAAGAAAAATAGTATTTTCTTCATTTATTTCAGGAATTCAATGATGTTTTTGCATGGAAATACAGTGATCTAAAAGGTTTTGACCCAAAGCTTGCACAACACACAATAGAACTAGAACCAACAACTAAACTAGTTCGGCAGAAACAAAGGCCAATTAATCCTAAATTGGAGCCTTTGATGCAAAAGGAAGTTTTTAGGCTGATTGAGAGGAAAATATTTTTCCTATCAAACACACAAGTTGGGTTGCTAATTTGGTCCCTGTAAGCAAGAAAAATGGAGAGCTACAGCTGTGTGTGGATTTCAGATACTTGAATAGAGTCTCATTGAAGGATAGACACCTGCTTCCATCCATGGAGCAAATATTATAGTATGTATCTAGAGTTGAATGGTTCTCCTTGTTGGATGGATATTTGGGTTACAATCAAATTTTGGTGAAGGAAGAAGATTAGTTCAAGACAACCTTTACAACAAAGTGGGGAACAATGGCGTACAAAAGAATGCCATTTGGACTGTCAAACATTGGAGCAAATTTTTAGAAAGTGATGGAAATGGCTTTCAAAAATCTAATGTATAAGTTTGTTCTAGTATATTTGGATGATGTCACTATTTATTCTCAAAAAATAATAGATCATATTGAACATTTAAGGCAAAATTTTGAGCGTTGTAGAGAATTTGGCATCTCATTAAACCCAAAGAAGTGTATTTTTCTATACATGAAGGTAAACTACTTGGGTATATTGTATCCAAAGAAGGCATTACTATGGACCCCAAATGAGTTGCATCAATTTTGGAGTTGCCTCTACCTCAACACAAAAAAGGTCTTCAAAGTTTCATTGGTTGCATTAATTTTGTAAGACAATTTCTACCTGATATTGTAGCTTACTTAAGCCATTAACAACTATGCTTAAGAAAAACATAGTCTTTTCATGGACAAAAGAGGCAAAAGAGAATTTTCAGGCCATCAAAGATGCATTAGCAGGAACCCCAGTACTAATACATCTTGATTTTGGTAAGGATTTTATCCTTTATGCATATGGTGGTTATGATGTCATTTCAGCCATGCTAGTACAAAAAAAATTAGAAAGATTGGAATAGCCAATCACTTTTTTCAACAAAGGACTCGAAGAGTATGAGAAAAGGTACAGTTTTGTTGAGAAACATGTACTTTCAGTTGTCAAGAGTCTTAAAGAGTTTAGACATTTATTGATACATAATAATGTGATTTTGCATGTGGCACATCCAAGTGTCAAGGAGTTTCTCTTTAGTAAGGATTTGAATGAAAAGTGAGCTAGCTAGATAACATGGATCATGGAGTATGACGTGGATATTGAGGTCACCAAGTTGGTAATTAGGGGAAAGGGCTTGTGTGAACAGATTGCAGGAAAAGAAGTTTTAGAGCTTGAAGGACAAGCAAATATCATTTTGCTAATTGGTACTATAGGAGATAATGATAGCCCAACAAGTTGGTTACAAGATATGGTTCACTTTTTGAGGACTAGTGAGTGTCCAACGACTTTAGATAAAGAAAAATGAAGGTATTATCATTTACAATCAATTCCCTTTGTTCTAATTAATGACTTTGTTCTGATTAATGATGTTTTGTATCATAAAGACTACAATGGAGTACTTCTTAGATGTGCTAATTTAGATTAGGTTGCAAATATCTTGCATGAATTCCATGATGGTCATTCAAGAGGACAGTTTTCTCCTAAAACAACAACATACAAAATTCTTTGAGCTGGTTATTATTGGCCTAATGTAG
Source organism: Cupressus sempervirens (assembly GCA_028749045.1). NCBI lineage: Eukaryota > Viridiplantae > Streptophyta > Pinopsida > Cupressales > Cupressaceae > Cupressus > Cupressus sempervirens. The sequence continues at coordinate 675,041,100 of CM053788.1, read as the reverse complement.
TTAAGGACAGTCATGCATATGTCAAGAAATTTGTTAAATGTGCCATGTTTGCTGGAAAAGAGAGGCTGCCAGCTTTTCCTTTGTAGCCAATTAAGATAGAACAACCCTTTCAAAAATGGGGTGTTGATTTTGTAGGGCCTATTAATCCTCCATCAAGTGTGGGTCACAAGTGGATAATCACTACCACTAATTATTTCACATGGTAGATTGAGGCAGTAGCATTAAAGGATGCAAATGAAACAATAGTCTTCAATTTTTATGATGATATTGTGAACAGGTTTGGAGTACCTAATTCAATTATTTTTGATAATGCACTTGCTTTCATTGGAATGAAAGTAACTGACTGGGCATTCAAACATGGCATATATCTTAGTACTAGTTCTAATTATTACCCACAGGGTAATGGATTAGTAGAATCTTCTAACAAGAATTTGATAAGAATCATCAAGCAAACTTTGCAAGAAAACCAGAGAGATTGGCATTCAAAATTGAAGGTTGCCTTATAGGTTGATCGAATCACCCTAAAATAGATTATTGGAAACTCACCTTACTAGCTTATCTATGGAAAAGAAGCTTAGTTATCAATCAAAATAGAGTTTCCAGATCTTGATCTTGCTACTTAGTTGGTCCTTTTTGAAGAAGGTGATCCTATTCTATTGTAGTGTGCTTAGCTGATAGAGTTAGAAGAAAGCAAGAAAAAGGCTATGCAAACCATGGAGTTTCAACAAATGCAAATTAAGAAGAGCTTTGACAGAAAAGCTCGAGCAAGAGAATTCAGCGTAGGTGACATGTTGCTAAAATGGGATGTTCTTAAAAGAAGGCCCGACCAACACAATAAATTTGATCGCATGTGGGCTGGACCATTTTAGATTGTTGAATGCAAACAACATAATGCTTACCAGCTGGCTACAATGGAAGAAGATGTACTACTGATCCCTTTGAATGGGATCCACCTCAAGCCATGTTTTTAGGTATGAGTTTCAGTCCTACTTGTATCTACTAGGTTAGTTTCCTTGTTTTCAATAAACACATCTGCATTTTAGTTTAGTTTATTTTTTTCTAATTGCTGTCCAAGCACATGTTAGTTTTGTTTTCTATTCTAGGTTAGTTTCCTATTTTTTTTGTAGTCTAGGTTAGTCAAGTTGCTAGTTTATGTTGTTAAGCAGTCATTTTAACCCATTTCATTCATGCATGTATAAATATATGTGATTGAATGCATACTCATATTCAACATACAATTACATATGCATATACATATTGCTACAAATAAATATGTCTGGCTACCAACCATACATATATGCATATCCATGCATCCACTGTATACATGCATCTATTCAAGCCCACACATTCATCCATACATAAATCAAATGGTTGATTATGACAGTTTTGACTCCTAAAGTTGATACTTGTGTTTTGACCCTGCATACCCATCAAGCCAATAAGAGTTTTATGTCTTATTAAGCTCATGTGCATGCATCTAAAACTGAACCAACAACTTTAGAAGTTGCTTTGTATCAGTTCTAGGTGCCATGGATGCATAATTCAAACTCTATGCCCAATGAATAAGAGCAAACTAGTCAAATTTCAAGCAGGCAGACATACAATAGAGGTCACCAAAAAATGTTACTAAAATTTTGCGCATGTGTAAAATTTAAGTATAAAGACAAGGAAAGTACATAAATGCCATTCATTTAACAAAAAATAGAAATGTCCTTGTATTATTAATTTTTCAAATATACAACTAATGTTTATAAGAGAGTGAAATGAATTGAAATGCTGAAAGGAAAAAATCTCACACAAGCCATGAGTATAGCTTACTAACTTTCATATGCATAAAGGAATACATAAACATATAACATATGTTTGAAAGAAAGAAGTGAGGTTAGAGACAACCAGTCATTTCCATTTTCTTTCATTGGTTATGGATTTCATGGCATTCTTCATCTAGCTCAAAGCTCTAAATTCTTCATCAACTGCAAAAAATGAAAGAGAGATGAAGATCCCGAAGGATCTAAGCAATGACTGGATGTCTCTACTATGACACATATTCTATCTGTTGATGCATTTCATTAGAAAAGAAAGTAAGCTATATTGAATTGAAATGCTGAAAGATATTTTGCAGTAAGTTTTTCAAAGAAATAAAAGTCATTTGTGGGTATTAAGAGCCCGTGCTTGAACATCATAATTAATATGCTACAGGATACAAAAGATTACAACAAAGAAAAATGATTGATACCATTGAAATATATAACTTATTGTAGAAAAATATGAAAGATAACTAATGGGAAATACCTTGAGCAATGCTGAAAGTTAAGAGGTTTCTATGCAAAAAGCCATGTAAACAAAGTATCAGGAAAACAGAGCACTGTGGAAAACAAGTCATAGGGAATTGCTGAAGTGAATAGTCATTTGAGATGATTTAATGTTGAATGTTGAAATGAAGCTAATTAAAATGAACCAGCAACATGTCATTAATCATTGTAGCCATCAAAGATAAAAAACATCTCAAGAGGCCCAAGTTATTGTTTAGAATGTTCAAACAACATGTCAACATTGTAGAACTCCACCCTACAAATAGAGAATGCCATAGATCAAATGGACTAAATTGATGAAACCATTACAATAATTGCTTTGTTATTGAATTCTTAGTTGCCAGAGCAGCTGAATTAAAGTAAAGAAATGTGTATTTCAGTCCATGAACAAATGAGCAAGCAAAAATCATTGAGAAGCTAGAAAAAATGTAGAGGTTAGCAGAATTATCATAGAGCAATAAATTATGGAAGTATGGAAAAACATTCAACAATAGCGAGGAGCTCGAGACTGTAACTATTACTCTAAATTATACTATGCATAAACATTTTCTCAAGGGTATACCACCTATTAATAGAGCTGCATTAGTAAATGATACGTGGATAACAACACCAACCAAGAAACTTGCTATTTGGTGGTCTATGGACATTGAGAAAGAAGTATTCAACATGGTATACAATAGTGTCAAGACTCTTTCTACTATTTGCATTACACCATTTAGTGACCAATCTCTCAATTTTGACGAAGCACATGGTGAAATGAAGACGCTGGATTGAAAAGAAGGAAGTATTCCACATTCATATAGTTTACATGAGACAAGAATAAACTCTATAGATTTTAATCCTCAGAAGCCATATATGGTATTGAGAAGTTCAGATGATGGTGTAGACACCTAAAAACCTTTAGAAAATAAAGTATTTTTATTTTCTGAAAAATTCCTGATGACATCATCATTAATTAATTAATTAATTTTTATGCCATTAAATCCCTTTATCTTAATTAAAAATATTTAATTAAGGAATCCCTCCCAAAAATGTTTAAATCTTATTTAAACATTATTTCCTTATTTATTAATTATTTAATTAATAAATTGACCAAAAAACCCAAAATAAATAAAAAATTTATTTTTTGCCCAAAACTTGGCCAATTTCCTTAAGACCACTAACCTCTTCCAAAATCTTCTAATCCTTCTTTAATTTTGATTAAAGGCTAATCCCATCATTTCCTACCCCTAATCCCAACTCAAAATATTTAATTAAGATTAAATATTAATCCTCATGTTTATTAAAAAAGTTTTAATAAATATCTCCTCAACCCAAACCCTTGAAATAAATAAAACTTTATTTATTTCCTAAAAATCTAATTTATCCTCATCCTAAGAAGTTCTAGACTCTTCTAGAAAGTCTTCATCCTCATCCTAGGAAGTTCTAGACTATTCTAGAAAGTCTTTATCCTCATCCAAAGTCTAGACTCTTCTAGAAGATGTATTTAAACCTAATCCTAATCCCCTCCTAACCTTGTCACATTCCCTAAAAATGGGTTAAGACTTACTAACCCAAGCCAAAGTTAACAAATATCTCCTCCTTCACCTACCCTCATTAAATGCCATCCACTTGCCTATCCCTAAGCTAATCCTAAACCATCCTAATCCATACTCTAATCATTTTCACAAGCCTAAGCAAGCTTAAAACCTTCCTAATCAAGTCCAAGTCGAAATTGCTCTCATCTCCCTCAAAATATCTCAACCATAAAACTTTATGAAGCCCACTAGGCCATAAATGACTCTTCCAAGCCCTTTTATTGCTCTTACAAGCCATTATGAGGGTCTTTATGAAGATTTTATCCCTTGAGCCTCCTTTGTTGACTCATCTTTCCCCTTTCCTCCATCCTCTCACCATGTGACATGTGCCACTCCTTGATTGGCTGTAAAGAAGCACAATCCATGTGCTATCCTCTCATGCAATCTGAGCCCTCCATGAGCTTTTTCCCATCCTTGCATCTTAGCCCTCAATCCCTCAAGCCTCTTGCCTATAAATTGGATCCTCTCCCAAGCCATTTTAACACAATCCATGAAGTAAAGTCATAATGCCATTTTAAGAAGCCATTTTACATCAAAACCATACACTCACACCCAAATTCCAACTCCATTTGAAGCTCTTTTTGAAGCATAAGCTTGAGCATACATCCTATCTATTTAGACAAAGCCACTCAACAAGAGAGCTTCTTATTGAGAGAGTCCATTAATGGCTCATATTCTCAATTGAGAGCTCATCTTAGTCTATCTTGAAGTTTATGAATTTTGTTTAGTTTGTAGAAGCTTTATTTAAATTTGGTTTCTATTAGCATACTAACATTTCTCATATACAGATGGAACGACAAAGGTATTTGATTTGAGAATTATGAAAACAACTAGACCCTACAATTGTAACCAATAGAAAATTGAAGTTTGTTTGCAAATGCTACAGGGGGTATTTAAAACCAAACAACAAAATATATCCTTTCATTTGTCATATCAAACACAAGGTAGATGAAAGAAAAGGGCATCGAAGCTATTTAGTTAATGCTTCTCAGTTAATCTAATGGTAGCAGGTAAAAGGAAAAAATTGTGCATGCTATACAGTTTAATCCAAACAAAGTGGTGCTAAATCTGAATGTGAAGTATGCATCCACGACAATTCCTCTAGAGCAAAGGGTTAAAGGATTTCATTAAACACTCGGTATCATAATAGCAGCGAAAGAACCAACACAACAAAATCCTTTTCTCAATGGAACTATTGAAACCTAAATGGAAATGTTTAAAAATGATGGTGGCAAATTTAATTTACAAAAATAGGAAAACCCTATTTGTATTTCTACAAAAAGGAAAATACAAATTCTTGAAGTTGTTTTCAAACAAAACCATAACAATAAATAATCTTTCATGGTGACATATATGGAAGGAAGATACTAGTAAACCCAACAAGGAAGATACTAGTAAACCATACCTCCAATCAGCAATCTTGACAACATGAATCAATAAAAACTCAAGTTCCAACAAGCTTATTCATGGTGGCTTTAGGATGGTAGCAAAACCCAAACAACAAGCTCATTCATGGTGATTCTTAAAACAACAAATCCCTCTTTAATGGCGGTAATGAAGAACCCAGCAAACCCTCATTTCCTTCATCAAAATTTCCACATTTTCTTCAAAATTCCAAATATGAAAATGAAAAGGGTTTTAGGGTATTTAAACGTGCCCTATTTCATTTTGCATAATTTTTGATGTTCGCAGGGTTTTTATAGGATTTTAATGCTTGTCAAGTTTTTATGTTGTGTGAGGGGGAGGGGTTTATGTTTTTCCTTAGGAGTTTTTGTGAGAGGAGTTCTATTTTATTTTTGCATAATTTAATATTGTAAAGAAATAATATTAAAATGATAAATATAAATCATTTAATATTATTTTCTTGTTTTAATATGCAAAAATAAGGGGGATATTGTTTTAATTGTTTTCTTTTGCATAAGTATTATTGTAAGATAAATATTTACATGACATAATTATAAGTCATTAAATATTTTTCTATCTTTGATGCAAAAAGAAGGCAAGAGGTTTGCATATGTCATGATCTTTTAAGTAAGAATCAGTTGGGAAACATATGGAGGGAATATAGAGCTTTTGGGGTCAAATTTGACTTTGCTGGGTCAGTTAAAGGGACTTTACTGACTGTTGGAGGTTTTTTTGGGTAGTTTTAGATGAGTCGTAGGTTTTGTTATGGGTTAGTAAAGTCTTATGAGTTATGAGACTTCATTTTTGGAAGTTTCTAAGCCCTGATTTTTAGGCTTTCTTTCTGCATTTGACCCAAGCGTTGGGTTTGTACTTAATGGGTTTTGCAACTCATTTTTTAGCAGTTCTAGTTATGCATAGAGGTTTTTGTGACTTTTTTGAGTCCTTAACTCTTAGTTGCAGAAGTTTGTAATTCATTATGGAAATTCAATACAGGTGACAACATTTGTGTTCATGTCATTTTGGTGTGAATTTTGAACCTTCTTTCTTTCTAAAATTTTGTGTGTGATGTCAGAATGATTTGATAGAATAATCTATGAATTGTCATTATTCCTTGCTATTCTGTCTCATTCTAGCACCTGTTTGTAGGAAACTAAGTCTATCTACAGGTTGTAATTCATGTTCTTAAAGGTGAAATTGATTCATTCTTCTAAACTCATTACAAATTATTTATGTAGATCTTTATAGAAAGAAGTGATTTGCATGTACTCCAAGTAGCTATCTGATCCTTTTCTGTTAAGTGTGTTTGAATTTTCATTATTTTGGTGTATCACCATCTCTTAGTTTAGGCTGTTAGTTTAAGTTCATTTTCAACAATTTCTTCCCTTTTCCCTAAGTTTAAGTTAGGATCTTGGAAATATCACTAAATATCCAATAGGAGCCAGCCTATAATCCGGAGGTCTCATTTCATTTGCATGTCCCACAAAGTGAAGTGATTCCCATGTTAAGTCAGAATTACTAAACTTTCAAAATTTAGTATTGGGTGCAAATTCTAATACTTAAAAATTTCACTATCAATTTTGAATGAAATAGAATCCAACCAATAACTAATAGATTCATACACATTAATCTTTCATTCCCCACTGAAACTATCTAACATGTTATGAAACTAAGAAGAGAAGAAACAAAACCATATATGAAGAAAGTAAATGGAATTACAGTACTGCAAACATCAAAGTGAAATGGAATTCATTTGATTATTCACAAAATCATACAGATTGTCTTTCAAATATTAATGCAAAACTACTCTATGCAAGGGCCACAAAACATGACAAGCAAATAGGGTAAATAGAATTACAGAACAATTCACCATCAAGTTTTCTAACCTCTATATTGTCAAATGAGATTTTATTTATAGTTTTCTATTATCCCTCATTTCAATAGAGCAACCATCATAAAATACAAAAGAGAATAAAATATGAAATTGTCTAATGATATGAACACATGGCATCTTTTCAATCGATGATTCTAGATCCATGGTACTTCTAAAGAAATATGATGACTATTTAGCTTCCTGCAACTTCAAAAAATCCTATAGAAATCTTCAATTCTTTGTATTCTACTATTTGGCACCAAGTCTTTATAATTCATATTCCAACAATCACTACAATTTTCAATTTTGACCATTGATCTTAAACCAATGCTTGTGATTAAAACATTATAGACTTCCTTATTTTTCATTTGTAGTTTCATCTATGGGTCCCTTCGTGTACATGTGTCGAATCATCATTATGTCACTATAATTAATGTTCAGGAATTTTTTTATAGTGACATAATGATGAGAGTTGATCTTTTTTTGATCTAACGGTGACGATAAAATATATTAACCCTTTGTTTACTTTGTGATGCGGGTCCACTTTCCAACTATGCATGTCGTGGTAGATATGTAACACTATTCCACTACTTAGAGAACTTGACGTTGACCTTCTTTGCTTCATGGCACTTTGTGACTAGGTTGATTGTATCTCGTGAAATGTGATGGCCCATAGGTCACATGTCATTATGTTGCTATGATTAATAATTGAGCAACTTTCTATGGTGACATAACAACAACCGTAGATCTTTCCTAACATCAAAGATCTTCATTGTTTTCTTTGATTATTGCATATGACTAAAAGGAGGCCCCACTCGTTCTACGTGTTACACTATTGTTATGTTCCTATAATTAACAATTGAGCAACTTTCCATAGTGATATAATGACAAGAATTGAATTCAAGCCCAATCTATGATTGTTGCTTTGTCACCATGATTATTGATAGAGCATTTTTTTATAATTATATAGAGATGACCATGGATGTTCTTTTGATCCAATGGCTATAATTTAAAGATCTTAACTTATTTTTTTCCTTTGTAGTGTGGGTCCATCTGTTCTACATGTCCAGTCATTATTATCTCACTTTTGTTATTCTTTGTACAACTCTCCATAGCAACATAACGACAAGTGTGGATTTTTTAAGATCTGATAGCTGGGGAGACCCATCATTGAATACTTATAATTGTATCTTTTAAACATCATCCATTGATTTGGTCTTCATCCGATGATCTAGATTTAATTTTTGAGCAACGTAGACAGTTAGATCAAAATATGAGTCATCGATTTAATTTCAAGGAGAGTCATAACACCTTTGACCAGGTTCTTTACTATTTCTGCATCTTTCAGTGTTCACTTTGCATAAAATTCAACTGATCCTTCTTTTATCTCATTCTCACAATTTGCATATTGTCTTTGATGTTGATCCTCATATTCTTTGCTGCCATTTTTTTGAATATACCTGCAATATTTTTCTTGGATGCATCCTATCCTCACCACAAACACTTGATCAAAGCATTAGGGTTTCAAAACAACTTCCTTCTCATCTGGGAAACACATAACAAGACCTCTAAAACCTAATCACCTAGCCATTGGACTGGTGCATTTCTCATATGATTTCTTGCATTAGGTTAGCTCAAAGGAATGATGAAAAGAAAGGTCATCCTATGGGCAATCTAGACTTAGACTCAAGACATTGACACTTGACATGACTCAAAACCCTAGATAAAAAAGATATGAACTTGAAACTTGGGTAACATCAATAGAAACAAAGACAAAAGCATGGATGACATGATTAATAATAAACTATTGCGAGAATGTGGAGTTGAGAAATTAAGGCCTCGTGGAACTCATGGAGATTTATATGGATCTACCTCAATGAATGATTTTGATAGAGATTTGCATGGAGAAAAAGAACACTACTCTCTATTTCTTACTCCTCCTACATTGTCACGTAGGTCTTTCCATCCTATGGATGATAAAGCTAGACAAGTTGAGTTGGAAAGGATAACCTACTTAGAGAAAAAGTTAAAGCAAGCATCTCAACAAATTGATAAGAGTTTGGCTAAATCAACACAATTGAGATAGAATGTTACTTCTAGAGTCCCCTTCTCTCCTAGGAATGTTATGGGAGGACTTGAATATTTTAAACAAGTCAATGAGGAATTATTGGATGCCCATGTTACTCGTAGAGCTGAAAAGATAGCAAATAAGATGATTAATGACATACTTTCACAAGATGAAAATGGTTCCATGTCTTCTAATCCTCTTCTCGATTCTCCTAAATGTAATTATAAAGAGAGACATCTTGAGAAATAAATATGAGCCTACATGGATGAATACATAAAATGTGAGGCTGAAAAGAAAGCTAATGAAATAGCACATAAGATACTTAATGATATTCTTTCACAAGGTGGTAATCATTCCCCACCTTTTACTCCGCCAAGATCTCATAGAGCTACTCGACATGTGTCACCTTCACCTTCTCCTAGTAGAAATAGGAAGAAACCATCACCTTCTTTGAGGAAACCATCTCTCCACCTAGGAGAGGTTCACCTTCTCCAAGATATCAACATAGACAACATTCACAACAATATTCTTAGTATACTACACATAGTTTTGGTATAGATTATGATTAGCTAGAACAAGATCTTGAATTCCACAAGTATATGGATCAATATGTTGAACTCAATAAGGATAAATAATTCATGGATTTAATGAAAAAAGGTGTTCAAGTACCTTACAATTTTCATATGGATAAAAATATCAAGAGACAAGGTCCTTCTTTTTAAGAGCAAACATAACAAAATGTCAAGATGTTGATGGATAAACTTACACCTAAGAATCCATTCACTTTCCAAAGTGTTTTTTCTCTACCTTTTGAGAGAATTATTCTAGAGGTTTAATTCCCCAAGAAGACAAAGTTTCCACATTATGATAAATATGACGGGAATGGAGACCCTAGTGATCATGTGAGATAATCTTTCACCTCGAGTCTAGAGTTTTCAAGCAAACATGCCTACGTCATGTAATTGTTTCCTCAATGTCTAAAGGGCCAAGCTATGGGATGGTTCACTAAGATTACTCCTCCACTTAATAATTTTGAGGAACTCATTCAGAAATTTATCCAACACTTCTCCTAAAATGTTCAAAAGTTGGTTTCATTATTAGATCTAAGCAATCTCAAGCAAGAGTAAGGAGAATCCTTTATTTTTCTTCTTATAGAAATGGAGAAAGTTATGCTTTCACTACTCTAGGGAAATACCTAAAAAAGAAAGGATTGATATACTTGTGAGCAACTTGGTTCTTGAAATGAGAAATGAATTAGGCAAATCAATTTTTGAGACTTTCCATGCTATGGTAGAGACTACTTTTCATATTGAAGATATTTTACAAAATCAAGGGATTCTCAAGACTAATGTAAATGGAAATAAGAATAACAAAAAAAATGCAAATAAGAACAAGAATACTTCTTGGAATAAAGGAAATCAACATATGGTTAATGATGGTGTAGTTGACACGTCCAAGTCTAGTGATCAAGCTATTTTTAGATTATTAGATGGCGTCCATGCTATGAAACTTCAAGCACCTTCTCAACATAATAATATAGGAAATTCTAGCTCCAATAATAAAAACCCCCAAGAAAGAAGGATTTTTACAACCATTAATAGACCTTATGAGGATATTTTTAAAGAATTGGTTGATGGAAAGATGTTAACTTTGATTGAAAATCGACAAGCATCCAATACAAATGGCCCATGTTGGGATGACAATGGTTATTTTTGTTATCATCAGAGCAAGACTAGTCATACTACAGAAAATTGTCAAAGGTTAAAACATGATATTTAGAACTTGATTGATAATGGAGAATTAAAAATTGATGGTGTTGGACCTACTACTAATGATGATCATAAAGCTTATAAAGATCCTTTTCCTAAGTATGAAAAGGGTGAATCATTGAAGCCTAAGAATGGAAAAATTCAAGAGAATTATACATACACCAATAAAGATTATGGATATACCAATGCTGATCAAGTCATCAACATGCTTGCAATTAAAGAAGAAAGTGTTAACATGCTCAAGTTCAAAGATCCTTACTATCATGAATATAGTTTTAATAATGAGGAAGTTAAAAATCCATTTAATCTTAGGGGTTCTAGTTCTTCTACTACCTCTGAGAATTTGAATGTTGTCACTTGGAGTCAAGCTCCTATGTTCTTAAGGATACTCCTCCATAGGCTAAACATAAGAAAGTTCCGTTTAAATATGTTGTGTCTAAACTTGTTTCTACTTGAAATGATAAACCTAATTTTGATCTTGTAAATCAATTGAAGTCTACCCCTGCTAAGATTTATATCTTTGAGCTTTTAAAGTTGTCTCTGAAACACAAGCACATCCTTGAAGATGCATTTCTCATAGCTAATGTTTCCAACAACTTAGATGTTGATTAATTCCAAAACATGGTTAACCCTATCACTGTTTTACACCACCTTTCCTTTTTGAAGGAAGATGATCTAGCCTTAAGTCATTCACATAACCCTGCCTTACATATTCAAGTCATGATCCATAAACCATTGTCAAGTGTGTGTTGATAGACAGGGGTATGGGGATAAATATTTGTTCCTTTAGTTTTCTCAAACGATTGGGATATTTAGAGCAAGTCATTGATACTCAAAGACAAATCACTATAAAAGCTTATGATGAAGTTGCAAGAAAGTCTAAAGGGTTGATTGTTTTACCTGTTCATATTCGACCAATTAAGAGAGACATTATGTTTCAAGTGGTTGACACTAATCCTCTTACATACAATATTTTATTGGGTAGACCTTGGATACATGACATGCAAGAGGTTCCCTCTATATATCATCAATGTGCTAAGATTCCTTATTATGGGAAAACAATTGATATTACACAGGGTAATACTTTATCTATCAATAAGATTTCAAATGAGTCACATGTTCCTCTCAAAAACTCTTCAAATGAGATATACTCTCATTTCAAATTATGTGAAGACAAATTTAAACATCTTGATATAGTAATGTGAGAATACAAGATCAATTTAGTTGTTACTCTTCTAGTTTCAGCTTATTCCTATGGATTACCTTCATATGAAATGAAACCTTCTTCTCTGAATAAGAAAAAAATTGATACATTTGTTATATCCTCCATTCCTATGGAGGAGGAGAAATAAGAAATTGCTATTAGAAACTAGATTTATAAGGATGAAAAGTTTAAACACAATGAAAAAATTTCCCCAAATCCTGTCAACTATGGGAAAGGTTATACTTTTGTGAAAGATATGGGCTATCCTGGTCATGGTCCTTTGAGTCATAGAATTGATCCACATTCTAGACCCCTTGATTGGCTTGTTGGCAAAAAATTGAGAGATATCACTAGTTTGGGATTTGGAAATGATTATGATGATGGACCCATCTTTGATGCTTATGATAACAAAGATGAGGAAGCATATATACCTGATAGTACAAATCAATATGATATGTGTGATGATTTGGTCCCTTTCACAAACCTTCTTTGGGGGGGGGGGGGTGGGCCTACTCTAGTTAATCATGACAAAGAAACTTCTACTTCAGGAACCAACATGTTAATGAAGCTTCTACATTAAGAGCCCAACATGGCACAAACATGGAAAATAACGAGTTAGATATTGAAGATCCTAATAAAGAACACCAACATAAGGCTATTGTTAGTTTAATGGAAAGAGAGAGATTTACTTATGATAATAATAAAGCTTCTATGTCAAAAGGTCCCAAACCATCATGGTGTAAACATCCTAGTTGAGATTTAGAGACATATCCACATGAGTATGAATGGGATTGATTTTTAGAACCTTCTACAGTTGATTTGGGCATTGATGTGATTCATACTTATGATGCTTATCCTAGTGTAGTTAATGAGCCTATATCTCTAGTTATTAGAAGGATATTTTATTTAAGTGCTACTGAGGAAAACCACATAGATTCTAACTCTTCGGTTGCCAGTGAAGATGAGATTCATATTTTTAACATTGAGTCTTACACATCCTTATCTCTCATGCACCCTAATCTTATTTATTGCCAATACAAAACCAAACACCTCAATTACCCACATTTCAAAATTACAATGAGGTTTCATGTTACTTTAATTCCATTGAACCCATAGTTTCTTCCACTAATGAACCAACTACAAGTATGATAGAATCAAATATCAAGTACCTTAGCCACAAGATAAAGAGAAATGAAAAATAAAGGAAAAAATATTCTAATTGTGAGCATCATGTTCTGGAGGTATTAGAATAATCCATAGATGAGGTACTTGGTAGATTGCCCAATTATCTTCAAGATAGATCTTAAGTTTTGATAAAGCCTACTCAACCCATAAATTTGGAGACAACTGAGAGTCCACATATTATTCACCTAGCTTAGTCATTATCTACAGAAGAAAAAGAGGCTTTTACTACATTTTTCCAACAAAAGAAGATAAATTTTTCTTGGAATTATTGTGAAGCTATTGGTGCTACACTTTTTTCACTGGTTTATGGTTCTGAAGGTGTTTTACCTTTAGAGGTTGAGATTCCATCATTGAGAGTTACTCTTAAAGGTTTAGTGATAGATGAAGATTACAAGATTATGAGATTACAAGAACTTTAATTACTTGATGAGAAAAGAAAGGTTGTCTTTGATCACATGAGATTTTATCTAAAAAAAGTTATCATTGACTTACAACAAGAAGGTTCACCCTAAAGAGTTTTTAGTGGGAGATCTTGTTCTAAGAATCAACAAAATAGAGCTCAAAAGGGGAAGTTTGAGCCTAATTGGTTGGGTTCTTACATTATTACAACTACTTTTGGATCAAGTGCCTATTTTTTATCTACACCTAAGGGAGATTAGCTACCTAATCCTATCAATATGCTTCATCTAAAAAGGTTATACTCCTGATGTACATTCTCATTGGGGGCATTAGTATATATTGTATGTATTTATGAGTCTTGAAAAAAATTCAAAAAATATATATATATATTAAAAAAAATAATGCAATAATTCCAAGTGGCATGCATTGCTTGAGGCCTTTACACTCCTATCTATCAACATATCTCCTTCACACTTAACCATTCCTCCATCATGCCTTATTTTGACTCCTTGGTCTAGAATTGGTCTTTGTCTTTGTCTAAGGGGCATACATTTGTGTCAACTTAGGTCTATTGGATGTGTTAGTCTTTGATACACTTCATAAATGGTATTTTTCATTACCACAATAGTTTTTTTTAACACCACCCCAAGTAGTGTTTCTCAACACTATACTAGGAGTCTGGAGATCCTTGCCTACTTGTGAGCCTTTGACCTTTTCCTCAAAAATCAGTGTTGATTATCACATTGAAATTTTTAAACTTAATGCTTGAGCTATTCTTTAATATTTTCTTTGTGTATTGATTATTCACTGCTATATATATACTTTTTTATTACACTACTTACTTTTTTATTCCCTACCTAGTCTCTCCGGGGTACATAGTTAGAGGACTAGAGGTATGTAGTTTCTTTTTTGATGTGTGATTTGATTGACATTTATTTTTTGTTGAGTTTTTCCATGGTTTCTCTGAGATGCATAGCTAGAGAACTATGGACCATGAGACACATTTTTGGTTGATTTCTTGCTTGTGTGCTTTGATCTCAAGACTCACAGTGTTTTCAATACTAATTGAATCACATTCATATCTTCATAGTCATCTTAGTGACTAGTGATCATTGTGTGATGCTTTCAATTGCATTCATATCTTCATGGTCACTTTGGTGGCTAGTGATGGTTGTGCATTTTCCATACAATTGCAATTAAATTCATATCTTCATGGTTCTGACTAGTGGAGGTTGTGTATCTAGGCTCTGTGATTAAAACTAGGACTTTATTCTTGGCCAAAATAAGAAAATACATAAAATGAGCAGAAGTGTCATATGGACATAAACATGCATTTTTATTTCCTTTTCTTTTTGGAGGTCTCCTTCATCTTTTGTGTGCCCTTATCAGTTGTGATCACATTGTGCTCTTTATTTCACATCTTTAGTTCGTGATCTCAATCAAAATCTCCTATCTTTAACAATTGATATTTCTTTGAGGCATTTTCCCTCTTCTTTCCGTATCTCTCATTTCTTTGTCTTTCATTCACTTTCCTCTCATTCTTTCTTCTTGATTTGACCTTTCTTTTTTATGCTTTATCTTTTTTAGGTCACATTTTGTCTTGGGGCATATATCTTTGTGCTTATTGATCATCATTAGTGTTCTTTCATCATGGTGTTTCGAATTGAGGGACTGTTAGGTTTCATGCCTCGGGTCCCATGTGTAAGAGTTTCATCAATAAACCTTTATTTTGATTTGATTACATCTATCTTATTCTTTTTCTTTTTTTTTATCAGTAAACGGCCATGGCCATAGTTATTTTTTGTTAATTTAAATTTATAATTTACAAATAGATCCCTCGTTCTGATCGGCACTGGTAGGAAAGAACGGGTTAAGAAAACCTCTAGTCTTGTCCAGGACTTCAGTCCTATATTATACATTAGTAAAAGGGGCATACCCCAGTGAAAGATTCATTATAAAATCCATATCTATAATCCGCCTTTCCCTCGAAGCTCCAAATTGGTATAGATATTAACAATATCTATCTTTAATCATCATAAACATCAAGTTGTTAAGGGTTAACAAAACCAACATAATTATTTCTCATTATAAAACCACGAGGCCCATATTAAGTTTTAACTAAAAAATAAGTCTTATTAGGGGATTAATTAAATTTAGGTAATACATATTGGTTATATTTTTTAATAGATTAATTACTAATTTCAGTTAATTAATATAAGGCTGAAATGATTTATGATTGAAGATTATATTTTTATTAAATAATCTAAACTAATCATAAGTTAAATTAATATTGATTTTAACACTTGATAATTTATTAAAGCTAGGTCTGATATTTTCACCTGAATCTAGAGGGGAAGCCATAATGACTGAAAAATATTGTAGTAGGGCACCCAATATTAGAAATTTTATGCCCCAAACTTCATGTATGTATGAAAGACTAGGAAATGAAAGACTGAATTTAAACAATCATAGATTGGAAGGTGGATCCAAAATATCATGATCTAATCAATCCAGATATCGAAGCAAATTATTTCTAAAAGTCATTCCATTACTATAGATTTATATGTATAGAAACATAAGTTTTTCCAAAAATTTTGATAAGGACATTAATTTAAAATATGCTCTGCTAATAGTTTGGTCAAATATCTGCTAGATCTGTTATCTACTAAACATCCATAACTAAAAGTTGCTAAAATCCAAAATTCGGGTCAGAGTATTATACATGTGACCCACTTACATCTTTATATTATTCTATCTTAAAAACCATTATGATTTCTATAGCTTCATGCAGGTTGGTGGCTGTGGAACCTGGTGAAAACTCAAATGTTGATCTTCCCCTACTAGTTCTGTCATAGTTTGGCAAGCAAAATTCCACATTCTCCAGATTATTAAAGTCCACATCTAGATGGATATAGGCATCATACATCTGTAGGTAAGTTGTCAACCAATCCCTTTCATGATCTTCAACAATTTCCCTCCATCTTAATAGAAAGTTGATACTCACCTCCATTCGCGACCATTCTTTAAAAAATTGGACATTGTCTCTGACAACCATGCAAGGGCGTCTAGGGCTTCTTCCTATTTCAGGGCTATTCACATCAAATTCATGTAGGCTTCAGGAAGAGGGATGCAAAGCCGAGTGTCAATATTTGCAACAACAATTTACAACCCAACTAACCAACATGGTTCGAAAAGATTATGGGTAATCTTGATGATGTCCCATTTTTCTACCCCAGCTCTTGCTAGACATCCTACCCAGGGCCCAACGATGTTTCTATTAGTCATCCATGAGTATTTGTAGCTAAAAACCCCTTCTCCTAAGACACAAATGACTGCTCCATGACTCATATCATCTATGGGCCTTAACAGACGATTGTAACACTCTTGTGTGACCGAACCCCAAAAGGCCATGGTGCATTTTTCAAATGCATGAAATAAACTTATGTTGGTATCCATGACACTTAGAGCAGACTGCTATCTATTAATTGAAAGAGACTAAAACAAAAACTGAGATGAATGAGAAAGTAACCCCTATTCCTTGAATAAATAGGTGGAATCAAAATTTTTGGAAACCTCATAATGGCAATGACATTCGAGTGAATTAAATATTTCCTTACTAATTCATCATTTAAAAAGGATGGAAATACTTCGGTGAGAGATTTTTCAATCTTGGTACTCTACCCCAAAACGTGTGGAATAACTATCTTTGTTGAAACTTGAAGGAAAATGATTATATTGTTATTGAAAGTGGTTTAGTGTTATGATTAAATTCTAATGTATTAAAGCCATCTGTACCTAAGTTGGCTAATATATCTGCCTCTTTGTTACCTTCTCTAAAAATGTGAACATATCTTATTTCTTCAAATGTTATAAGAGCTTTGTTAATAGCTTCTAGTTTGGAGTTTAACACCCAGTTTGGGGTACTTCCTTTCTTGAGAGAATTAATGATAATTTGGGAATCTCCTTCTATAATAAGTTTTTTGATTTTAAGTTTAATACATAGGTGATACCTTCTTCTACTACTTTTAGTTCAGCGATATTATTTGATACCTTGTTTAGAGACTTGGATCTTTTGATAATCCAATTGCTTGATTCATCCCTTATAATACATCCAATTCCTGCTTTCCCAGGGTTTCCTCTTGAAGCTCCATCAAAATTCAGCTTAATCCATCCTGGATGTGGAGGTTCCCATTTACATTCAAGTGTAGCTAAATCATTCTTTTTTATATAGTAGAGGGGAGGATTGATTAATAAAGGCCATCATTTTTTGAATTTCTGCATCCCATTTAGAGAAAGATCCTTCTTCTCTAGGTCTTTTCCTAAGATCAGTGTTCATTACTTTCGAAATAGCTACTTCTATTTTTGTTAATAGGGCTTGTTTTGATAGACATTGATCTTGGAAAATTCGACGATTACGTTCTTTCCAAATTTCCCAATGAAAAATGGCCAGAGATATATTCCAGAGTTTACCATAAATTTTCTTTTGATTGTCTTTAGGCCACCCCAGTAAGTGATCTACCCATCGTCCTGCTAATAGGGAGGAGCAATTAAATTTACTTTGAAGCCACCACCAGCATTATTGAGAAAATTTGCATGTATATAAGAGGTGTTCTACACTTTCTTCATCCTCTTTACAAAGGATACATCTAGATGGTCCTTCAAATCCCATTTTTTGAATTCTATCAGCAGTTAATATTCTCTTTTGCAAGGCTTCCCATAGAAATATACCTGCTTTAGGGAGACTAGCTATGTCCCAACATAGGTTCAAGGGAAGGGAACTTATTTCCCATTTTTGCAAATTTGTGATCATTTTATATCTTTCTTTAACTTTGTATATCCCATCTTTAGAGGCTACCCATACTAACTTGTCTTCCCTGTTCTTAAGTATAATGGTTCTATTTTTTAGTATGTTTTCCAATTTCTCTTTGTCTTCTTGGTTAATATCGCAATTTGATAACTGTTTCCATTTCCAACTTTTACCCATATCTGAGCAAGTTTCATTTGAATAATCTTTCACTTTTGTTCCCCATAAGGTTTTGAGGGTAGATATTGTTTCTTGAGAGAATTCTGCCCTTATTAGCGAGGGGTTACCATCCCATGAATCTTCCCAAAATAATGCTTCTTCTCCATTCCCTATATCCCAGGTGAGATATTGGAGATCAAACTACGATTATGTATAATAAAATTCCATCCTATTGAACCCTTGGGGTAGCTTTGGTTCTGAATAATGATGTTTTATCTAAGGGGTCAAGATAGTTGTTAAAAATTATTCTAGCCCATTTCCTATCCCTTTCTTGGTAGAGTCTCCAAACTTGTTTGGCTCCTAGTGCTTCGTTCTGCCATTCCAAGTTTTTTATTCCTAATCCACCAAATTCTTTTGGTCTGCATATTTTATTCCAGCTAATTAAGGCTACTTTTTGCTTGTCCTCTAATCCTTTCCAAAATAAGTTTCATAGCTTACTTTCCAATTTAGCGTTGATATTTTTTAGCAAATGTGAACATGAAAATTGATAGGAAGAGGTAGCTGCCAAGACTGCTTTGATCTTTGTTATCCTTCTTGCCTTAGTTAACCATCTTCCTTTCCAAGATTCAGTATGGTTATCAACTTTCTTGAGAATGTGTTCCCATCCCTGATTTGAAATCATACTCTTGTCAAGGTAGATCCCTAGATATTTGAATGGTAATTTTCTTTTTTTAAAGCCTAATTTCTGACAAATTTGGTTTTCAACTTCTGTCTTTGTATTTAGGAAATAAATCTCTGATTTCTCAGCATTGATTATTTGCCCTAATGCTTTGGAGTATGTTTCCAAGATGTTTTGTATTTACTCTGTCTCTTGTAAAGTGCTAGTTCCAGTAAGTATAGTGTCGTCAGAAAATTGTTGATGAGTTGTGTTATCAACATTATTCGTGACTTTCACTCCTTTGATTTTAGTTTCCTCTCGTGCTACCTTGATTTCCCTTCCAAATGCTTCTGGCATATTATA
This sequence comes from Cupressus sempervirens, assembly GCA_028749045.1. Lineage (NCBI taxonomy): Eukaryota > Viridiplantae > Streptophyta > Pinopsida > Cupressales > Cupressaceae > Cupressus > Cupressus sempervirens. Next base: position 675,021,328 of record CM053788.1, on the reverse strand, counting down.
AACAGGAATGGGGATATTGGGTCTCCTTGTCTAATACCCCTTGAGATATTAAAAAAACCTTCCAGGGTTCCATTAATAAAATCAAAATTTTAGGATTTGATATACATTGGTAAACAATGTTAATCCATTGTTTGGAAAAACCAAAGGCCTCTAAGGTTTTATAGAGGAATCTCCAATCTACCTTATCATATGCTTTTTGGATATCTAGTTTAAGCAACATGCAAGCTTCCTTATTTTTAATTGATAAATGGATAGTTTCCTATATAATAGATATGCCATCTAATATGGATCCACCAGGGACAAATCCAGTTTGTTCTTCTGAAATGAGTTTAGGAAGAAAGCTTTTGAGATTACTAGCAAGGATCTTTGAAAATATTTTATATATAGTGTTACATAACGTGATAGGTCTGAAATCCCCTGGCACTGCACTTTCATTTTTTTTGGGAATGACAGTAAAGAATGTATGATTGATTTCTGTTAAAATTGCTCCTCCCTTTCATGTAGCTTCTAAAGCTTTCCACAACTCTTCTCCTAGAATGTCCGAACACTATTGAAAAAAGAAGGCTTGGAAGCCATCTGGACCCGAAGATTTATCCGGTTTCATGCTGAATAGTGCTGATTTCACCTCTTGAAGGGTGAAGGGCTTGTTAAGAAATTTGTTATCTTCTTCGAATATCAACTTAGGGATGTGTCTTAACAACTCTTCTTGAGAAACTTTATCTAATGATTCAAAATTGTTAAGAATATCATGGAAATATTTGGTGAATATTTCTACAATTTCTTCTGGATTCTCAGTTTGCTTTCCCTCAGGATTCCTGATTTTAGAAATGGTTTTATAGTTTCTATTATTTATAGTACTATTATGAAACAATTTTGTGTTTCGGTCTCCTTCTAGGAGCAATTTTTCTCTGGATTTTTGCCTCCAGAATATTTCTTCTTTAGCTAGAATTTCTTTGTGTTTAATGAGGTATTCTTTTTCCAGATGATATGATTCGTTATTCATACCTTTTATTAGAATCTCTTCATTTAATTTACTCATTTTTCCTTCTAATTCAAGTTTCTCTTTAAAGATGTTTTTCAAATGTAGATTATTCCATGTTAAAACTTTTTGTTTTATATTTTTAAGTTTGGAGACCAGGCAAAACATTTTTGAACCCTCAAACTGATCTTCCTGCCACCAATCTCTAATCTAATCCATAAAGTTTTTGTCCATGAACCACATTTTTTCACATTTAAAGGGATTTTTGCTAGGTTTAAACTGCTCTTTGATTTCCATTTGCACTAGGAAATGGTCTGAACCAGCCATTGGTAGAATTTTCACATTGATCAAATTATTCGTGCTAAGATCTCCTTTTAAAAGAAACCTACCTAGTCTTTCTTCTATATAACGGTATCCTTTTCTTCTGTTATTCCAAGTATATATACCATTATTTGTTTTGATATCCATAAGAGAGTCTTTTTGTATCCAATCTTTAAAATCTTCCATTGCTTTGTTTTTTTGGTTACTACCCCCATATTTTTCGTCCTTACTTGATACTACATTGAAGTCTCCTCTTATTATGACTATTTCTAGGGGAAAAGAGTTGATGAAGGTGCTAATCGCATTCCAGACTGCAAGTTTCGCTTCTGTAGGTGTCGGTCCATAAACATTGATTATATCAATTTGTAAGTTGGATTTTGTACTTACAATTCTAGCTCCCATCCAATTTGTTTGTGGTGAGAATATTTTGATATTGATTAATCTGGGATTCCATATTCTACCTAGTCCTCCTAAGGCCCCTTGTGCCTGCTAAAATTCTGATTTCCATTTTCCTAATTTCTGGCTCAACTTTATTCCTTCTTCTTTATTTAATTTAGTTTCTTGTAATAATGTAATATCTAAATCAAATAAGGTAAGATTACTCTTTAGTAAGCATTTTTTGGTAGGAGCATTAAGGCCCCTAGCATTCTAGGTTGTGATTTTCATTGCTCCTTTGGAAGGAACTTCCCCTTCCCAATGTGAAGAACATCCATCATCTTTGTCTGATCCTTTACTTGCCCTACAGCCTCTCTGAGTTCTTTTAATGATTTTTTGCCATGTTTTTGTTTTAGTTTTCCACAAATTGGTGTCTTCATACCTTCCTGATTCATAGCTATACCAATTTTTTCAATATTTTTTCTTCTAATATGTTTTCTGCAATATTTGAAACCTCATCCTCCTGACTATCCTCCATGATGATTTATTTAATTAGCTTTTTGTTGATTAATTGTTCTGTGTCCTCTAATAATTCATTCTTTTTAAAGCAATCTTGTGTGTTTGGACTCTCCATTAACCGACTCTCCTAGATTTGATCTAGCTCTATGATACTAATTCTTTTAGGGTTGTTCCTATGTTCTCTATTTCTGTAGTAAACATATCTTTCCCATCACTAGTTGTTTGCCAGAACTTATAACTCTTCTTTTTCCCTTTCTTCCTAATCGTAATGTTTCCCCATTGGGCTGAATCTGCTAGTGGGAGGATGACTGCCTATTCTGTTATTTCTTCATGGGGGCCTTTCCTAGCAGTTTTCCTGCTTCTTGTTCTTTCCTTCTGTCTAATCTTTGCTCTGTTTGTTTTTTTTTATCATTCCAGATGTGATTTATATCAGCCATCTGATTTTGTTCCTCATTTTGATTTCCAAAAATTCTTGATATCTCCCCTATTTCTATGTTTAGTATCATTTTCCCTTTATGTTCCTTATGAATTTCTTCTGCTAATAAACTTTGATCAATTAAATCATTTTGGATCAAGAGTGTTTCATGCCAAAGCTTATTTAGTTTGAAGATATTCAAATCCATTTCTTTGATGACTTCTTTTTTCAACTGGCAATCCTTACATTGCTTAAATTTTTTAAGTGAATACTAGTAGCTTATATTCTCCTTCTCTTCTATTTCCTTTGTTCCTTCCAGTTCATTTTCATTATTTACTGTTTCTGATCTGAAATCCTCATCCCTTTTCTTAGGAGATTTTACTTTTATTTCTTCTTTTTGAGCTTCTTTTAGTATTGGGGATTTGTTAATATCCTTATCCTTTCTTTCTTCTCTTTTGCCTAGTCTCCTTTTAATGTTAATTAGGTCTTTGATATTATTTTTGATGCCAAATTTTGTGAAATTTGCATCTACAATTTTTAATATTTCTCCTGAGCATTCATTGAAGATTAAATTGTATATGGATCTGTTTGTGATGATCTTCTTGCTGACCAAGTTATTTTGATCAGTTTTGACCAACACCCTGATTTTATTGGTTTTGTTTCGATTTTCTTCAATTCCAATTACAGTACCTAACGAATTACTGATTCTTTTAATAGTATTTTCCTTCATTAATTCTACTAGGATTTCTATGCTCTCCATCCATTTAATAGTTTCAATGTTTTTAATGTGATTTTTGTTAAAGTTTGGTTTCCAATCTAGAAATTTAATATGGTGCCCTTTATAAAATAGAAAATCATTTTCCAAGATTTCTTTTTTGTCCTGTGCATTTTGACATAGAATGAACCAAAATTTATCTACAAATGAGTTAAGAGTACTTACCTTGTTGCCCCTGATCTTAGATATCACACCTACCAACCTGCAACTTTTCCTTGACAGACCGTTCTAATACATGTAGATGCCCTTATCCTTGCAATCCACCCATATTTTTTCACTATACATATTACTGATGATTACTTCATCCCATTTTGTGCTTTCTTCTAGAATTTTTTTTTGAGACTTTCTTGATGTTCTTCCTTCGGGTTCTGTTTGACTTGATTTCTGATGCAGTAGGATATACAATAATTCTTCTTTAGTGGGATCGATAATTCATAGTTTCTTTTCCAATGCATGCATAAGTGGTGCCTTCATTTTTTGAGAGAATTTTCCCATGCCTTTCCCTAGAGGGATGGCATTGACTTCTGAAATCCATCGTGGCTTTACTAGCTATTCCTTTTGGATGCAATTTTTTTTTGGCTTGATTTTATGAATATTCTCTTGTTCTGGCGCATATTTAGTTTGAAGATAAAAGAATTTTTTCTTCTAAATTTTTTCTCCCAATTTGTTTTGTTCCTACCTGATTTGGAGTTTCTTTCTTCTCCTGTGTATCGATTGCCATCTGTCTTCTTCTTTTTTAAGGTTTGAATATCGCTAAATTCCCAATTTTGCCTAGTTTGTTGCCTTTCAATCGAATCAAATTTATATTGGTCTAAATTGCGGATTTCTTTTTGATCCAAATTTCTCTATGAAAGTGTTGCAAATTTGTTTTTGATCTCCAAGGGATGCTACGAATAGGGCTTTTTCTTGAAAGAAGCGAATCTCAGAATAGGGCGACCGAGTTTAGCTTGATACTTCATTTTTTTCGTCATTGTAGCAGAGTTGCATCTATCTTATTCTTGCTTAGATTCCCCTTCATTTCAATTTCAATCACAAGGGGGTAGGAACACTCTTTTTCTCTTCATTGCTTGCCTATTTGATTCAATATCTATCTATTTTTTTCTGCCTAGCTTGGAGTAGATGATTATTTTACCTAGGGCATGTCAGTGCTTGGTTTATCATTTTCTAGGTGCTAATATTTGTCTTTTACCTTTATCTATCTTATAAATTGAATGGCTAAAAAATTCTTGGATTGTATTCCACAATTGTGAGTCCCCTTGGGCAAATTGTCTTGCACAACTATGAGTCCCAAACAGGAAAGTTTGTGTAACAAGAGTTTTACACTTATCTATCTTTGAACTTTGAATCTTTAGTTCTCACAACTGTAAGGCCCTCAAGCAAGTTTGTGTTGGATCTTTTGAATCTTTGATTTGGTTCTTTGACTCAATGTGTTCTTGATGCTCACACATTAGTCAAAGAGGGGCAAATGTAGAACTCTAAAATGGTCACCTTGACTATGTGCCCTGATTTCATATTTTATCTCAAGATTGAATCAATATTTACATCATCATTTCCTTTGATCAAATTAAACTATTTGAATTATTCAATTTATTTGAATTACTTAATTAATCATGATTATTTTACATCAATTTCCTTAATTAAATTGGAATTAATTTATTTAATTGATTTTAAATAAAAGGTTGATCACTTTGATTTTTGGCATTATTTAATTAAAGAATTTTTCTCCCTTCTAATTAAATAAAACCCCTCTCCACATTATTTTATGTGTAACATTTTTTTTGATCGATAAATGGCCGAAGCCTTTTTATTTATTTGTTATGTATTAAAGAATCAAATTTACATGTCCTCCGTTCAAACGAGCACTGGTCAGAAAGAATGGGGAAGAAAACCTCCAGTCTTGTCCTGGACAATTGTCCTGAAATTAAAAAAATTCAAAGGGGCATACCGCTGATGATTTATCCAACTGAATGATGGGATTTGCACCCAAGATATCTATAGAATTTACATTTTTTTTAAGAGATTAAATTTTTTTTATGCAAACTTACTAAAACCTAGATTACAAAATTGAAGGGGCACACCCCTATAATGATTTAATATGAATATAAATTGACTTAAGCAATTTTTGGAGTAGCTTCTGAAAAAATTGTTCTTTTGTCTTTGTCCTGTAAAACACCACATTTATACCAAACAAAGGATTAAAGAAGGAAGGTTTGTTAGATAGGTTAGTTTTAAATCATAGACTAAGGATAGGAATCCAATTGATAATACCATATTATTTCTATTTTCAAAAATGTATCTAAATAATTCGAAAAAAATTATTTAACTTTAAATTGCTTAACCATGATAGGGGTAAATCAAAACCTTTATGATTTTAGAAAATTTTCAAGAAGGATTGAGAGAATTCTCAGCTGTAGAAGTCACCTTAACTACTCTTGGCATTTAGAGAGTAGGGCATATGCATGCTTGCAAAATATTGTCTCTTGAAGTAACTATATCAAATGAATCTGAAAGAACATACTACCCTAATCTTATTATTTACTACTTTAATATTACTGAATTCTATAAAAAATTATAAATACTATTAATGCTTATCAAATTCTTACCTATACTTCAAGTCCTGACCAATCCTAAAGTATATCACACTATATTTTAACCCTATTATCAGCAATCTTAACTCTTATTGAAAACTTGAATCAATTAAAGCTAAAAATCCATGAAAACATGAAAAAGAATAATTGATTGGAAGATATAATGATAGAGCAATGAGATTATATCAAATATGCCTCATTAATTTGAAGCTGGGAGTCCTTTCCTCAAAAGCCCTAATTATATTTAAGAAATGAATACTTAACAGAGATGAGTTCTTTCCTAATTTCCTTCTAAGTATCTTATCCAAATAGTAGCACTCTGTTCTTTCATATATGTGTTAATAAAGCCCAACCAGCCTTAGGTTTCATTAGCACATATATATAAGTTAGGCAAACATATCCAGTCTGTATTTACAGACATGTGTTAATATAGCCCTGCCAGCCTTGGTACATTAGCACATATTTATAAACCAAAACTGTGTATGTTATTGGATATCATACCCACAAGGAGGATTCAAAATACTTTCTAAATTATCCAAAAGAAATATATTAAAGAAAAATATGATTACTGCCATGCTATAAGCAAATACTACTACCTGTCCATTAATTATAAAGTTTACTTTCTGTATTCTCCTTAAAACATTATACTTTAGTGATTGTCTTAAAAAATTACATACTATTGGAGCTAAGAAGTTTCACAAAACCATAGAGGACATATTTTTGACCATAAAATAACTATAAAATAATAACCCTAATAAAATTTATCCGCTATTAAACAATCTAGGAGCTATTGTCTTCATGAACCATGATGATTTTCAAAATTTTGGTGGAATCTATAGCCACACAGTTAGGTGGAAAAACTAGAGAGGTGCAATCTTTACTGGACTTGTCATAATTGGGAAGACAAAACTCCAATTTGGCCTAGTTATTCAAATCAGTACTTGGCTCTATATAAGAGTTGAAGATATTGAGATAATTCATCAGCCATACGTAGTTTTGTTCTTCTATAATTCCTCTCCATCTTAGTAAGAAGTTGATACTAGTTTCCATCTTGGGCCATACATTAGAGAACTCCAGAGAATCCCTAATGATAATAGCTAGTCACCTTGGTACAAAGGATAATGCTGAACTTGCAGGGGAATGAGCCATATAAGTTTCTGGAAGTGGAACCCTACCTCTATCATCTATGCTCAGAATAGCCTCTTCCATGCCTAAATTCTAGACCAGGTTGAAAAGATTATAATGGAGTCTTATCATATCCCATTTCTCAACTTTTGCTTTTTCCAGATAGCAAATGAAAGCTCCAATGATGCTACTGTTGGTTCTCCAGGTACAGTCATAGTTAAAAAAACTTATGTGTAACATTTATTATTTTAAAAGAAATAAATTAAATAAATGTCACACACTTCACTTTATAAGAAAAGGGATTATTTTATTTTTAAAATACCTCTCATCTTATAATTTTTATGGATTTTTACACTCCACATCACTAATTAAATGCTAATTACACATTCTTTCATTTAATTTTCAATTTCCCTCCAATTTCCTCATGCCTCTTGGCTTTGATATATAAGGAGACCTCCTTCAGTTTTCATGAGGCAATTTTATTATCACCATTATGCTACAGGTTTTTGGAGCTTTCATGCGATTTCCTTGAGGACTTGAAGCATTCTTATGATTGATCATATTTTCATAAACACTTGATGCTACTACTATACTTGGAAATTTGAAGCTTTCTTGAAGACTTGGAAATATCTTGCATGTTCATGTCCATTTGAATCTTTCATTCATTTGATGTACTTATGAATACCAAGATCTATGTTCATATGAGAGCCACATCTCTACAAACCTTTGCACATTGATAATAGGAAGCTATGAGTCAATTCTTGAGATCTTGCATTTTCGTGGAGTTTTATTGATTGATCTTGAGTGTAAGGATTCATAGAAGCATGTTTGCTATTTGTCCACTTTTTTCACACATAGGAATGAGCTTAGCCTTCATTTTTTTAACCATATATCCTCATCTAGTGATCTTCATTTCACCTTCTTCTTCTCTATCTCTTTGCAATTCTTTCCACCATAAAGAAATTGTCCTTTCAACTTAGTTTATGCCAAGCTCACTTTGAGTGAATCTACAATATCCTCTAACTCAAAGTAGTCTTCCAACTCACCAATCCAATCAATCAGGTCTTTAGGATTCAAAGTACTTGAGAAATTAGAAACATCCATCTTATGCTTCAACTTCAATTGAGATCTAGTTCTATCTAATGGACCAACCCTATCTTCCATAGGTCTTTTTATGTGATTAGTTCTATCTTCACCACTAGGTCCAACAACTTGAATGTCTTCAACTTCCTCAAAACCATCTTTAGTACCCACATTCCTAGGAATACCAACAATAGCTCTCATGATCTCATTCTTCATCAACTCCATCTGAAATTTGAAATTTGATCTAGCCTCCTTAGAAATCTTGGTCTCTACAACATCATAAAGATCATCAATCACCCTAGGGCCTAATCTTCTCAGAGGCATCTTCCAAGATCATCATAAACCCAAAGAAATAAATCCAAAAGATCAACTAGATCCAACCTTTTTTTCAATAAGATCAACCAACCATATCAAACTAAGCTTTGATACCACCTGACACAGTGCAAGATAGGATATTTCCTAGACCCTAGCAAATAACCATACAATAGAAACACAACACAAAATCTGATACCAAACTCAATTCTTTATTCATAAAACAACCAATTACATGTAATGTCTCAGGCTGTAGGGCCTTCCTAGTTATGACCAAATATAAAGAAAGTAATAGTTTTGCAAGATCTCTCTAGATCCAATCCAAAACCCCAACTAGCCCAAATCTATAACACAACAACAATCTGGTAGAAACCTCCAATAAGATCTAAACTTGTGCTTACAAGTCACCGAACAATCTCCTCATTTCACAAGCCACACCTACTAGCTTTGCTCACAAATTCACAACTTCATATTAAATATGTAAATATCTTATCCTCCACCATCGATTGAATGCCCACAAGTCTACCTAAGCCTTCCTTAAATAATTGCATGACTGTAACTTGATAGGTTGCAAATAGAACACTCTAGAACCAAAGTAAACATAAAATGCCACAAGTTAGCTTGCATCAATCATTAAATACACATAGGATAAATAAACAAGACCCAAATAGGTCCACACACATCCCCAAAATTGATCCTTACCATGATCACATGTTACATATATTAAAAGCACCAAGTCTCCAATGTAATTTGCAAGAACTCCATAAAATACACTAGATTCTCGAGCATTAGCAAAAATCCAAGCATCACCAAGAAACAATACATGCTGATCATGTAACAACGGCCGAGAAATGTAGAATAAACTAATCAACACAATGTATGTTGAGCTCTCTTAGTTGACTAAACACCTTTAGTGACTGAGCTCCTTCAGCGACCAACCTCCTCAGTCAATATTGCATCCAAGAAATACATAATACTTACCAAGCATCACCTCTCCTATGATTGAGTCCTCCAACTCCAAAGTTAAAAAAATACAACATGCAGGATTTATAACTTCCCTAGGATGCTCCAAAATCATGTTCTAAGCATAATATTTAATGCAACTTCCATATTAGTAGGGTTAATGGGACCCACTATCCTACTCACAAATGTTTTCAAAGTTTTATTTTGCTTCTTTAGAGCTTCTTGTATTTTTGCCTCATCCTTGTCCAACTCATGGAATAAATACCTGACACCAAGGGTTGCTAATGCTTTCCACCTTCTTGGGTGGGCCTTGTGAGGTTAGTTTCCTCAATTTAATGTCCTCTGAGGCCAAGTTGGATGCATCCCCTTATATGGGAGGTACAACTATTCATTACTTCTAGTTGCCCTGGCACCTTGCCGATCTCTAGTTATAAATGCCATCTTTTAAGGTTCCCTTACAACATATGGCACTTGGAATGTTTCTCCAATCATAGTTGTATCCATGTCCTCAATTGTGGTATAAATTATTTTCCTTAGATAACCACCTTGGTTGTAAACTATGAGAGGATGACTCTAGTTTCTCTAGTAATACATGAGCAATTATAGCAACATATTTCTCTTAAGTCACATTATCTTGCCTTTTCTCTGCAATTGGTATTAATAAAATCTCTGTTTAGTTAGGTGGAGAAGGTGGTAATGGCACCAAAGGAATCTGAATCATTGATGAAAATTTTATTGTTTGTTCTATTCTGACCTCTCCTTTTTCTACTGCTTCATCTTTCTCATTTTGAGGAGGCAAAGGTGAAACTACCTCTTCTTTCTTTGGATGAGGAAGTGGTGAAGTATTTGACCTTCTAGGAGGTGGAGGAGGTAGCTCTATTTTTTGTTAGGAGTCGGTTGTAGTGTCTCTCTAGTACACAAAATATTTTGGGAGACATTACCCTTAGGATTCTACATTGATTTTCCTTCCCTTATCTCTCCTTCCTCTATCACATTGGTTCTACCTTCTCCTACCAATGGAGTCTCCATAGATAGACATACCCCCTTCCACCTACTTCTTAGGTATAAAATTAAAGTTCTTGATGTTGAATACCTCAAAATCCCACTCATTCAAGGCATCACCCTCTAGGCATATTGATTTTATAATCTATATAGGTTGATCTTAAGTGGTAGGGGGAGTCTAAGTTTGACTCTTTCTTCTTTTCTCCTCCTTGAAAGCCACTTGGGCTTGAGTTCTCTCAATAAGAGGTACATTGTCCTTTGGATCCTCTTCCTTTTTTGCAATGGAAAAATTCACCTCTAAGAATGGAATAGAACTTCCCTTCTTTCTTTTGTACACCCCTCTAACAAGTTTTAGACTTAGCATTATAGGTACTATCCACTTTCTCTTGGGAATTGGTTATTTAGGAGTGACCTACTTATACATAGGTGGCTTCTCTACTATAGGATATATTCTCTTCTTTCCTTTGCCCTTTTCTAATTGGAAATCATGTGAAACTTCCCTCTCATGTCTGAATACTATCCTAGGCTTGATGGTAACGTAAGTTCCCCATGTCAAAACTGTAAACTTGATCCCCTTTCCCTTCTTATATTGTATAGCCATAGTTAGGAGGTGTCTATCTGGTAATGGATCTAGGTGAAAAGGCTTTGTGACACATCTCTTTGTCAAATATTTCACATGTTGTACCTAGAATTGGATGTCATCATTCTCCAACTTATCCATGTTATCATTCATAATCAATCTTTAATAAATCTTATGCTAGTTGTAGAGTGGATCCAACATATTTGCTGAATTCCTCTTCCATGCTTTAGGGGGAACTTGTATATGAAGGGTTGCTTAAGACAGTGTGAGACACATACATAAATAATATCTAAATCTCACTTCATATTCATCAATACAATTAACCCAATGATCTTCCATTGCTATCTCATGAGTGAACTTCCTTCCCATTATATTCTTATAGGTCTTAATTGAATCAAAATTTGGTTGGACTATCAGGAAGTCCTCTAATGGGTATTGCTCTTAATTTAATTTAAAAATCTCAATGATCTTATATTCTAATATAGTGTAGGGCCCAATAGAAATAGGTCAATATCAAGTATTATAATTCTTATTCTTGCATCTCTCATTAGTTGTCTTCAAAAATTGACTGATTGCCAATATGATTAATTGGTATGGGGGGAACCTCAAGAGTTTCTTTAGTTTTGAAAGTGATCTATACACTCAAACTGAGGCAAATGTCTTGAATTGAATATAGTATTCTCTAAGATGAATACCTTTAGTAGTTGCCTCCATTAATAGTCTCTTCACATAATCTTTCTCAATAAATCTAATTATTGTAAAGAAAAATGCTTCATTGGTGATGCAAAATTCTAAGTTGTCATTCTTTAGGTTCTTTTGTACTAGTTATAGATAGACTATGTAGGGCCAACCTTTCTCATCCTAGAAAGTTCTTCTCTTTGTCAAATGTGGATAATTTTCTTGAGCTACCACATAGGAGCTCATATAAAATCTAGGGTCAATCATTCATCAATGTCAACTGCTCATCCAGTGAGTTACCAAAGATTGTTGCCTAGTAAATTTTATTGTTCTTGGTTCTTATCTTCTTGATAAAATGGACCATCTACATCTCCAAGTCACTTGAGATAATCTATCCCATGATCCTACTTAAAAGCACAATGAAATAACTAATATTTGTGACCATGTAACCTCTACTGATATCTACCCTGCCAGGTTTTTCATGAGGGGTTGGTGTAATTAGATACCAATTATGTATCAATTCATCCACTTCCTGCTTATACTCCATGTACCATCTTTGTGCACTTCGAAATGATATATTATAATAAGTGTCTGAGGTTGGAAAGTAGAAGACCTTCTCAATGAAATCTGGTCAAATGCCAAGTGTATTTTCCCCAGGGACTCTCTTCACAACTCGTTCGTATGACATATAGTAATTGGCTAGTGTCATGATCAACTTTGAGGACTAGATGGAGGTTGGATGTGAGGTTGCATTGACAAAACCTTCATTTATCATGATATATACTAATACACAGGTTGATATTTAATCAGTTACACCTCCTAAATAGGTAACATCAACAGAAGGCAACATCGTAGGTTTATCAGAGGTAAATGATAAGGTAATTGAAGCTACACTAGTCGCTCCTACTTTATCCTTGTAATCATTGTTGGAAAGTGAATAAGTCATGGCATCTCAAGTATGGTCAAAGAAGATCTGGATGAAGATTCTTTAGTAAAAATATCTTTAGTGACATCTATGAAAGAAAATGAAATATCAAAGAAGTCTGAAAGCATGTAAGAATATTGGAACAAGCTTTGGATAGATTATAAAAGACCTTTCCCAGGCATAAAAACCTTTGAAGGTAATAATGTTGTCGAGAATCTGACAAATTTAATTAAAGACTTTGATGCACATTATACTCCACTTATGGACAAGATATTTGTTGACATTGTAAATGATTTTACAGTAATCGATAAATGCATCAAGGAAATAAGGGGATGTGTTAATGAGGGAAAATAAGTATATATTGCTTGTGAAAATTCTATAAAGTATGTTGAAGATGTTGACAAAAGCATCAAACATGAGGTCTCGTTATTATATGACTTTTGTAATTATATGACTTTTGTATTAAATTTATTCTTCTAACATTTTTTATTTATGAAAGATAGGCTGAGGGGGAAGAGATTTTTGCTCTACTAGGGTTTCATGTGAACTTTTGGTTTTCTTGCGTACGGGTCTCTGTTTGAGCTTTCCTTCTATTGTCTCCACTTGTCACACCACATTTACTGCGTGACCTTTTAGGCTAGGTTATAATGACCCTAGCCAGTGGTGACCCAATTGTTACTAGTGTTCATGCTGCTACTTTGGATTGCCATGGTACCTTTGCAGAAAAAATGCCCTCGCAAATTCATCACAAAGGTTTTTCATGAGGTAATCTTGATATTATCCTTCCTTTACAAGAATTTGATGCTGCATGTGGTTGGTTAGAAAAACATATCTTGATTGGGTATTTTGTGGGTAGGACTCCTCCTGAAGCTATGCTCCATGAATGGGTTAACAAGAGCTAGACGCCTCATGGAGTTTGCCTTGCCACTGTGCAAAACCTTACCAAAGGTTTTTTTAAAATTTTGCTTCACTAACCCATTGCAAGTAGACGTGGTCTTTAACAATGACCCTTGGTCTGTGCATTCATCTCTGCTTGTTTTTCAAAAATGGTCACGAGACTTCATAGTCTCTAATGAGAAAAAGATTAGGGTTCCTATGTGGGTCAAGTTTTCAGGTTTACCCTTGCCATGTTGGCCTTTCATTGAGTCCATTTCCAAAACCCTTGGCAAAGTTTTCACAAAGGAGCCAAAGAAAATTATTAATGCTGGCCCATAGAGACACATTTGAGTCAAGGTTGATCTTTCTAAGGATCTTAAGGATTCTGTGGAAATCTAGATTGGGGCTCAAACCTTCTCTCAAAAGGTGCTCTATTTTAACCTCCCCAACACCTGTTATTGGTGTCAGTCCGCGAAACACAAGATCAGGGATTGCTCTTTGGCTATGCCTAGGGTTAAGCCCATGCCTAAAGAAGCTCTTGCCAAGCCAACTGAAGGGAAAAAAGAATGGGTTACTGTTGGGTGCAAGGGAAAGGTTACCTTGAATCCCTTGGCCCCTATATAGTCCTATGCAATGGTCACCATGGTCCCTCCTATCCCAATAGAAGTGTCAATACCAACTAGTGTAGGGATTCAAGCAGTTTCCACAACACCTATTTCGGGTGTCTCGCAGGTTTTAAACCTTGCTAGTTTACAGGGAATTAAAGCGGCCACCAAGGCTATTGCCTTGGCTGTGGTTCAAACCCCTCTTGCTACTTCTTCCATAGTGCCACAAGCGATATGACATTCTTGCAGTCCTCCTGGACATGTGGAGATCCCAGAAGTGAAATGATAGGCTATAAGTTCAAAAGATTTTCCTTTTGACTTCAACCAAGTTTCTACCTTCTTGTATAATAGCTGCTCCTTGCTTGAGAATGAGGATGATATGGAAGAATTTTCATGAATTTTTTATCATGGAATGCTTGAGGTCTTACAGACCTCTCTAGAAAGTACTATGTCCAGGACACCTACCATAGACTTGGTAATTTAGATTCTCTGTCTGCAAGAAGTTAAGATTTATGGTTTCATGCTTTCTTCTACATGCCACATCATTTGGTAGGATGACATTATGTTTTCCTCTCAACACAAAGCTGGTAGAGGTGGTGTAGATACTCTCTTGTCACATCATCTTCATTCTGCTATTATTTCATATGGTTCTAACCCCACGCATAGAATTATTTTGCTCTTTCTTTCCATCAACAATCATTCTTTTGGAGTCATTAATGTTTATGCTTCTAATGATGCTATGGAAAGATCCCAGATGTGGGGTTGACTGGTTGATAACTTGCCTCCAACTACTTAGGTTATCTGTGGTGACTTCAATATGGTTGAAGTGACCTCTAACAAAGACGACATTCTGCCCTTTTGCTAGACAGTTGGTGAAAGGGAAGTCTAGTACTACATGCATAATAAATTGGGCCTTTATGATCCTAATATCAACTACTGCTCTGACAGTGGGGTATGGCACACTTGGTCCAACTTTTGAGTTGGCTCTGATCGCATTTTAAAATGCTTCGATCATGACATGATTACTGCACAATATTTTTTCTCCTTTTCTAAGGATCGTGATTTACTTGTCATTCCCCTGCCAAATGTGACATTATCTGACCACTATGCCATTTATTTTGTCATTTCATGACAAACAACTGTCCCTAAAGTTGTCAAGTCATAGTTCTTCCTCAACACATCTGTGCTAATCTGCATGCTTCCACCATCACACATATCCTATGTGTCTAGAATCTGAAGCCACATCTGAATTCTCAGAATGGATGGATTCAATGGTGGAATGATGCCATTACCTAAACTGCTCATTTTCTGCACATCTATGGGCATCAGTTGGCAATTTTCAGAAAGCAGTCTTATAAAGCCAACACTTTTGCACTCAAAAAGGCCTCTGAGGCTCTCACCCTTAATCCATTTGATGTGGATTTTCAAATTCAGCTTGCTAAGCTTCACCATGACAAACAAGTTGTTGATAACTATACCGCCTGAGGAGCCCAACTCAAAGCCTTCCCCACTAGTTGGAGGTTGGCGATAAAGCTTTGAAGGAGTTCTTCTAGGCTCTTCGAGCCTGTCATACCAATGTTGGAATTAAAAAAATCAAACAAGGAATTGTTGTTGTTTCTAGTCTCCCTGACATCCTGCAAGCATTTGTTCATCACTATGAGAATGTTTTTGCTTCATAGGGAAATTCAACTGTTTAGGAGGAAGCTCTCAAAAAGTGTATCTCTATTACTCCAAATCGCGTAGCAGTTGAGAAACGTGCTTTCTATGAGCAACTTCTTTCCCTCCATGACTTTAACAAGGCGTTCTACTCCATGGCTGATGATAAATCCCCTCGGCGCGATGGGTTTCCCTATGAATTTTACAAACACCTCTAGGAGCATATAGGTCCTAATATGCACAAAGTTTATCTTGAATCCTATCATACTAAAAGCTTAGGAGCCATTATAAATAAATGAAATATCAAATTCATACCTAAAGCTGGCAATCCAGAGGACATCTACAATTGGAGGCCCATTACCCTTCTGAATGTGTCTTATAAGATTATGGCTAAGGAAATTTCTCTCAAAATCTGGCACCTGTCACCTTTAATTGTGTGCCTTGAGAAAATTGGCTTCATTAAGTCCAAATATATTCTTGACAACATTATTGCTATTTGGGAAGGAATGGAGTGGGCTCAAAAGTCCAATTAGAATGCTATTTTTCTAAGATTGATTTTGCTAAAGCCTATGATCGTATTGAATGTCTCTTTATCTTGGCTATGCTCCAGGATTTGGGTTTTGCTCCCAATTTTTTGCAGTCTATGGAGATACTCTTTGACAATGCTAATGCTTGCATTACCATCAATAAGTTGCAATCTGAGGCTTTTGGCCTTTTTTGTTCAATCAGGCAACATTGCCCCTTGGCGCTAGTGCTTTATGTCCTTGCTGTTGAAAGATTTGGCTATTTGCTAGCTCATTTTGTGACTTCTGGGTTGGTTTGTGGTATTTCCTTGCCTGAATCATCTTCCTAGTTAGTCAATGGTCACTTTGTAGATGATTCCTTTCTCACACTTTTGGAGGATGAAGAAAACATAACAATGCCTTAAGTTGCCTGGACACCTTCTATCAATCCTCTAGATCTACCATTCAATGGCATAAAATGTTCTGCTTCCGACAGTCATTCTTGCTAGCTCCACCTTGGCTTAGCCAGTTTGAATGGAAATGGGTTACTCATGGGGAGATTTTCCACTTTCTTAGCATTCCTTTTGCTTTCCAGGCTTTGCCCGTTGAGCTTTGGAATGCTGTGCTTGCCAAGATCACCAAGAAGCTTGATTATTGGCTTACGAAATTGCTCTCGCTTGCTGGAAAATTCCAAATTTGCTCGGAGGTTCTTGCAGCTACTCATGTCTATTATTCTTCTCATTGGGCTCCCTCCAAAGCCTCCTACTAGAAATTGGAAAGATTTCTTAGGGATTTTCTTTGGGCTTCTGGTTCCAATTATCATGACTTTCATAGAGTTGCTTGGGATTTTTGTTGTCTCCTAAAAGAATCTGGTGGTCTTAGCCTGCTTTCCACATAGAAACAAGGCCTTTCTCTTTGTGCTAAATGGATTATTACTCATCATGTGTGAGCTAGTGACCATACAAGGCTCATTTGTTATCAAGAGCATATGGAAGGCTTGGGAAGCAATCAAGCCTTGGCTTTGATGGGTTGGTGATGAGTTTCACAATGGCCTCTCCTTGAATCAACAGAATATTTGGTGGTTTCCCCTATTTTCCATTTAGGGTAATCCCCTTACCAAGACTCAAGGTGCTAGTGCTCTACATTTTTTCAAATGAGGCATCAAAAATCCCAAGGATATCTTCTTGAGGATTACCATGAGTTTCAAATCCTAGGAAGACATGCAAGTCCAGTACCACCTTAGCCGTTCAGATCAGTAGACATTTGACCTATTGCTCTCTTCAATTCCAGTTCACTTAATTCATAAAGTGGGTATTCAATTTGTTCAACCTTGGTGGCATGATTGGAAGTGGTTTCCTGCCACTCCTTTTTCCAATTATAAGCCAAGTCTGGGATATAGATGAATTTTGCCCCATCTTTTGATGGTGGATACACTCAATCGGAGATGGCATTTTCTATCTTCTCTTTCTCAATGGAGAAAACACTTTGATACCATTTGGAGTGCTATTACAGAACCCAAGATTGCCCATTTTTCTTGGTGCCTTGTCTTCCAAGGTCTTCCCCTAGGGCCTCAACTCAAGCATATTGGGATTCCTGATCCCAGATGCTCTTTTTGTGGGAACCAGAGTCTTTCATGCATATCTTCTGGTTTTGTAGGCATGCCCAAAATTATTGGCACTAGATTCATGATTTTTTCAAGCCAGTCAGGCCTGAACCCTTTTCTGGGCACATGGTTATTCTAGGGGATTCCCCTAGAATCTCTTGGAAATTCACCTAGATTTGGGATACCTTTTGGATGGAAATTTTGTTTACTCTGTGGAAAGATAGGAATGTTGTTCTTTTCCCACACAATTTTTTGGATATTAATATTGCCATGTACACTAAGGCATGCATTTGTAATAATGTAATCATGTAGATTTAGGTGCAAGCAAAAAAAAGTTTCCCTGGAGGTGGTTCACCTGCAAGAGCTACTAAATCACTGGGGCAATGCCCCTTGCACTATTTCCAAAGTTCCTTCAGATGCCTGGAAAGATACTTCGATGCCTTTTGGCCACCGTTAGCAGTTCCATTCCTCAGGTCACCACTTGCACACCCCACGCTCCCAGGCTTCCCGCCATTGCTCTCCTAGTGGTGGTGATAAAGAATGGAGGCACTGCTCAACTTCCCCACCCCATGGTGGCTCTGGCTAGTCCCTGGCTCCTCCTCCTAGTACTCAGTGGGCACTTTCTAGGAAATGACCTCGCCTGGATCTGACAATTTGCGACCAAAGATAAAAGATGTAGAGGCTACCACTGGTCCTCTTGCTAATGATGGCTAGACTGTTCCTAGCTCACCTCCCAATCCCAAAGATGATTGGGGCTTTCATGATCATGATGAACCACTAGCCTTAGCAAAAGAACTACTTTGGCTACCTGAGGTTGCTTTATATATATATATATATATATATATATATATATATATTTGATGAATAGTGACTGATTCCGATTGCGGCCATGTGAACTTATTTGCGGGGTGATCTTGTATCCCCCCACCCTTTTTGTGAATTGTAATCTTAGTATATTATTTATTGATAGAAAAGGACTATTCATCAAAAAAATATTCTTTATTTTATTTTTTGAGATAAACTTGGACAAATGTAGTGTAGAGGTATGTATAAAGCACGAGATTAGAAAAATTGATATCAAAACTCTATTTTTCTATACATTTAATAATAGAATGGAATTGAAATTGATAAAATTTATTGTTTTAGAATATATATAAATATATTGTTTTAGAATATATATAAATATAATATATAGAATATTGCACCTAATTTTTATGAAATACAAAATTCTCATTGAGTGCAAAAAAGGAAGAAAAGAAAAATGAAACATACTTTTAAAAAGAGAGTTTATCCACATAAACATAGATCTATATGTATTGATCTATGTATATCCCATCTAAATTGATGAAAATCTTATATTACCTGAGGAGGTTCTACCCCATAGAAACACTCTTTAATGGAACTCTAACTTTAGTTGGTTGTGACCAAGAAACCACTGGTTTTGCTTGGTGGGTTGGTAATGCTCAACTTATTAATTTGTTAGAAAAATTACTTGGAGCTCATGTGGCTCATGCCGGATTAATTGTATTCTGGGTTGGAGCAATGAATTTATTTGAGGTGGCTCATTTTGTACCAGAAAAACCTATGTATGAACAAGGATTGATTTTACTTCCCCATCTAGCTAGTCTTTTTTAAGATAGAGAAAAGTGTTGTTAATATGGACAAAGCTACAAGTAAAGTTTTGATGTAATAAGTGTTCTTCTGAAGGAAAATGATAGAGTTTTTAGTAGGTTTTCTTTTTTCAAAGTCTACTATCACCTAAGTTAGAATTAATACAAAAGAAGTTGGAATTGTTTGAGTTTTCCAAGAAGACTTATAAGACTTTTAGACCTATGGACTTGTATGGGGTAGAAATTTCAGCCTATGCAATTTGTGGTGTAATCTAAGTGGCATAAACCATGAGATACTGAATTTTCTACTTTAAGGAGAAATTTTGCAGTTGTCCGAAGTTTTATATAAATCTTTTGTTGGAGAGAAAATATTTGTGGACTTGTAAATAATAAATGGTAATCTAAGATTTTTCATTTTCCATTATCAATGTCAAAGGGGAGTTATATCAGTGCAAAATGAATAATATAAATAACAAATAAATTCACTAAGTGTTTTCATCAATGCGAATGGGGGAGATTGTTGGAAAGTAGTCAATTATGAATGCACAAATGTTATCATTTATGGAAACACTATGAGATGATAAGGTCTCTTATACGTACATTTAGTTTTGGTTTTGTTTTGATGACAAAATTGCCTAAGTATAGTTCAAGAAATTTGTCAACAGATGTATTATTTTGATCAACAAGCTTAGCATGATTAATATTATTGGCCACAATTTTGGATGTTGATATAATGGAGTTTGTATATGATGCAACTATGTTTTCTAAAGTTAATATATTAGTTAGCATATGTTTTGATTGATAAATGTGAAGATAGGTCTATATTGCAGAGTTTAGGATATGAGATAGAGATCAAGCATTTTGGCCCAAGGAATTGAATTGCATTGTCAATTAAATTGATTGGCAATGTGGGGATGACATCCTAGATGTTAACCCTTAGTTAGCAAGTTTTGGTATTAAGTTTTGGATAAGTGTTTACACCTTTCATCTCTAAGGCCGACTAAATAACATAACTAAAAGGGTATATAATAAGGACAACTTGGTGGCGAAGTGTCATGTGTGTATGCACATGTTATTCAAACTTTATGTATGATGCTATGATGCTATTTTATTGGTCAGATGTGATTAATTGTTGCATCGGCAAAATCATATGCAAGATATACAAATGACTAATCAAATATAAAAGACATCGGTACAATCATTTTGGTACAGTATCTATTACTTGTTGTATAGATGTAATATCCTTGTAAGAGTAGTAAGTCCATTGTATTACAACTCCTAAGAGGGTTGAGACCTCTAACAAGGTCTAATCCTTTAACAATGAAATGTATGTAAACACTCCTAAGAGGGTCAAATCTCCTAACATAGAACTTTCAGTTTACATTGTTGTAGGTACCATCCCTACCAGAGTTTTCTCTTGGCCAGGGAAAATAAATCATGGAGTTATAAATTTTTTATAGTTGCGTACCTTACTATTTAGTTTATTTATTTGTGGATGCATATGATTAAGTCTTGAAATATTTAGTAGTTGTGAAAGTGTTGGATTCCCAAATATTATCTACTTTTTAAAATACACACTTATATTAATACTAGTCATGTTAAAATACAATTAATTTTTTTAACATATTGATTCAAAATATATTTTTATGCTTAAAATATTTTAACAATCTTAACAATAGTTAATTATGAATTTTGGCTTTAGCTATATAGTCCAATCCTCCAACTCTAATTATTTTAAAACAACTTACTTGCCTTCAACAAATTATATAAATTACAATCAATAACTTAATTACTAAAAATGAATTTATACAAATTTTATATAAAACTATGTAACATATTTTCAAATTTTTGGAAAATTGTCATCTAAGTTGTTTCACGTACAAATTTAAAAATTCAAATAATTCACATTTACTGTACTACTATTTCGGCACCAATTATGCTGTAAGCTTTTGAACGATGTGAGAAGTTTCCGCGGAAATAGATGGTTAATTTGAGTAACGTTTTGAAATTTATTAGCTCCGGATTTTTCTTTCTATTTTCGGAGCGCTTAATTTGAGTAACGTTTTGAAATTTATTAGCTCCGGATTTTTCTTTCTATTTTCGGAGCGCTCTTTTGGGAGACAGCTCTGACGATTTCTGTTTTCGTTCCAAAAAAAGCTACATTTTTTGGAAACATTTCGGTCAATTTGAATTGAGACAACGGTAAGATGTATAGCTTTAAAGTTCGATTTGAATTTGATCAGGTTCAGTAAACAATTTGTTTTAAATCTAGTCTGAAAAAATTCAGGCGTCTTTGTTTTTTATTCGTAGTATTGTTGAAGCTTTCCGATTCATCATGGAGAATATTTTGCAGGATTATTTTGACGCGGCTCTGTGGATTTTACTGGTTAGCTGTAAAGTAGGACTCACTATATTTGTCAAAAAAAAAAGGAGGAATTTTATGTTCTTAGGTTTTAGCTTCATATTATCTGCATTTTGAGCCATTTTAAGCCGCATATTTACATGCCCTAGCATAAATCTTGAAGAAGATCATACAGGCTAACACGTTTGTTAATTTTATCTTAGAAAATGACATGAAATTTTTATTTATTTTACAGATGATTGGTAGTGTCGCAGCGATGCGGAAGTTATTTCCGTTGAAAGCAGTCTTTGCAAAGAAGAATAATAATTTGCTTAACTATAATAAGTTTGATAAGGATGCGCCATTCTCTTGCGATTACCTGAAGGAGAATTCATTACCTTCTCCCATCTTTGTGGCAAATAAATTGGAACAAAATGCAAGATTTTTGTTGCAAACACAGGGCAAGGTATCTGAAGAAATAGGGAACTTAGCACTTAGGGTTTCTTCTGAAAGATCTTTAAGCTTAAATAGGGGAGAGATAGAATCTCGCATAGAGATGTTGGAGAACGAGAAGTATAATTTGCAGGAAGCATTAGAAAAGGAAATAGACAGGCGGTCGAATGAATGTGCGTCTATGCTGGAGAAAATTAGGTCTGAGGAGAGGAGAATGAGAGAGAGGGCCAGAGATCTTGCAAAGCAAAATGTAGAACTGCAAAGAGAAGTTTCATCTCTAAATAACCAGAAAATTTATGTAAAATCTCAGGTGAGGGAATCTCAACAACGTATTTATTTCTCTTGCTGATGCTATAAATATTGACGATTTGCATTTTTATCTGGAAGTTCACAGATTTTTTAGTGGATGATATAAATCCAACAGTTTTTTCCTAAAAAAATACGTATTGAAATATCTTCTGTATGCATTTACATGCTTTGGTTATCAACTAATATTCTGCATTGCTGTTTCAGAGTGAGGAGCATTTCAAACAACTGCAACAAGAATTTAAAGCCGAAACTTTACTTGTCAAGATTCTACGGGATAAATTAACCTCTAGTGAGGCTGATTTAGAACAACTTGAGGAAGAAGTTGCAGATTTGGTAAGGAGTCAAGATGTTTTGACAAGTAACATTGAAAGTCTACAGGGCAGGCTGAGTAGGTCAAGCCTAAAACAGAGAGAGTTGGAGCTTCTGGTATGTATCTTTTACATTTTAGGACGTCAAAGTTCAGTTGCAAGATGACATTTACTTTTTATTTTCGGGATTGCATTGTGTATCAGTAAATGATTCATCAGAAAAATTTGAATTGCAGATTATGTCTTATAAAAGAGAATTCAATAAAAGCAATCAAGATAAAAGAAAAATAATTTTTTTAAATCAAAATTTAGAAAAGAATCCCAATGAAGGAAAAATTTTAAATCAAAATTTAGAAAAGAATCCCAATGAGGTAAAATGAAAAGTTCTAAAATGCATAAAAAAATCATTTTGAAACTCTTCTCATTGGCTCATTGTCTTTTAACTTCTTTCCATTATTTGAATGATTTTTAGTTTTTCTTTTAATTGTGTTGATTCTTCTTTTGATTCTATCTTTTAGAAGGCTTAATTTCTCATATTAAGCTGGAGTCCTATGGAAGGCACTTCCTTAAAAATAGAGTGGGTAGCTATTGAGAATTTTAGGAATATTTAAAGGGGAATGGTTTCATGGTTTTTCTTAATTTTTTTTTAGCTTAAAAATTTTAGCTCCTAAATTTGAGGAAGCTAGTTGGAATATTATTTGAAGAATTTAAATTTATGATATCATTATTTTATTACTATAATAATTAAATTATTAAAATAATTAATAAATTGTTGACATGTGGCAAAAAAAATATTTGGTTTAAAAACAACCCCACCCCATTTTCACCATTTCAAATTGAAATGGGTAAAAAGTCGAAGCTCCTATTTTGTAAGAAATAATTCTAATTAAACCTTTAACCCCCTCCCAAAAAATATCATGGAAGTACCCGCTCAAATGGAGCCCAAGCCCTTCCCATGGGACCCCTGCCCTATTCTTTTTGTTGATGATCATTACTATGATTGGAAACTTAGAACAAATAATCATACAGAGTCAAATCCTAAAAGAAATTACATTCTGATTCATAGGTTTAAAAAAATTAATTCTATAGACTATTATTAGTGTTGTCACTTTTGAATTTGATTTCATTAGTGTTGTTACTTTTGAATTTGATTTCATGATTTTTAGATTAATATTTCCAGATTTGATTTCATGACTCTTGCATTAACATTTGTTTTCACATTACAATAGATTTGATTTCGTAATTTTTTAATTAAGATTTTCTTTCAAATCATATTTTATCTACAACTTTATTATATTATTTGTGTTGTGGCTTCTAAATTTGTTTTTGCATTAACATTTCCTTTCAAAACACAAGCACTAATGTTATGATATTTATTTTATCTACAGCTTGGAGGGAAGGAGAATACAATCAGATGTCTACAAGCTGACTTACAAGAATGCCTCGAAGAACTAACATTGTTAAGAGTTGAAATGCCAAAAGTTTTAGAAGAAAGGGATGGCTTTCAGCAAGATGCAAAACAACTTTCTCATCAAAACATGAAACTAATTGGTGAAGTGGAAATGCTTAAAATGAGAGCAGAGAAACTTCAAGAGGATTTACTAGTTAGGGAGGGACAGTTATCAATTTTACAGGAAAGCCTTAATACATAATTTTGCTGAAAATATATTAGTGCCTGGTTTCATCCCTTTTTTTGATATGCATTTTCAACATTCCTGTTACTTCTGCTTATCACAAATGTAGCATAGCTGATGCTTTCACATAGTTTTACATGTCAAAGGTGTTGAGCAATTCCAATACAACAATTAAGAAATAATGGAATACACACACAAAAGAAATTATGTGGTTCACCATTATACGACCACAAAAATAGAAATGTAACACAATTGATGTTTTCAAATAGTTTTACATATCAAAGGTGTGGAGCAATTCAAATACAACAATAAAACTGAACAAGAATTAAGAAACAATGGAATACACATAAGATATTATGTGGTTCATCATTGTATGGCTATATCAATAAGAAAAATAGCCCAATTTTGTTCATTAAGTGTTACAACAGATGCATAGTCTTTTTTCATCTCTTATACAAATGCATTTTATTTTTCAAATATAAAGAGACATCAAGTAAATGAAAGAGCAAGGAGAAGAGTAATGGTTCTGTATCTATTGTGGACTTCACACACTTAACAAAAGGGATATAAAGTACAAGTAGTGGGGATTGAATTGACACCTACAAAAAACATTTCCTTGACAGTCTTAAAAGCCATTTTAACTATTTTATCATGTGCTGCTCCTGTGATGATTGCATATCATGAGATGAAATACTCCGTTTGTATTTTATATGCAATTTAATTGGAGAATCCTAAAATCATAGCATTACATGAGATAGTGCCTCTTGAGGCAAGCTTGTCAAATAGTGCTGCTCTATATCTTTTATTTACTTTCACATTTGTCATGACATTACATAATAGTTATTTAAATGTTTTCAACTATTATCCAATCATTTCTTTGGGTCACTAAGACTTGATTTTTGGTGAGCTCTTTGTGAGCCATTCAACTTCACCAGTAGACCAAGGGCCCATTGACTTTGTTGAACAATTTGAAAATATTGCTAAAGTTTCTTTGTTTTGCATAGTGACAATTATAATTACACTAATAGACAATAGGCAAGAGCATATGTTATGATGAATATTGTTTCGAAGATTGTGGAATTTGTCTTTTCTATTAGTAATTGCATTCTCTCAAGAAATTTCCAAGTCCTTTTCATTAATACATTCAATGAATATCTTGTAATCATTTCCAAACATAAGATGGAGTTCCCTTCAATCCAATCATATGAATTATGCACACGGCTTTTCTAGAATCCTACATTTCTCTCAAGCATTTCAACAAACATCTACATGCCATGTTTGCACTTCACAATTTACATGCATATCTACAATTAAACTTAATCTTTGAGTTTTGAGCAGTATTAATTAAGTACATTTTCAATCCTTTTATTTGAGTGTTCAATTTTTGAACATTCAAAATTAGTTTGATTTTGCTGGTTCAAATTTTTAGCATTTCAACCCTTTTGGTTGTGTGTGCTCAATTTTT
Organism: Cupressus sempervirens; assembly: GCA_028749045.1. Taxonomy (NCBI): domain Eukaryota; kingdom Viridiplantae; phylum Streptophyta; class Pinopsida; order Cupressales; family Cupressaceae; genus Cupressus; species Cupressus sempervirens. The sequence continues at coordinate 674,995,325 of CM053788.1, read as the reverse complement.
GAGCATTTCTAACTTAGATATTACAGTTTCAAGATTTTTGAGCTCTTTGATTGGGAGAAGATAACTCCAAGAACTGTTAGAAGTTGTAATCCCTCCTTGGTATGTTTATAAACCAAGGTTAGACCTCCTTTCTTTATTGTTATAATATATTAGGATATAAGCCAAGGTATCCTAATATATTTCTTTTTTTGTCCTTTTTCCACTACATCTTATTTTGTCATCTAGTGGAATATGTGAGGACAAATATTAATTGTAATTTGTAATTTAGATTATTCCTCCTTAAGAGGAATCTCACACTTGGCCTCACACACTTATGAATGGTGGCATTCATAGACATGGGAGTTATATTCTAACTCCTCTCTCTCTCATCTCTATTTAAGAGATGACCCTCCTCTCTCATTTCTTATGAGGTTTCTTCCTCTTCTCAATTATTGTATGAGCAATTGCTCTCTCTCTCTCTCTCTCTCTCTCTCTCTCTCTCTCTCTCTCCCCCTCTTCCTCTTCTTAGGCTTTCCATGCCTCATTCATAATGTCACAAGGGGTTTTCTGTGCTTTCCCCTTTTCAAATATCTTGTCTCATGGTGTTGGATCTTGAAGCTTTCTCTCTCCTATATTATGGTAATATCTTTTCATGCATTAACCCACTTAGATTCTTTCCTGGTATTGCTTATTTACATATTTCTTTTTCCATTTATAACATGGTATTAGAGCTGTTTAATCTTTGTTTTGAGTGTTTGCATGAAGGTACGATTTGAAGGAGACTCTTGAGAGAGATTTCACTAATTTCTTCTTTAATCTTCTTAAGTTGGAAGAAATTAATTTTCTTTTGAGTTTGGCTAGTTTACCGCCAAACCCAATTAACTTCTATTTGCTCTAATTTATGCAAGTTTTAATATCTTGTTGATAAAAAATAATATAAATTTAAAGATATCACACTCCTAATTTAATAGTATATTCTAGTTCAATCTAGTATATTGTTGAGAGAATTTATTCTAATATATATATATATATATATATAAAATCCATTTTATTCCAGTGCTTGTCATAGTTTTCACCTTCTGAGCGTAGCTACTTTGTCTTTTTCAACGCCTGTTGATGCAACTCCTTTAACTTTAGCCATTTTGGTATATGTGCTCGATCAGTGTCTGCTACTTTTTGCAGGATCTAGTGCTCCACAAGCCCATATTAGAAGCCCTGCACCTACAAGCAACAAGGAGATGGTATGAGGCCTATATGCCCATGCTCTCCAAGGATCCAGTTCAACTACATCGTTGCCTAACTTTGAATCATCATGTTCTTCAGTTGTTCTTGATTTTGAAGCCATTGGCATTGGAGCTTTATGCTCCATAGCCATCTACACTGGTACCTATGTTCACTATTGGATAGCCAACAAAACAAAATATATTCCCGAGGTCATATGGTAGAAAGCCTTTATTTCTCGAGCAGTAGGCCATGAATGGAGTGGCAGCAGCATTAAAAGTAAGAGTATTTTTTTTGAAGAAATTAGGTAGAGTACTAAACCTCTCTTCAGTTATTTTCTCTATAGAATTGACTGAGATGCTCACATTTCTTGTCACTCTTGCTTCTGTATGAGACGGTTTGCAGGCATTCCAAGCATGGAATGCACCTTGGTGTAGAGATATAGAGATTTTACCCAAATCTGTCAGGTCTCGACTTCAATGGGTTGTTGTGAAATCTCTTTTGTCGATGTGTGTCTGATTCCATTGAGCTGAGATGCTTGTTCATCGCAAAGTGATATGAGCTATTTCCTGTGTAGATTTATTGCCTTTGATTTCTACTAGTTTCTATTTTGGGAGTTTTGTATCTGCTTTTCAACCCCGAGGTTTCGACTCCATGATCTGTCGTTTCTGTTGCTTTCATCATTTTCTCTAGTCGACTTTATAATTATTACTTCTGGATCTTGTTTCCCCGTGTCTTTTGAGCTCTAGTGTAAAATTTTTGAAGTATCAATCTCAGCCAACGCATCGCTATGCCATTCGTAATGGAGGAAATGGCAATGCATGGGAAAATTAGTTTTGCTCCAAACAAATTTTTTATGACCAAACTCAAATGTGGTAGCCTAGTTTACTGCCACATAAAATCTATTCAATGCAGATATGCTACCAACTTTATCACTCGTGTCAAATATCCTACCACTATTATAACGCATTTGCTGCACCCTCTATCTTTCACTCTACAATTATATCTTTCAACGCTTTTCTTCCAGAGATGTTACTCTTATAGTAGGGTATTATTCACATAGCTCTATCCTATTTTGCTTGAATTTCAATCATCTTTAGATAACTTTGTGCCATTCGCTCCTTCAGCTGACTTAGTAGATATGACTACAGATGCTATCATTAATTCTTGGATGTATCAAGGTGTTGTTAGTATAGTGTTATGGTCATTGGATGTAGAGGAAATTTATCGAGTATATAGAGCTTTCATTTTTTTCTGTGGTGTTTTGCGTATCAGGCGTTCTCAGAGCTGTTACTAATACCTCAATTTAGAATCTTCTGCCTCTGCCTTGTATCGTGCAATGATGGGTTTGAAGGAGATAGTTACAAAATTATTCTTCACCATAAAACATAGCCGTTTATCGAATCCTCCATGCATTTTCTCGTATTACGTTAGACTTGCATTTCCCAGTTACATTGAATCGTGCTATAACTATTGGGGTATTTTTGTTGTTTTCTCTATTTGTTAAGTAAATCCATTTCTTGTTTCAGGAGTTCCTCCACTCTTAGAAATTACAATATCAAGTGTAGAGGCAAGCTCTGACCCAAGCTATGCGATTTGGTGATCAATGCCTGTCGGATCTATTATCAATAAATCTTATCTTCAAAGGAGGATTATCTGGAGCCAATGCATCTGCAACATATTCTGGGCCCAAAGCAGAACCTCCTATCCCTACAGATTGTATTTGAGTAAAGCATCCCATCGAAGATGATGGTGGTTTGATCTTGCCACAGATGACATCGTCGGCAAACTCGCAGATGGCGTCAAGCGTTCTATCAATCTGCTTCTGCAGAGAAGGATTGAGAGAAGGATTTTGGATAGTTTCTCTGAATTATAGCTTTTTCAGATCATTCACACCAATAACAATTTTTAATATAAAATGCATTTAGTTTGAGTAAGTACATTATGTGTTTTAAAATATTATTTATAAAAGAAGGATTTTTTTTCTTTTTTCTTCCTTTTGCTATCATTTTTTTAAAATGAAGTAATTTTTTATGAAGTTTTTTTCCAAAACCCGTTTTCATATTAACAGTTATATTATTAAAAATTCTTTCAAAATTTTATAAATACATATTAAGAAGTTTTCATAATCATATTCTCTTGTCAAGTTAATTTTTTTTTTCAATTTTTATTAATATTTCTTAAACAATTGAGTTTTAATGATTTCACACATTAATCTTGTCCACAATTTGATTAGCCTTTCACATCCCCTATATTGATGCCTACTAAAGTTTTTGATCTTATTTGACAAGTTCACGTTCTTAAAATCTTATAATGCACTTTAATAAATTTGAATTTGGAGAGAAAATGATAGAAATTTTATTATTTTAATTTTAATTTTGATCAAGCAGCAAGGTAAGTACCTCAAGTCTATTTCTTTTAGAACACGTATTTTTGTTCCATCAATAATTTTGCTTCCATGTGAGCTAGATATGACCTTGTTTCATTGTAGGATTTCATATTTTAGGTATATTTATTCAAGTATATATGGGGGCCCACATATATGCCTAGATAAATATACAAGATATTGTGATTTTATTAATTTATAAAGTCTATTTTTTCTCTTCTCTAAAATTCATATGCTCAAGACTCCAATGCATAAAATCACTTAAGTTCTCATGTTTACCCTCAATGGAGTTTTCTACCTGATATCTATATGCTGTTTATTTCTCATTGATCTTCCTTGGATCTCTACATTTACCTCAATAATGTTTGGATTATGAGTTATCTTTCACATTTGCCTTCAACTTTATTATGATATTTTGATGTGCACATAATTGCACTTTTATGCTTTCATAGCATCGTTCCATGCCCATGTTGGCACTTTATGGTTTTGTACCATTGATTTACATGATTTATATATTTTTTGTAAGTTGCATCGGGAGCCAATTTATCAAGGTTAATTATGGTGGACCTGATAGTTTTAAACTGAATCATAGTTGCCTTATTTGGCCCATGGAGTATCCCTCCAACCTATAATTGGTGTGCACTTACTTCAATGGAGTTTCCCTCCATTTGTTCCACTTTGTTCCTCAATGCAAGGATGATATTTTATGGGGATTTCCCATTTCAATCTCTTTTTCTCCTTGGTGTATGCTCCTAGTTTTGATTTATTCATGGTATGACTTCCTACACCTTGCTCATTTTTTTTGATAGGTGATGAGGCTACCATATCTTGGATCACTCCAATATTGGAGGCTCTATTTGAGAAAGTTAGTTTGACCCTCGATCTATTGGTTCCACTTTGAAAGATTGATATTTATGGAGTTTCCCTCCATTTGTTCCATTTTGTTCCTCAATGAAGAGAATGTTATTATTGGAGTTTTTCCCTCCAAATGCAGATGATTTGATCCAATTTGAAGGCAATATGTTGTTACACCCTCATAATCCATTTTTTTGAGTATCCTAACAAATAATGATAATACTAATTTGATCAGCATGTCTCTCTTTTTACTTTATTTTCATATATTAATGTGATAATGATCTGCATACTTTATTGCTTAGATCATGAGTCATGCATGTTATGGATTGATCACCCATTAACTTGCAGTGGGATGATTCATTAAGTGGACTGTCTATATCCACGTGATTGATGCAATGTTGATGCACATATCATTAGTTGGCCTTGTTTGTGGTCATTAGTACATTAGTATAATATCCTGTTCATGAGAATTCTGATCAAACTTTTTTGATAATATTTTGAGCATATACTTCATTTTTTATATCAAGTTTTCTCCATTGCTTTGTGGTAACATAATTGTATTTTCCTCATTGTTTCTCTATGAGAGTTTTATTATCCTTATTCAAAGGATTTCTAATTTGCATATAAGATGAAATACTTCTTGTGGATAGTTGTCTTGTTTCTTGTGTCTATGTTTTTCAGGTAATCCATCCAGCACATACAAGATTTGGTTTACTTTAATGACCTATCCACTTCTCTCTTGGCTCTATGAAGATCTACATAAACTCACAAGAGACCTTTTGCATCATTGAAGATCAAGTTGCAGATTCTTCTAAATTATGGGTTTAAAACCCCTTGATATAATTACCCCAAGTAAAGATTAAAGGGGGGTGTTAGAAGTTGTAATCTTTCCTTGGTATGTTTATAAACCAAGGTTAGACCTCCTTTCTTTATTTTTATAATATATTAGGATATAAGCAAGGTATCCTAATATATTTCTTTTTTTGTCCTTTTTCCACTACATCTTATTTTGTCATCTAGTGGAATATGTGAGGACAAATATTTATTGTAATTTGTAATTTAGATTATTCCTCCTTAAGAGGAATCTCACACTTGGCCTCACACACTTATGAATGGTGGCATTCATAGACATGGGAGTTACATTCTAACTCCTCTCTCTCATCTCTATTTAAGAGATGACCCTCCTCTCTCATTTCTTATGAGGTTTCTTCCTCTTCTCAATTATTGTATGAGAAATTTCTCTCTCTCTCTCTCTCTCTCTCTCTCTCTCTCTCTCTCTCTCTCTCTCTCTCTCCCTTCTTAGGCTTTCCATGCCTCATTCATAATGTCACAAGGGGTTTTCTGTGCTTTCCCCTTTTCAAATATCTTGTCTCATGGTGTTGGATCTTGAAGCTTTCTCTCTCCTATATTATGGTAATATCTTTTCATGCATTAACTCACTTAGATTCTTTCCTGGTATTGCTTATTTACATATTTCTTTTTCCATTTCTAACAAGAACTTCAAAACTTTTTCCTACCAAAAACATGTTTAATGTGAAATAATTAAGAATAAAATGCAATTTGTTAAAAATAATTTGGAAAACTAGTTTTAATTATTTGTCATTGAAAGAAAATAATCCTTGTTTGAGTGAGGGTAAGGAAAAATAGGAATGTATGAGAACACCTATGATAGAGTTCACAAATGGGCTTCAGGTCATTAACATGTGTATACACATCACATGCTTTCTAAAATAAGGCTTTAAATTTGACATAATTTTAAAAAAAATCAAGTTAAAAAAAGTTCGGGCAATACTTTGTTAGTGAAAAAAAGCTAAAAAATAATATTCAAGATACAAATAATGAATCTAATTGTTAACATGTAAAGATAAATGATGGTTTGTTCTTCATGGGTAAGTTCCTTTTTTTTGGTTGCTTTTAATTTCAAAAACATATAAAGATAAAAATAAATATGGAACCAAATTATGTCTCTACGATAATAAAAGAAAGCTAATATAAAATGAATATGATGTTGAAAAGTCATCATTGAACACATGGAAAACCTAAAAATTAAGGTGTGTATTGGTATGACCTAAGTTTTCTCACCAAGGATATATGTAGTTGAAAGTGTAAGAATTTGGCTTAGGCTAGAATTCACCCAAGAACTAAAGAACTCAACACAAGCACACAGTAGACCAAAATAGATAGAGTATGATCAGAATGATGATATTCATTCAATATTCAACATAGCCAACTTGAGAGTGCACTAGGAGTGCCTGTATATAAAGGCCTCAGGAGAGCTTCTAGAATGCATAGAAGTCAGCAACATGATAAGTCATACAACCAAGCACATGTCCACCAGATATGGGTTATCCTCCATTGAGCACAAGATTAAGTGCGATGATGTGAGGATAAGCCTACAATGGTGTAGCACACAAATTAGTGGTGTAGACAACATGTGCTAAATAAGAAGTGCAGATAATTGTGTTGTCATCATGAAAATTGAGTGAATGATGCATACTCTTGTGTTGTAGACACCATGTGCATAATTAGAGTTACATAACTCAATGAGAGTACACAAACTCCTAAGTGTCTCACCTAAAACAATAATAAAATAATGCAAAATAATTAACTAATGCATTAACTTAAGTAAGCTTAAGTAAGTGTAATAAGTAAATACTTATTTACACCAACAGAAATAATGGATATATAGGCTTCTTTTGGAGATTGCATTATAGATAATGCAATGGACTAGTAATGATGATTATGTTGTGTACTTTTTGGAAAATCATATATATTATTGCAGGGGACAACTTCCACAACCCTAACAAATTCCAAACAACTCTACCCTCTAGATGATAGGAACTAGAATATAATAATAAAGAAACATAAAAACACAATGATCATTTTATTTTCAATTCAAATGGTCTCTAGTCTATAATATAATCCAAACTACTTTAGAAAGTAACATGTCAATTAACAAGAGGATGAGGAGCGCCAATTGCACTTGTCAAAAGCAATGAAGTTTATATCCTCGAATGTCAAAGGCATTAATGCCTTTGACAAATGTACTCACACCAACAAACAACTTGATGTCAATGGAGCAGATGTTGGTTTATTGCAAGACTAAATTGTCACAACAAACATTTACTAGGCCAATTGCAAAATGGTAGAGATGGAACTCTTTACATGTACCTTCTTTGGGTGCTTCGGGGGTCTTTGTATTTTATGGAATCAAAAATTTGTCAATGTATCTCCAGTAAAAAGTGAATTAAACTCTGTCATGCCCAAAAATCTGAGCAGAAACACAACAACAATTATTGTTTAAAAGTTAAATAACACCATATTTAACACATACAAATTTTAATATGTTACAGAAAGTTTAAATGGGATAGAAGTGAGTTTTAGTTGTAATTCATCATGATGTAGAGTCAACATTTTGACCCTATTGCACCATGACAAAACCTTAGGTTTTGTTGCTACAGGTACACCTAATTCGGGTTACACAATTCAGTTCGATAAAACTCTAGTTAAAGTGTGACATCAGGTTTGAGAAAACATTAGGGTTCCATGGTTCCTAAAAGTTGAATTAATATGTTTGACTAATTACATAAGATACATTAGGTTTGTTATGACTCCATATGTTCATTTGTTAAGTCAGACAATTTCCTTAGGTGATCTAGTTATGCACCTTTTAGGAGGTGATTCGCAACTTAAAAACTCAATCTTGTTTAGATTCATACTTTAATTTAACTTATTGATTCATTATTTAATTACTTTTGACATTCATTTTATATCTACAAAACCTTCTTATTTCACTAACGGGTCACCTACAAGTAACATTTAACTTTCCCTGCCCTCATGTAAGACATTCGAATATGTTCTTCAGATCAACACTTTAGCTCATGTGGGAAGTGGAAATGGAAGGGAAGGATGGGTGGGGTGGAGTCCACTCATCCCTATTCATGTGTAAGTTAATACATAAATTTTGGGGCATAATTTGATCAATTCAAAATCTTCTTGGTTCTCCATTAATGTTTTAAGTTGACTTTGCCTCTTTCCCATGGAGGCCTGTGTGAGTTTTGGGGGATGATGTAGTGAGTGGAGTGTTGCGTCCAATGCATAGGGATTTGGGGAGTAGTTATGGTATAAAAACTCATAGGTGTGGGTTGTGAGAGAGATTAGTGAAGAATAAATTTTATTTTTATTATTTTATATATATTTTTTGTATTTACTTTTCTTTTCTTTGAATTTTTTAAAAGAATTTAAGAGAGTATCTTTAAGTAATATTCTTTGTTTTTTTTTACTTTGAAAAGATTTTGTCATACAATTTTTCTGGAAAGCATTTTGGTTCTCTTAAATAGATGAAGTTCATAAGTTCTCTTTTCTCCTTCAAAGTGCTAGGTTTCCCATAGGAATTTTAATAGTGGCACAGTGTAATAATGTTTAGTCATATTATTGAGTGGATTTGAAAATGCAATATTGATATAAATTTTATATCAAGTTAGGAGTGAGTTTAGATGGTTTATATATATTACAACATAAGGTAAAATTTGTTGATTTGAATAAATTTATACAAGCTAAGGTTTTAAGATGCAATTAAGATGATCGTATCTAAATCGAACATTGATTTTATCACATGATCTAAAGGATGACCTATTACATCTATCTATTAAATGAATCATATATCCATATTCTATAATAAGAACTTTCAAATACAATGAATTAAAGCAAAGATTTCATGGAGAAGATAGAGAGTTTTCAACTCAAACTTTTTGTAAATCAATATAATTGAAAGTAAGGTATGATTTAAAATTTAATAACACTTGATCACATAACTTGCTTATTTCACACAATAACTGAATTTTTAATTTATCAATATTGAAATTACAACATTAAATCCATTTCTTTCATGATCATTCTCAACTTGGAGATACAATACAACAGGTGGTAGTACAATGGAGAAACCTCCAATAGCATGACAACAAGAACAACATTAGTACCCCAAGAAAACCAGGATTGCTCCACCATGAGAACCTATCTAGAAAATCTAAAAAATACAAAGAAAAACCATGGAGAATTCACTTCCAATCCTAGGCCTCGAAAGACCACCCACTGATCTAGGAAAACCAATAATATGACCAGGTGAAAAATTCAAAATCCAAACACAATGACACAACTCAACATATAATTCCCATCCAACGTATGCACAATAGGTTTCAAAATGAACCTATGACTAGGGAGAAGGTGGATTTTTTCAGGTAGGAGAGGTCAATCAAGAACACAAATCATATGTCTCTTCCAAGACTACCAAATCACATAAACTTCCATTTATTTCTCTCCCTATTTCCCCAAAACAAACTCAGTTTTGCATTGACAAACAAGGGCCCATAACACCTTGCTTTCTCCCTCTCAACATGAGAAGAGACTTTGCATTGACCTAGAGTCCAACTAAAGCCCTTCTCCCGTACATGGCCACTTCTTCCCTATTCGAAGGTGAGTAATGCCACCACTCTCCCTTCATAGTTTCCCCAAAAAAACAAAGAAAAGAAACATGAAAATAAAGCAAATAAAACTCATAATTTTAAGAAAACTTGCAACAAAGAATATAATTGTTTCCACATAACCAATAATAGATCTGAAATAAATATGCAATTGAAATCCACATACAAGAGAAAAGACAACATATCCACAAAAATGTGACACAAGATATACCCTGGGAAACCTTTATTGAGGGAAAAAACCTAGCCTTCAAAAAAATCCATCACCATGTATTATTTAGCAAAAATACCATTTCAATACAACCATGGAAGTCTTAAAAGCCATAGCCATAACCAAGCAATCCATGTGAACAAGCATGAATTGACACATCCCATGTCATGCTTCCAACCTTCACAAATGCTTCCTTGGGTAAACTATCAAGCCTTGTCCTACTTGACTCTTTCCCTTTTTACCTTCTTTCTTGTCACACCAACAACTACCCTTGTGGCTGCTTATGTAGTAGAACGTCCCACAAAACTACCAAGTGGTATTACATAATCCATGTACTAAAACCATGTGCTACCTAACCCATTGACCCCACATTTAATATTGAAATTTTAATTCTTTTCCCCAATATTAAATAATTACATGGAATATTGTCACAATGTTACAATACAACTCATCGAGTATATCCTATAGAAATCTTTACATTTTGCACATCCATCTAGGTGCAACATTACATAATAAAATAAAATAATAAAATATAACAATATTATGTAATGTGTGCAACACCCATTATCTCAACAATCTCCCACTTGTTGTATACATTGCATAGGGTCAACTTGTAGCCACATAAATGAATAATGGAACAATCCCTCCTAGCACATCCACCATCATTGATCAAAGTACACCATGTGCTCCATCCTGGTACCCACAACAAAATCAAATTATCCAACATCTCAAACATGAATGATCTCACCTCCTATTATGCCACTACCAACGAACATATATAGAAGCCATCCAAAGAGAAGACCACCCAACTTGTCACATTAGAACATAAAATCTTATACCAATTGAAATGCCAAGCACAAAAACCTGATCCAAAGGTAATCACATGTATCCATAGTTATCAAAATATCCATAGCTGAAATAACACCCACAACAAGTGCCAAACCCATCCAACTATCCATACCTCCAAAGGTATACCAAGTGAATTTCACATCATCAACATATCCAATTTGTAACCTGCAATCATAAGCCTCAAGAGCAATACCTACCACACATATACCAAAAAGCTTCCACTACAAAAGATAAGGTCAAATCTATAATCAATCCACTCACAACATCTCAAAGAAGTGAATCCATGTATGTTGAGATAATGGGTGTTGCACACATTGCATAATATTGTTATATTTTATTATTTTATTTTATTATGTAATGTTGTGCCTAGATGGACGTGCAACATGTAAAGATTCTCATAGAATATTCTTGATGAGTTGCATTGTAACATTGTGAAAATATTTCATGTACTTATTTAATATTGTGGAAAAGAATTAAATGCCCAGTATTAAATGTGGGGTCAGTGGGTTAGGTAGCACATGGTTTAAGCACATGATTTATGTAATACCACTTAGTGGTTTTGTGGGACTTGCTACTGTATAAGTAGCCAAAAGGGTAGTTGTTGTAGAGAAAGAGTGAACAAGGCAAGAGTCGAGCAGGACAAGGCTTGACAGGTTAGCCAAGGGAGCATTTGTGAAGGTTGGAAGCATGGCATGGGATGTGTGGTTTCATGCTCGTTCACATGGATTGCTTGGTGGTGGCTATGGCTATGAAGGCTTCCATGGTTGTATTGAAATGGTATTTTTTGCTAAATAATGCATGGTCATGGATGTTTTTGGAGGCTGGGTTTTTTTCCTCAATGAGGGTTTTCCAGGGTATATCTTGTGTCACAATTTTGTGGGTATGTTGTCTATTCTCTTGCATGTGGATTTTAATTCCATATTTATTTTAAATCTATGAGATGGGTTATGTGGAAATTGTTATATTCCATGTTGTCAAGTTTCCTTACAAGTGGTATTAGAGCTATGGTTGTGTTGTTATAACCCTAGATTGAATCCATGGGAATGCATGAGAGGATAAAAGAAAGGGCAAGATATATGAATGATTTATTGCAGATCTAAGGGTTTTGGATTTGCTGTTATGATGGGATGTTAAAAGATTCGGGCATGTGAAATTTTTTGGAACAAAGCATTTTTCAGATATTTCATTTAAAATGAGAGTTTTAGGGGGAGCTTGTAGAATGACCTCCTGGGTAAAAACAGACCTCACGATTGGATTCGGGTCGACATTTCCATAAATTTTGATATATAATATGCCCTAGTTTGGCCATGTTCAGAGGAAATGAAAGAGCTTTTTGGTTTCAGCCCATGATGGCCATCATATTTAATCCCGTTGGAATTTTTGTCACAAAAAAAATAAAAAATAAAAAAATCATAGTGAAAATGGTGAAAAGACTGTCTTAGTAAAATGGCCATAACTTTCTCTTAGAATATTGGATTTTAGAGTTCTTATAGACATTGGAAAGCTAATCCAGAGAAATACAACTTGGTGTAAGTTTGGTTCTATAATTTTTTATATTTTTCAAGTTTTAAGAGCCCTAAAGGCAGATGTTTTTTATTTTGAGCGTGGATTAGGGCATAACTTAGGCTTATAGAGTTGGATTTTGGACTTCGAGTAGTCAATGGAAAGCTCTTGGAGAGCTCTACACATTGGTTTAGATTTTGTGCAGATTTGACATGATGTTGATATATTTTTCTGAAAAATTTATAGATATATTTTGACTATGGTAACATTGTGAGTTTATGACATTGGAAATTTAAGATTTGATGTCATTGTATACTCAATTCATATTTCAGATTGGTCTCATGATGATATGGTTATTAGTGTTTGGTTTGGATATGTATGATGACTTGTTAGATCTACAAGTTGTGCAGTTTTGTAAGCAGTCTATACTTACAGGTTGCATTCATAGCTTGGTTATGGGTTGTCTTTGCTCATTGATATTTCATTATTGATGCATATTAAGATTGGTGAATTGGATTTGGGTTATCTATGCCCTAAGTCATATGATTTACTATTCTTTTCATGTAGAAGGGATGAGATGTTGTTACTAGGTACAATCATGGTGGAGAATTGTGGTTGACTATTTTATGTGGACAAGTTAGACATATTGAGAGCCAGATGCTTGATTCATGGATGTGATCATGGTGTCATGAATTTTGGCATGACATGATTGGATATATAGGTACATCCTTGATATTCATTAGCTTGGATTTTTTAATTCAGTTATGGTGGTATATCTTCTTGGTTGAGGATCATGGTTATTTGGTTTCTTTTGAGGAGCTCATGATGTGCACTTTGAGTTCTTTGATGGTTTGATGCCTTGATTGATTCACATGGTTAGAAGATGGATTTTTTCATTATGATGTCATTGATAGCTTGGATACACATTTTAGTGGGAGCTTGTGATAGTGATGGGGTGATAGTGTAGGATTAGTTCCTAGTTTGGTTTGGATCTTCATATAGGAGATGGATTTTATGATGCTATCGGTGACTTGGTACCATGGTTGAGTGGGAGTTGTTGGCATTGATATATTTATTGAATGTTTGCAGATGTTGGAGGTTTGTCTTAGATCTTGTTGCTACAAAAGCGTCTTTGACATTTTCATGGTGCACTTGTTATCTTCATGGTGCATGGAGATGGTTCTTCCTGGTATGTAGAGATGGTTTTTTTTCATGGTGTATAGAGATGGTTGCATCTTGAGGACTTATGGAATTCTTGGTAAAGGTACAATTTATGCTTTTATTCAGCATGTTATCCTTGGTATGAGGATGGTTTCATTATTATGTCATGGTGTACTCTTGATACATGTTTAGAGTTGTGACATGTTATAGTATGTTCATGTGGAGCATGCTATCTCTTTGGTTGAGATGGTTAGATCATGTTGTCATGTTTATGTTCTTGAGGCCATGGTTGGAACTTTGACATTGATCTTGGTTTAGTTTCTTAGTATTGAGTACACTAATCATAAGCTGGATACTTCATGATATTGCTATGTTGCATTTGGAGTTGGCATGGATTGATTGGTTATAGGTGCTCATGGATACTTAGAGACGATGGTGATGCTGATTTCTCTTGGATCAGAGAAGTATTTGTTGGGACGGTTGATGGTTATTCCATGTATGCTAGTTTGTGCTCATGTATGTCATGTGAGAGATGACATGGTTATTCCTTTATCTCTTTCTTCTGTTGGTTGTGGAGAATTTGGGAGACTATTGGAGACTTGTTACAAGAGTTATTCTTGTAGGATATTAGTTTATGTATTGCGGATGTCCTTAACAACACTATCAAACCATTGAACTAAGGAAGCATTATAACAACAAAATAACCCCCCATTAATGTAGATGAGGTGAGATGATAGGAAACTGAGAAAGTGGGCCAAAATCCTCTGTTGAAAGAACCAAGAACAATGAGAAAGTTGAAGAGGTACAAACACCTATAAAGGCACGGTCACTGACTCTACATGGGGTCAAAAAAGGAAGAGGGCACAAAAGTGGCAAACAATGATCCCCCCCATGGTACTTTATAAAATAGTGCATGCACAACTGTCTCAAAACAATGTTCATGAACCCAAAATGCAAGAGTGGCACTGTAGTGCCTGCCCCTAGTTCGCATTTATGTTATCATTGCCAAACTCTTTTAGGCCAATTTTATGCTTGATGTTTAGTGGCATTACTTTCAGATTATCAGATATTATTTCAGATTTAGTTGATTTATGATGAGATTACTTGGTACTCTATACTTCATGTATGCATGATGATCATTACAATGTTTTCAGTTATTGATGATGATTAGTTAGATGGTTTATTATCATATGTGCTTTCTTATGGATACTTACCCCATATTGCATGTGTATGGTGTGCGTGTATGTTTTCTTTATTAATGACATTTCTGATGTGGTTAAGGAAGGGAGTCGTAGTCACCAGTAGTCGAGATCTACATGATGCACCACTTCCTACCATTGTTTGTTAAGTTTAGAATGTTGTGTTTGTAGATGTGTGGATTTTATGCAGGTTGCAGGTACTAGGTATCGACTTCTTTGAATTACTAGGATAAGTGTACCCTATCGCATTATCTCAATGGTAAGAGAGGGGAGATAAATTCTTAAGTCCAAATCCCAAACCTTTAAGCCATTTTTCCTAGATAATTAGGACAAGTATCTGAGTTGAGTACCCTCTGAATGCATCGAATGACGTTAATTCATGATTATAACCCTTTAGTTTGATTTTGTATGTGTTTTCTTATGATGGGTTTTCGTATGTTGTTTTATGAGTCTTTTGGTAAATTTTATATTAATTAAGTCTAATTAAAAGATTAAATTAATGATTTAATGAAAAAATATTATGATATTTTAATATTTAATTAATTGGGAAATTAATTAAATAATAAAAAAGAATTAAATTTGAAGATAAAAGTTATAAGAATAAATTTAGAACGTGGTAACATTTATTTAATTTAATAATAATGTATTTAGAGTTCATTTTTAAATAAATGCTAAATAATAATATTATTTAAGTTAATAGATATTTTATCAATTAAGTTTTGAAAATAAATTTTAAAAAAAATAGTGAGAAAAGAAATTAATTTATTAAAAGTTTATAGATTGCATGATGTATGCATGAGAGGAAAATATAAGAAATTAATTCAAAAGATAAAACTAGTGAATTTAATAAGGATATTTTAATTGCATAAAGTGTGCATGAGATTAAAATTCAATAAATTAATTAAAGGAGAAGTCAAGTGAAAATTAAATAAAGTAATTTAATAATCCATAAGCGTGCATGGGAAAGATTAAGAAAAGATAAAAGAAAAGTTAATAAAGAGTTGTAGTTTGGTGAGCGGAGAGTTCTCTTGGGTGAACACACAATTAGTGCTCCGATTTGAGGAGAAAACTCCTTATCACCAATTGAAGGTTCATTTTTGAGGGACACAAAATTGGGAAGCAAATTAGGAAGTGAATATTGGAAGGGGAATTTTGAGAAATTTTTTAGGGAGAAGTTCTTGGATAGAAGCGAATTCTCTCACAAATCTTCTCGGCATTGCGATTTTAGCATCAAAATCTAGGTAGATTCTTATGTTTTGAATTGCATAATGAATTATGTTATTTAGATAATCCTGTCTTTTTCGTGATTGTTGAAATTGATTCACTGGATTTGATTGCATGAATCTATCGCTCTCTTGTTCTAAATCTATGATATTTGTATTGTATCTCATATGTATACTAAGATTGAAAGAAAAATAAATCAATTTGAAAACCTCATCCGTAGGTAAAAGGAAATTGTATTTAATTTGGGTAAGTTTGAAATTAACAAAATTTTAGTTGGAAAATTCAAATGATTTGTCTGAAGTTTCCTATCATAATTGTGATAAGAGATTCTAAATTTTTTTAATTAAATTAAAAAAATATTATTAAAACTATTTAAAGGGGGGTTTTGTTTTAAATATACAAAATTATTTAAAAAGAAATAATAATAAATATGTTTTAAAAAAAGGGAAATTTTTTATAATTAAATATGATAAAATAAATTTATTTTTAAAGAAACAAATTTTAAAAAAGAATATAAATTATATTACAAATTTTTATTAAGGGTGGGTGGGGGCCACCACCCCCACACCCCCCTTCTTCCATCGCACGCAGCTGCAGCTTATGTAGATCGCGACTGCCTAAGGCAAACCATGTCTGCTTGAGCAGACCACGACTGCTTTTGCTTGCAGCTTGCAGTAGGTAAGATTTATTATTATTATTTAATTTGTTTATTAATTAATTTATTATTATAATTAATTTTGATTAATAATTAATTAATAATTAAGTTTGTTAAATGCCATTTAATATATAATTTTAAAAATAAATTTAGTATATTAAATGTTGATAAACTAGTATTATATTATTATTATTAATTAATAATTTTTTAGTATTAATTTAATATAAATTAATTTAAATAAAAAATTATTATTATTGATAATTTCGAGGGGTCTAATAATATATACGTATTATTTTTAAGTCATTATTTTTAAAATGATTTAGAATTGTAAATTGTGAATTTAATATGAATATTTTATACAATTATTAATTAATTTAATTAAATGAAATTTAATTAAGATTAATTAATAATGGAAGACGTTTTATTAAGTTTTAAATTTACTTAATCATTATAATACTGTTTTTAATAAAAATAGTAGATTATTACTTATTTGAAAATCAACAATTATTATTTATCCCTTGATTATTTTTAGAAAATTGATTTAAAATATAATGGGGGGGTAATTCTTTATTTTATTCAAACAAATGCATGGGTTAACCTATAGGGTAAATAGAGGATCTTTTACCTGGAACATATACTGAAACGAAAAGTCAAAAAAACCTTATATTTAACTCAACCTTATGTTTTCAAAATCAAACCAAAACATGAAACTTACACCTTGTATCTGTATGTTGTCTGTGTTTGGGGTTTGGGGTTGACTAGAGCATTGACCAATTTAGGACATTTACAAAAGGCTTGGGGGTTATGTATTTGTGATGTCATGATAATGTTTTGATCTCAATCTTTTTAAACCCAACCATGCTAATGTGATGGTATGCTCCATGATATATTTGTATTTACTATTCGTTATTGCTTCCAGTGATCTTTTGTGACACTGAGGTGAATGTATGACCTACTTGACTTAACCATTTTTGAGTCCTCGATCAGTTATAATTGAATTGCTTTTCAGTCACTTTGATAGGACTGAGGTGTTTGTTTTCTTGTTCTTGGAGATGTCATGTTGTGACATGTTGAACTTAACCATTTTGAGTCATTGATCAGTATTATTGGGATACTTTCTAGTTGCTCGTTGAGAACCGATGGGTATTTTGATTTATCTTGGGATGCTTTCTAGTTGCTCATAGAGAACTGATGTGATTATTATGATTAATTTATTTGATGCTTTCTAGTCACTTGTACAAGATTGAGGTGATTTTTATATGATGATTGATTTATGCTTTTATGAGCCTAGGGTAGGTAATCTACTTATAGTGTTGGGAAGTGGCTTGCAATGGGGGCCGGGGCCCTAAGTGGTTCCCAGGGTAACTCATTGTAAGTTGTTTAATAAGTGAAAAAATTAAACTAAATGGGGATTAAAATGAACCTAATAAGAGTCTTTGTGCCCATGTCTCAAGTGCTAGTATAGACTAGGATGGGAGTAGAGAGAACGCTTAGTTGTGACCTTGTATTCCGTAGTATGTCTTGTTAGTATGAGAGGATACTAGTGGCTGCATAGGGATCACTAGGGACCTAGGGTCCTAAGAGACTACCAGGATAACTCCAGTGTGATTTGTGCGATGACACTTGCCTGCTTACATAGTAGGTTTCTTACGTCTTTTTGTGTGCCTCTGGGTATAGATGTCAACCTTTTTTAGAACCTTTGAGTTAGATTACTTTTAGTATTTCTTGGACTTAGAGAGTACTTTTGATATGTGGTTTGACATCCTATTTGGGACTTGAGACTATCTCCTTAGCGTGGTGGGAGTGGGCCATTTAAGTTCCATGCGATCGGGTGGTAGTGATTTTTACTCTTATCATTGAGATCCGTCCGTAGTCACCATGACTGGAGCTTCCTTGACTGCATTTCCTTTCATTCTATCTATGTATCATTATGATGGATGGTTATATTTTATGACGAATGTTTATATCTTTTATGATGGATGGATGTATCATGTATGGTGGATGCTTTCATTTATTGTATTGCACTTTGTCTCATGGATCCAAGGAGGATGATGTATTTCTAGATCTACTTATGTATATTCTTTTAGCCTTTCATACCCTGTGACATGTACAATGGATGATTGAGCATTCTGAATTTCATTTTCCAAGAGGCATTCAAAAAAAATGTATGTTATTTAAATGGACATTGGACTTTATAATTGTTCTTTCATATGGATGTGGTATTTGATGGACCCAGTATTAATTAACTTTAAATGTGATTCAATGTCATGGGATCCTGAAGGAATGTAACCTATTATGTATGCTTTTAGTTGATTGTATGTTATTGCTTCCGCTACTATGTGTTTGATGTCAATGATTTATCTTTCTTGTTTTAAAAAAAAAATGTTGGCAAACTTAGTAAAACTTTAGGTTATTTCTTTTGGATCCCTTGGTGGGGCATTACATCTAGTATCAGAGCTTGTGTTTCTACATTGGGAGCTCTAGGTATATTGGAATGCCACTAGTTGTTAACTAGTTGAACAAAAATGAAACTTGAAACTGTTATGTATATCCTTTTTAAACTGAAACCTGAGCTAGTTGAACTGAAATAGAACTTAAAATTTTAGTTGTATATTTTTCATACTTCAACACTTAGACTCCAAAACTAAAATTATACTTAAACCTAAAAACTAGGCAGAACTGAAAATTGAACTTATTCTATTTTCAAAACATGTGTCTTTCATGTATGCTTTATAGTAGTATGTTTTATGGTTATTATAGCATCTAGTTATCTAGGATATTATTGTTGTAGTGTTCTCAGTGGAGTCATATCCTCTTGCAGGGGAAATGGTGCAATGAGATCCGCATTGTGAGTTCCTTAGTTTTAATTTCTTGTAGGCTTCCAGGAGTAAGCCTAAGTCTAGGGGAGTGGATGTAGTGCTCACTCCTAGTTCACATTTTTGTTATCATTGTCAAACTCTTTTAAGCTAGTTTTATGCTTGATGTTTAGTGGCATTACTTTTAGATTATCAGATATTGTTTCAGATTTAGTTGATTTATGATAAGATTACTTGGTACTCTATACTTCATGTATGCATGATGATCATTATAGTGTTTTCAGTTATTGATGATGATTAGTTAGATGGTTTATTATCACATGTGCTTTCTTATGGATACTTACCCCATACTACATGTGTATGGTGTGCGTGTATGTTTTCTTTATGTATGACATTTCTGATGTGGTTAAGGAAGGGAGTCATAGTCACCTGCTAGTCGAGATCTACATGATGCACCACTTCTTGCCATTGTCTAATTTAGTTTAGAATATTGTGTTTATACATGCATGGATTTTATGCAAGTTGCAGGTATTGGGTATCGACTTCCTTGAATTGTTAGGATGAGCGTGCCCTATCGCATTATCTCAATGGTAAGAGAGGGGAGATAAATTCTTAAGTCCAAATCCCAAACCTTTAAGCCATTTGTCCTAGATAATTAGGACAAGTATCCGAGTTGAGTACCCTTTGAATGCGTCGAATGACATTAATTTGTGATTATAACCCTTTAGTTTGATTTTGTACATGTTTTCCTATGATGGGTTTTCGTATGTTGTTTTATGAGTCTTTGGTAAATTTTTTATTAATTAAGTCTAATTAAAAAATTAAATTAATTATTTAATTTAATAGAAAATTATTATGATATTTTAATATTTAATTAATTGGAAAATTAATTAAATAATAAAAAAGAATTAAATTTGAAGGTAAAAGTTATAAGAATAAATTTAGAATGTGGTAACATTAATTTAATTTAATAATAATATATTTAGAGTTCATTTTTAAATAAATGCTAAATGATATTATTATTTAAGTTAATAGATATTTTATCAATTAAGTTTTGAAAATATATGTTTTTTAAAGTGATAAAATAAATTAATTTATTAAAAGTTTATAGATTGCATGATGTGTGCATGAGAGGAAAATATAAGAAATTAATTAAAAAGATAAAAACAAGTGAATTTAATAAGGATATTTTAATTGGATAAAGTGTGCATGAGATTAAAATTCAATAAATTAATTAAAGGAGAAGTCATGTGAAAATTAAATAAAGTAATTTAATAATTCATAAGCGTGCATGGAAAAGATTAAGAAAAGATATAAGAAAAGTTAATAAAGAGTTGTAGTCTGGTGAGTGGAGAGTTCTCTCGAGTGAATGCACAATTAGTGCTCCGATTTGAGGAGAAAATTCCTTATCACCAATTGAAGGTTCATTTTTGAGGGATACGAAATTGGGAAGGGAATATTGGAAGGGGAATTTTGAGAAAAATTTTAAAGAGAAGTTCTTGGATAGAAGTGAATTCTCTCACAAATCTTCTAGGTGTTGCGATTTCAGCATCAGAATTCAGGTAGATTCTTATGTTTTGAATTGCACAATGAATTATGTTATCTAGATAATTTTGTCTTCTTTGTGATTGTTGAAATTGATTCTTTAGATTTCATTGCATGAATCTATCGCTCTCTTGTTCTAAATCTATGATATTTGTATTGTATCACATCTGTATAATAAGATCGAAAGAAAAATAAATCAATTTGAAAACCTTGTCCATAGGTAAAAGGATATTGTATTTAATTCGGTTAAGTTTGAAATTAATAGAATTTTAGTTGGAAAATTCAAATGATTTGCTTGAAGTTTCCTATCAGAATTGTGATAAGAGATTCTTAAAAAAATTTAAATTAAATTTTAAAAAATATTATTAAAACTATTTTAAAGGGGGGGTTTTGTTTTAAATATACAAAATTATTTAAAAAGAAATAATAGTAAATATGTTTAAAAAAAAAGGAAAATTTTTATAATTAAATTTTATAAAATAAATTTATTTTTAAAGAAACAAATTTAAAAATATAATATAAATTATATTTAAAAAAAATTATTAAGGGTGGGCGAGGGCCACCACCCCCCCACCCCCTTCTTCCATCACATGCGGTTGCGGATTATGCAGACTGTGGCTGCTTAAGGCAGACTGTGGCTGCTTTTGCTTGCGGTCTGCGGTAGGTAAGATTTAGTATTATTATTTAATTTATTATTATAATTTTATTTTATTAATAATTAACTTTTTTAAATGCCATTTAATATTTAATAAATAAATAAATTTAGTATATTAAATATTGATAAACTAGTATTATATTATTATTAATTAGTAATTGTTTAGTGTTAATTTAATATAAATTAATTTAAATAAACCGATAAAAAATAAATTCATCTAAGAGATGATCAGATTTTCCTATTTTACCTCGTGTATTTTTATTTCATGTTCAATAGCTAAAGTCTCAATGAACAAGTAAAGGAAATTATAAATAGAGACTACTTCATTATTATTTCAATAGCATTAAGATTTCTATCCAAGTGTTTGATGAAATGTCAAAAGACTAAATAATAGAGAAAAAAAGTGTTTGTCTAAGTCATAACCAATCGGGGTTATTACAGTGGTATCAGAGTTGTTTCCTGTTAGCCTGCAGGAGTTGGGCTAAATCATCAGATTGATTTAGTGATTTGTATTCAGTGACATGGATGGTGATGGGAGATTCATTCCAGGTAGACATTATACCCATAGGGGATGGACTTCACCACCTAGAAATGAAGAACTTGACATACAATTTGGTATTCTAAAATAGTTGAATGTGTTAGCAAACAAGTTAAATAAAAATCACAAAGGGATGACAAAATAGATTTCAAATATAGAATTTGAGCAAAGCATGATGTTTCTTTTACAAAGGGAGAAACCTGATGGCATGATGGACACTCTTAAGGAGCAACAAAAAGTTTCTAGTTAAAACTCTAAGTTTGATCCCAATATTAGTAGTGGCCCATGGGAGATTACAATTGCACTTGGTTTCATAAAAAAGTCCAAAAATGTTGGGGATATAGTAATGAATGATAGTGTGAATGCTAAGGAAGATAACATGGGTATTGATAAGCACATGAGTTTTGATTTGCATGACAACATTGAGGATTGTTAGCATCATGATGATTTAGTGATGGCTAGAGATGTGTGTGACATTCCTTATGAGACACCACATCGGTTGGGAAAAATGGATATGGGGTGTGATTAGAATTCATATTAGGTTGAGTCAGATGATGTAGTTGTTGGTATGAGTTCCCAGGATTGTGTATTTGGTGGTGATGCAATGACAATTTGGGAGTGAGAGAATATGATGATATTGTTGTATTAGCAACTAATTCCATGCTAGATGAGTCATCATGTAAGGTACTTGGTAGTAGTACCTTAGATGTTCTTGTGTGTGACGTCGATAACACACATGTTATCGATTAGGAGGTGATTGGTGTAAAGGATTTTTCATGTTATAGTACATATTAGTTCATAGTGTTAAGGTTTACTATTCATATGTGGTGACTAACTAGGGAAGTATTATACACTTTTCATAAAAAATTGGGGTTCAGGTTGACTCATCAAGGATTTTTGAGTTGACTCATCAAGGGTGTTTTTTAGGTTGACTTGTCAAAATTATCTAGCCCTAATTTTGTAAGTGGCAAAAACTTGTATAAAATGGCTTAGGGTTAAGAATTTCATTATGAGTGTGAGGTAATAGTAGCTTCTTGTGATAGTATTGAGTTGTAAGATATTATAGATTGTAATCACTAGATAATAATTATATTGGACCTTTTATTTGGTGGGTGTAGCCTAGGGATTGGGTGAACCATGTTAAATCTTTGTGGCTTGTGTTCTCTTATGTGTGCTTTATTCTTTTATGATATTGATTATATTTGCACATAATTATTATTTATGTCTAGTTAAATCCTAACAAATGGTTCTAAAGCAAGGTTGTTTTTAGTTATCCTCCACAGGAAGGTCTCATAGCTAAGTGAGAGCAATGGAAGACGAGGGTAAGTTGAAGGTTGAGAGGTTTAGTGGACAAAACTTTCAGTTATGGAAAATGCAAATGGAGGATTATCTTTATCAGAAGGATTAATGGCGACCATTGTAAGAAAAATCCAAAAAATCAAAAACTATGAGAGATGAGGACTATGATATTTTGGACAAAAAGGCACTTGGAAGTATTTGTTTATGCCTGGCACAATTTGTGACATTTAATATTACAAAAGAAAAGATGACTAAATAGTTGATGCCAACCCTAGCAAAGTTGTATGAAAATCCCTTTGCTTCAAACAAGGTATTTCTCACGAAGTGTTTAATATGGAGATAGAAAAAGGTGGATTAGTCGTTGATCATTTATGTTAGAAACAATAACAATGAAATGAACTAAACATAAATAATTATAACTTAATCCAAGAGAGTTTGTGAGAACATAATTACCATCATTTATAAGAGCTTCCCAAGATCAACACAAAAGAGGAGACAAGAATTTTGAAAGGGGAAAGCAAAGAAAACCCCTTGTTAATAATATGAATGAGGCAAATTCCTAAAGAATGAAAGAAAGAGAGAGAAGAGAGAAAATGGAGCCATAGGCTCATTACAAGAACTACATAGTGATTGTGTATTAAGAATGAGAGAGAAGCATCTCTTATAAAGAGATGAGAGGAGGAGTTATTTGTAACTCCCATGTGAATGATTGCCACATTCATAAGTGTGTGCATAACAAGTGTCATAATCCTCTTAAGGAGGAATAACTATTTTCCTTAATAAAGGAATTACAAAATAGGCTTGTCCTCACATGTGGACTAGAGGACAAACAACATAAGGGATACCTTGGTTTATCCCATTTAATAAATACAACCAAGGAAAGATTACCAATTCTAACACCCCCCTTTAATCTTTACTTGGGAAAATTACATTAAAGGGTATTAAACCCAAATTTTTACAATAGCAGCAACTTGATGTTTGAGAATTATGCAAAAGGTCTCTTGTGAGTGTATGAAGATCTTTGTAGAGCCAAGAGAGAAGTGGAAAGGTCATCTAAATGTACACCAACTACTATTGTCTCGTATGTGCCTGGATGGATGACCTAAAAAAACATAGTCACAAGAAACAAGACAACTATCCACAAGAAGTATTTCATCTTATATGCAAATTAGAGATCCTTTGAATAAGGATAATAAAACTCTCATAGAGAAACAATGAGGAAAATAAAACATGTTACCACAAAGCAATGGAGATAACCTGATATCAAGATAAATTATATGCTCAAAAAATTGTCAACAAGGACAAATTGAGTGAAAAGCTTGATCAATGCTCTCATGAAAAGAATATTATACTAATATACAAATGACCACAGACAAGGCCAACTAATGATACATGCATCAACATTGCATCAATCATGTGGATATAGACAGTCCACTTAATGAATCATCCCACTGCAAGTTAATGGGTGATCAATCCATAACATGCATGACTCATGATCTAAGCAATAAAGTATGCAGATCATTATCACATTAATATATGAAAATAAAGTAAAAAGAGAGACATGCTGATCAAATTAGAATTATCATGGTTTGTTAGGATACTCAAACGAATGGATTATGAGGGTGTAACAACATATTGCCTTCAAATTGGAAATCCATCATGGACAAGAAACTTCATTGCCACGAGGAGAAAAAAATCATCATGGGTCAAAACATCTTTCTCAAATAGAGTCTCCAATATTGGAGTGCTCCAAGATATGGTAGCCTCGTCACCTATACACTCAAAAATGAGCAAAGTGTAGGAAGTCATACCATGAATAAATCGCAACTAGGAGCATACACCAAGGAGATAAAGATATTGAAATGGAAAATCCCCATAAAATATCATCCTCGCATTGAGGAACAAAAATGGAACAACATGGAGAGAAACTCCATAAATATCAACCTTTCAAAGTAGAGCATATAGAATCAAATGGAGGGAAACTCCATGTAAATATTAATCTTTCAAAGTGGAATCAATAGAACCAATTGGAGGGAAACTCCATATAAAATGAGTGCACACCAATATAGGATGAAGGTATACTCCATGGGACAGATAAGGAAACTATGTATCAGTTACACTGAGGGGACCTACATAGTTATCCTTGAAAAAATTGGCTCCCTATGCAACTCAAAACAAATATCATATAAATCATGTATATCAATGGTATAACACCATAAAGTGCCAACATGGGCATAAAATATCACAATAAAGTCGAAGGCAAATGTGTAAGATAACTCATAATCCAATCAAAATGAATTAAACTTTATTTTCAAAATGCAGAGATCCAAGGATGATCAAAATAAACAAAATATGTATATCAGGTATAAAACTCCATTGAAGGTAAACATGAGTACTTAATTCATTTTGTGAAGGTATAAATCAAATTTTGAATTATTATAGTCATAAAATTATATATTTATCTAGGTATATATGTGTGCACCCATATATACTTAAATAAATATATGATAAGTCACAATATTGAAAGGATCCTTAAATATATATATATATATATATATATATATATATATATAAAGTAGAATGAACATTTTGAATAAAGATAAAATTTTCTTAAATAGTACTTTTAGATAACAGAATCTAATCACAATTATTAGGAATGATTGCCAAAATAGAGTGCTTTTTTGTAAAAAAAAAAAACTGAATTTTCAGAATGATAAAAGTCGAAAAAGCATCTTACATGAACAAATAACGTGGTTAATTAGCAACAACCATTTTTTTTTAGCAATGATTTCTCTTTATCATGTAATGCTACAAATGGAAGACTTAGAATAATATTCTAAAAATAATAATCAATAATTATAAAAAGTTGTTAGAGAATATCTTAGAATAGATGTTGTAACAGGTGAATAATTATGCAGACCTGCAAAAAATGTTAGAGGAATAATTCTTCTGCAAATATAGAAACAGTATCTGCTAATATTTTGTTCAAATGTTACTAAAGAATCTGCAAATATCCTTAAAATAGAAACTTAAAAGAAGTATCTAACTAATACAAATTATAATTATTAAAGCCAAACGTACAAGTTATAAATAAATTTTATAACTTGTAACATTATTATAAACGAATGAATAAATCTAAATTGCCAACTAGAAATCAACAACGAATGGATTGAGAATCAAAACATGGCCGGGAGGTTTGAAGTGGCAAGCGACATAACATATGAGAACGTAGAGATGGAAAATGTGAGAAACCCAATAATAATTGATCAGTTCTACTGCAACAAGGCTGAAAATAGGTCTGCCTGGAACTCTTAGGGTGCTTCTGGTTCGACTGTGGAAAATTGGGGCGCCATTTTGAATTCTGATCTCTCTTGAACGATTGCTGCTGCTATCAAGCATAGCGATGGGGTCATCTTCGATGGGGAAGGATGGAAATACATAAAAGTGCAGTCAAGAGGGATCATCATCTACAAAATTGTAAGAAAAGCAATACGAACCTTGCTCTCTGGAAAATCCCCAAATACCCTTCATTCACCATTCTCAAGATTCAATCTTGCCTTCACACAGCTGCTTTATGCCAAAACTCATTCTGTACTTCCTTCACCATCGTCAATTAGCTCAAATCACTTCTTCCCCCTCACATTCCCATCTCCATTCTTTCCTCAAATCAATTATTTTCTCTGATCATTTCATCAATTCTCTCATTGAAAATATTTCCCTCAAATCAGAATACCCCTTGTCTTCTACAGAAGAGGCGTCAAAAACACAAAGATTTGTACAAACAGAGACCGCAAAGAGAAAGATTCTAAAAAGGAGATGGCATTTAATGAAATTTCTAAAAAATAAATCAAAATTTAGAGAAAGTTCTAAAAAATATATTAGAACCCTTTTTTTTAATTAGAAATTTCTAAAAATAAAATAAAATGTAAGAATTAAATATTTAAAAACAATAAAATAATTGCAAAAACAATCATAAAGATATAGATTAGAATATAAATAAATTTCAAGAGAAATATGAATAAGATTTAAATTGACTGTCAAAAACAATATTGATCTATCAAATTGATTCCAATAGAAAGAAAGAAATCTCTTGCTCCAGAAAGAATGGAAGTGGATTCAAATACAAATGAATATATAAAAGATTAAACTGAAATTAATTTTCTTCCTGCTATGCTTGTTATCACGCTCGCTGGTCTTTCCAGCACCAGTACTTTGTAACATGCAACAATTTAACGATTGTGACATGCAACAAAAGGAGGAAGAAGATCATGCAACAAAAAAAGCAGTTCACAAGAGACTCATGCAAGAGCTCACAAGGCAGTGTAATAACATGAACAATAATGGGTGCTGAAAAACGTAGCACAACTGCAAACAAAAAGGTTCACTCAAGAGTTCACGACAACAAGCACATCAACAAAATAAACAATGAGTAGCCATTAATAATGAAAATGCACAAAGGCTTTCATGCAAGGAGTAGCAAACAATTAATCAACAAAAAACATGAAAAAACAAATGAAGAGAACATAAATTAGATTAAATAGATGAAGAAAAGTGAAACAAAGTGAAATATAAAGAAATTTCTAAAAAAAATCAGAATTGGAAAAAGGAAATTTCTAAAACAATAACTGCAAAGGAAACAAATAAGGTAAGATCCGATTAGAAATTGTTCAAAATTTCTTTAAAAAAATATAATATTAGGATTAAATATTAAAATATATATATATATATATATTTTCAAAAAAATATGTAGTGACAATATTATATATATAAAAAATGAATAGGTTTTGACATAGAAATTGAAGTTGAATAAGAATTTAATCATAAATAAGATTTTAAAATAATAGAAATTTGCATAAGTTCTAAAAAATAATATAGATATTAAATATTAAAAAAAAATGAGACAAAAAATATTTAAATTTTAAAATAAGATAAAATATGAATAGAATTAAATCCAGTTGATTATAATGTAAGTCATTATTATTTTAGTGTTCCCTAAAATAAAATGTTAGAAAAATATATATATTTTTTAATTTTAAAAAATATATATACAAAAAAAAATGCTTAAATTGAATAAAAAACTACTTGGAACAAGAGCAAATAATAATAATAATATTTTTAATAAAGATACCTACATCAAAAAAAACAAGCTCCACCCTTTATCACTAAACTCAAAACAAGGATTAGTTTTGCTCTGATACCATGTTAAAAACAATAACAATGAAATGAACTAAACATAAATAATTATAACTTAATCCAAGAGAGTTTGTGAGAACATAATTACCATCATTTATAAGAGCTTCCCAAGATCAACACAAAAGAGGAGACAAAAATTTTGAAAGGGGAAAGCAAAGAAAATCCCTTGTGAATAATATGAATGAGGCAAATGCCTAATGAATGAAAGAAAGAGAGAGAAGAGAGAAAATGGAGTCATAGGCTCATTACAAGAACTACATAGTGATTGTGTATTAAGAATGAGAGAGAAGCATCTCTTATATAGAGATGAGAGGAGGAGTTATTTCTAACTCCCATGTGAATGATTGCCACATTTATAAGTGTGTGCATAACAAGTGTCATAATCCTCTTAAGGAGGAATAACTATTTTCCTTAATAAAGGAATTACAAAATAGGCTTGTCCTCACATGTGGACTAGAGGACAAACAACATAAGGGATACCTTGGTTTATCCCATTTGATAAATACAACCAAGGAAAGATTACCAATTCTAACAATTTAAATGAGTTTAATTTAGTAATTTTGTTTCTAGTTCTAATACTCTAAAATTTGATGATGTTATTGGTGTTATTCTAAGTGAGAAAACTCATAGGAAAAGCTCAAGTGGATCTAAATTAGAAAGTCTCTTGAATGCAAAAAGAAGAGGCAAAACAAAAGAGACAGGAAACAACTCTGGAAATTGTGAAAAATCAAGAGGAAAAAAAAAGGGAAAGAGATCTCAATCTAGAGGGCCAAAAGATTGTACTACTATGGGAAACTAGGGCACAAGAAGAAAGCTTGTTGGATTTGAAAGAACAATGAAGGAGGTAAACAAGAAAGAAACAAGGAGGCAAACATGGTAAGTAATAAATCCAAAGAAGATGTTTTTCTACTTTCCTTAAAAAATGTTGACGATTCATGGGTTTTAGATTCAGGGGTTTCATTTCATGCTACTCCTCGTAG
This sequence comes from Cupressus sempervirens, assembly GCA_028749045.1. Taxonomy (NCBI): domain Eukaryota; kingdom Viridiplantae; phylum Streptophyta; class Pinopsida; order Cupressales; family Cupressaceae; genus Cupressus; species Cupressus sempervirens. The sequence continues at coordinate 674,965,579 of CM053788.1, read as the reverse complement.
AAGTTTTTAAATTAATTATGTCCAAATTTTAGGTTTATTTATTTGGGAGATAATGAACCTTTCATATTGTTGGAAAGGGGAAAATTATTATTAAGTTGCAAAATGGGAATCATTGGCTACTACAAGAAGTAATCCATGTTCCAAGGCCGAGTAGGAATTCAATTTTAGTAGGGCAACTGGGTGATGAGGGTTGCATAGTTATTTTTAATGATAAAAATTGAAAGGTTTCAAAAGTTTCCTTAGTAGTAGAAAAATGTGTGAAAGTAGAAACCTTGTATCTTTGTAGAAGTCATGTTGTTCCTTCTACTTCAATTGTTTCAGAGAAAAATGAAAATTTACGAATAATTGCTACAGTTGTGTACAGAGAACAAACAATTACTATGGATTCTAAAACAATATTATGGCACAATAGACTTGGGCATGTGAGTGACAAAGGTATGAAATTACTTCATCCAAAGAAAATTTTACCAAGTCTAAAATACGTTAATATGAGTTTCTATGAAAGTTGTATTTATAGGAAACAAAAGAGACTGAGTTTTGTGAAGAGTGGGAGATAATAAGAAAAATGAGAAATTAGTGCTTATGTATACAAATGTATAGGGACCATCTCTGGTATCTTCCCTTGGTGGCTCTTATTATTATGTCATGTTCATTGATGATGCAACTAGAAAAGTATGGGTTTATTTTCTTAGACAAAAATATGATGTATTTAGGAAATTTTAAGAAATGGAAATGCTTGGTTGAGAATGAGAATGGTAAAAAGTTGAAATGTCTTAGATCTAAATATGGTGGTGAATATTTCAATGAAGAATTTGAGGATTATTGTTCCACTAATGGTTATCATACACATAAAACTATTCCAAGGACTCCACAAGAGAATGGAGTGGCTGAAAACATAAACAAGATAATAATGGAGAATGCAAGGAATATGAGGTTGCATGTTGGACTTTCCTTGAATATGTGGGTAGAGGCTGTCAATACTCTTATGCATTTGAGCAATAGATTTCCCTTTGCTCTTTTGGGTTGTGGTATTCTAGAGGAAGTACGAACGGGTAAGAAGGTGAGTTATTCTTTTCTCAAAACCTTCAACTGTGAAGTATTTGCACATATAGATTCTAAAAATAGAACAAAGGTAGAAGCTAAATCTAAGAAGTGTATATTTTTTGGATATGGCATTGATGAAGTTGGTTATAGGCTTTTGGATTTTAAAAATCATAAAATTTTAAGAAGTAGGGATGTCATGTTCAATGAGAAGGTGTTGTACAAAGATCCATTGCAGCAACACAAGAAGAAAGAGAATGATTATGTAGTGTTGGATGATACTTAAAAGGATGATGTTCTAATAATCCCTCATGCTCCACAACAACAACAACAAATACCACAAATCCACTAGAGAGGCAGACTATGTTGTTGTTACAGAGGTAGCTAAGGAGATGATATGGATTCAATTCTTCATGGAAGAATTGGGTCATCCACAAAGGGATAATTATATGTATATAGAGAGTCAGAGTATCATTCATCTTTCCAAGAGTTTTTCTCTATATTCAAAGACAAAACACATACAATTGTGATACCATTTCATTCTATTAGTTTTGCATGATGGATGGTTAAAGTTAGACAAGATACATACAAATGATACTCTAGCGGATATGTTTACAAAGGCAGTGACAAGGGAGAAATTGAACTCCTCTTCAACTTTGGTTGGTCTTCTAGATTGAACAAAATAAAGGGACAACTAAGTCTAGGGTGGTTTGATCCAATGGGAGCCTAATATGGTAGCGGTGTTGCTACAAGGTCAGTATTCAAGTGGGAGGTGGTTTAGTGTGGAGTCTAATCAGTCCCCAAGTGGGATATTTTTCATATGTGGTGACTACTAGGGAAGTATTGAAACTTTTCATAATTTCTTTGGGGTTTAGGTTGACTCATCAAGGATTTCTGAGTTGACTTGTCAACCATTTCCCAAGGCTAACTTGTCAAGGGTTTTTTTTATGTTGACTTATCAAAATTATCTAGCCCTAATAATTTCAACAACAAAATCTTATAAAAAATGGCTTAGGGTTAGGGATTTAATTATGCATATGAGGTTATAGTAGCTTCTTGCGATAGTAATGAGCTGTAAGAGATTACATATTGTAATTAGGTTGTAATCACTGAATAATAAGAATATTGGACTTGATGTTTGGTGGATGTAGCCTAAGAATTGAGTGAACCATGTTAAATTTTTGTATCCTGTGTTCTCTTATGTGTGTTTTATTTGTTTCTGCTATTGGTTATATTTGCATGTAATTATTATTTATATCTCGTTAAACCCTAACATTAACTTTGTAGACAATCCTATGTTCAACATGGATGTAGCATTGTCTTATCACAATCCACTTTTTGAAATTGATCACTCGCCTGAGTGGAGTTCAGAAAAATTTACATCATCTACAAACACAATTTAGTTTCCTATAGAAGCAGTTGGTGATGTTCCTATAACCACAAATTATGATGAGAATGTGGCTACATCTATTGCAATCATAGATGTTGTTGGTATGAATGCATTCGTTGATAGTAGCAAAGAACCCCATATTGCACTTGATTCTCTCATAGCTACATCTTTGGTAGGGATTAGTGGTAAAGTTGATTTTAGTATTTGGGATCTTTCTATTGCATCAAGATTTCAAACACAGGTCATAGTGGAGTTTTGGATTTCTACAAGATGTCGAGTACATATAGTTTTTCTTTTGACTCTAATGAGTGTGATCCTTTTTAGGTGCACAATTTAGTTGTACATGTGTCAAATAGTGTGTGTGCCAAATTACTTTGCATAGTTTGGGGAAGCAAGATTTGCCAGCTTATTGAGTTGCTTCCCTATGAATTTTTCACTCATGTGACATCTATAGTCAGGTTTGATTTAGTTTGGCATGTTCAGTCAATTGTATTGGTTATAATGTTACAAGAGTTGGTTAGTTATGAAAGGGATTCATGTGCTTCTTTATATAGGATCCTAGTGGAGGTTTTAGTCTATTTATAGATTGCTTGACAACAAGCAATCTTGGGTAGGGAAGACTATAATGTCCCCTTTTTTTGGTGATCTATTGTAGTTGACTGAGTCGGCTCATCATAGTGACACTCGTGAGGTGATAGGGAGATTTAAAGGTCCTAGTTGATGACTTACTATTATTAGTAAGCCAAATTTGGATAGTTTCCATATTTGGAAGTATAATTCGTAGCGCTGGCAGTTGGTCATCACCTGCATTTGATGGAGCTATTATTTTTTGGGGTTCATACTTATTAATTGGTTATAAAAGTTGCATTATTATAATGATATTTTATTATATTTATTATTATAAAATGATGTTGTATTGGTAAAGCTTCTTAAATGGAGTTGCACTTGGGAAACTAAATTTAGGGATTATAAATATGACCTCATTGTGAGTGAAAAGGAATCTTCTTGTCTAATTCTCTTTTTATTATTTCTTGATGAGGGCTTTGACTAAATTTGAAGAATTCAATCCAATCTTGAAGTCTAATGGATTTGTACTGAGATTTTGGTGTCTTCTCATACTATTTCAAACTTTGGTTGAGGAGTGATCAATGCTGGGAAAATTGATTTTGTGCTAAGGTATATAAAATTTAGACTATTTGTTTCTACCAACCTAATTTGGGACTTTTTCTCTATTATTTCTTGTATCTTGAAAGGAAAATTTGATATGCATTTAGTGGCATGAATACTCTTGCATTTTGGATGCCATTATCATTATTTTTTTGGGCACCTTAGGGCTTTTTTATTTGGGGTGTCCATGCCTCTAAGTTTCTAAAAAAATCATTCATCTATTAGAGGCTTTATTGTTGTGATGTTGGGCATTTTTTTAATTTGCAAACTGGGCATTTATAACTTTGCCATTATATGTGATTTTCCATCTGCAAGTATAGGCATTCAGTCTTTGTTTTGTGTTTATGTTTCCACAGGGTTTTGGAGCCAAGTTCTCGAGAATAAGTTCCAATTTCTCCTTCCTATGGCATGCACTTTCAAAGTGATTTTTGGACAGTGTTAGAAGGCCTTTCAATTGTCTGATTATTAGCCATTTGGGTGACCATTTCTTATATATTTAAAGGCTATTTTGTAGTTTTTATTTAGAGCAGTCATGGAGTTGGTTGGGTGGATGATCCTTGGTGATTAATACTAATGTTTAGAGATTGAGGATTTAGGTTGCAACAATGCCTACTATGGTAATTTGTAAGTTGTGTTTAAGGAAAAAGTAGGGGACTATAGTTGTTAATTCAGGACCGTTGATACAAATTGGGTTTCATTATAGTCATTTTTAGCTTATGCAATTGTCATTTATTGTGATAGAAATTAGATTCGCATTGAATAAAGGAAACTTATATCTATTAGGTGTCATTTGCATTGCTATTGTAATTTGTTCTTTGCACCATAGTTGGAATTAATAAATTGCAACTAGTTTGAATTTAGTTGTGGGATGATTAATTTATTTATTTATTTTTTGCCTCGTGTATTTTCATTTTATGTTCAATAGTTAAAGTCTTAGCTATTAATTAAAGGAAATTATACATAGAGGCTACTTAATTACTATTTCAGTAGTATTAAGATTGGTAGTCAATTGTTTGACAAAATGTCAAACGACTAAATAATACAAAAAATAGTGTTTGTCTAGACATGACTAATTGGGATTATTGCACTCGAGATTCTTCTAACCTACTATGGAGGTAATATGTTGGATGGTGGCCCAAGATTCTTCTTTCATCTATAAAAAAAAATCACAGGAACTTTTCGAGCGCTCAAATATTAATAAGTTCTTTTAATATGACTTTCAACTGGGAGTAACATTGCATCTCAATTTTAAATCTGGATATGATAATCTTGAGTTAAATTTAAAGATCATAAAGGATTTACTCAAGTTAGAGAATAAATACAACTCTTTATCTTTGAATGTGTCTTTTGGAGATGGAGGATTCAAAAACAAATACCAAAGTTATACTAAACATATTGGTTTAGGATGTGTTCTATGATGTCTATTATGTGCCTCTTCCAGTATTTTATTGATGGTAAATCACCCACACTAGACAAAGCCTACTATAATTTTAACATTTTATGTGAAATTAATTTCACGCTTCTCTAGTTTGCTTCATGCATTTTTAGATGTGGTGCAAATTGTCAAACTAGGAAAGTAATTGATTTGAAGAAATGTATTTAAAAATTTGTTCCTCACAATGGAATAGTTCAGAAGAAAACTTCTAGAAATTTTCTAGTTTATTTCATGTTCTATTAGATGTAAACAAAATTTCAAATTAGGTACATGATCAAATTGAAGAAACTCATTAAATAAAGGTGGTTCTTATATGTAACAATTCAAAATAAAACTTTCAATTCCATGCTTTTATCTTCTGAGTTTATTTCATGCTTTGTTAGATGTGTACAAATTGTTAGATTAGCAAATTGGTTAATTTGAAGAAGTGCAAGTCTCTTGAATTTTACAATCCAATAGCAAAACTTATCACGTTTACATTCCATATTCATGCAAGAAAAATGGTCTTTCAAGTTTAAACTTACATAAGGTTACTATCTATGGTAAGTTTACTTTAGAGCATAAATTAGTCTAGAATTTCATCCAAAGCTACAAGCTAGTTGATAAGCTAAGAGATAAAGATATTAATTTTTTTTCCCCTAAAAAATTACAAAAAAAGTTTTGTAGTTCATTTTGAAGGTTTTAGAGGCTCTAAAATAGCCCAAAAGTGGTATTGGTTGGCATGGTGAGTGTTATCTTGATAAAATACTTCACAATATTTTTAATACTTTAACAAGTTCACTAATCAAACTTCTCGATCAAAATTTATAGCCTCAAGAAGCTATGCCTCCTAAAATAGAAAACACAAGAATGTGTTGGACACATACATGAGTAGCAAAGTGGAGTAAACATCATGGAAATCTTAGATTGGAGATAAGTTGGGTGTCATATGTTGGGTGGTTGTAACTCATGGTTTTATAATTCTATTTAATAGTTTAATGTATTGTATCTCCTCTATAGTGGGTGCATGAGAGAGAGGTTCTATCTAAGAGTCTTTTAGTTGATTAGTTACCTCCAGATCTCTAGTTAATGATACTCCTATAATAACATTAATCTATTACAATAAATTTTAGTCATATTAATAATCCTTTAATCTTTAGATCTATATATTAATCATGTTTTATTCATGGCTATAGTAAGATACAAGTTTGTTTCCTTGGAAGTAGATATGAAGTCTTCATTTTTAAAAATAAGTCTTTTAAATAAAGAATAAAAATTGTAGGAAGATTAACATTTTAAGGATTTATAATGATAATAAGTTTTCTTTAGTATAGTTCAATAGATTATATGAGGATTATATGATAGATAGGTATAAGATAACTATGTAAACCCCTCAATAAATAAAGTTTTATAAAACATCAATATTGTTGATAGAGAGGGGTAGTAGGATATTTTGTAAATTTGACTTGGAATAGAAAAAGTAGTCACAAGTCATTATAATAAGTATTTACCTAATTAAAAGGTATCATATAATAACAGTGTTTACAAAACACATTGTTAAATATGACCTTGATAAAGGATTTAATCTCCATGTTAGGAGTGGCCTTGTTAGAGGACTTTAGAACATTCCATTAGAATGCCACCTTGATTAAAGGATTTACAGATGATTGTTAGCTCAACCTTGATTAAAGAATTTCAATACTAATACAATGGTTAGAAAGTAACAACAAGTTTTGATCTAACAAATACAACTCACTTTGTAAATACAAATCATAGTTTGGCTCACATGCTAATCCATTGACTCACCTTCATTATCGTATATGTCTCTGATCTTCTTGGCAACCCTTCAAGCAATCACACTTCACCTCTTCTCAACTCTTCTAAGCCTCCTTCTTAAGTTTTCCAATCAATAGCATCAAAAAATGCTCCAACTTTGTTTGGTTAGCCCTTGTACCTCATTAAATAGGAAATTTTGATGTTTTACCACTTAAACTGTAAGGAAACTCAGGTGCAGAAACAACTTCCTACACTAATCTCTTAAGATAAGTATGGTGCAAATCCTATTAAATTTTTTTACACTTACATATTCAATATCATGTAAACAACAATATTACAGCAAACCAAGCATAAAGAAAATAGATAGAGAAAGAAACACATAACACAAAGATTTTTCAGTGGGGGAAAACCTTTCGGTAAAACAACCCCACCCCTCTAGAACCTACACAATGTATTATCTTCAACACAAGGTTACAATACACTTGCAATGCAAGTTCAACAGTGACAACAGAAGACTCCAGTAGCAACTCACAGTACCAACAATACACTTTTTTGCATCCACCTCTTTGCAACCCTAAAAATGCTTATAACATGTGCTTCAATTTTAGGGCTACTAGGGTTTTACCATTCTCCGAGAAAATAGGAACCCCAAATTTTTTTTCAAACCCCACTATTGGGGTAGAGTGTACAATACTCAAATTTATCAGTTGCCACATGTCTTCACCTATCATTGAATCTTCCTAACATAGCTCTTACGTGTCATAAGAATCCGTCATAACCATTTTAGCTATGATCTCCTTATACACAATTCAAGATGCCGACACATCAACATTATTTGCAAGAAATACATTTTACAAAACAAATAATAAGAATAGGAATTATCCAAGGTAGATCTTAGGGTTGGGTCAAATTCATCGAATCCTTCCAACATTTCATCTCCTCTTTTCTCTTCTAGAAACTTCTCCAAAGTTCTTCTTGAATCCTAGCATAGAAGACCACAAACATAGTTTCCCTTAATTTAAATGTTCTAGGTCATCCATTCTTACATTTCACATGCTTTACATATTCCAAGAAATTAAGTATGTTGGATAGAAATCACAATTTTCTCATAAACTATCAAAATGTTGTCCCTCGGCCAACAATGTGTTCTGACACTTAGTCATCATTGGGTTACTCGATTTCTACTAACTTTCTATTTGGTACATATACCGTCACTCAATAAATATTGATGCTCGATCAACACTGCTTATACTCGGCACATACTATGGATCTGTCGACACTAGCATCACTTGGCATACACTTAAAGTTCCTTAATCTTCTACTCTTTTGCTCAGTCGAGTCAATGTATTTGGTCAATCTTTGATCACTTCTTCAAGGCTTCAAAACAATTGTCTTCTTCATTTATAGCATGATTAAACAATCACTTTATCTTGCCAAAGTATAACTAATCAAGTGCCTATTTTAGTTTCCTCTCATAACTCAACCTTCCTCTAGGTGTTATTGTTATGTTCAACTTCTCAAATCCTCATCATCAATCATCTAGATATGACACTCGAATCAAATAGAAAATTGTCTTACCAATAAGGTTTGACATCAATGACAACATAACAATTATTCAAATTGTAGTTTTTGACAATCTCCCTCTTTGGCATTGATGGCAACATCTCTAGTTACCATGCAATCCAAAACATGTACTGCATCAAGAAAACTCCCTCAATGTATAGTATTAGATCTTCATTAATGTCCTTAGTTTCATGTTGATTCTCATCTATGTGTCCAACAACTTCTTTCTTTTAGTTTCATTATGGTTCTCATTCATGCAGCTCTGATATACAACACATATGCTCCCTCTATCAAATCATGAAATCAATTAGATTCTTTTGTATTGTTGGCAACACCTTGCATAAGCTCTATGAACCCCCTCTTTCTTATTCAATATCTCATGGTAACTTAGAATCTTCTCCCTCTTTGACAATGATGGCAAAGACATTTAGTCAACATTATCTACCTCATACATCTTTACCATGTAGATATCTTCATGTAAGTACCAAATTCATCATCTATCATCTTGTGTATGATTGATACAATATTATTTCCTTCTTCCTTCACTATAACTTCTCCCTTTACTTTTATATTCTTCTTTTACTACTTTAGGTAACTCCTAAAGTAGAATTGTCTGCATCAATTTGTAAGATATTATGATCAACACATTTGATGCAGAGATCCATCTTAGCTTAAGTCGCCTTGTCTAGGGGAATCACCCCTAATTTACCTCTTAGATATTCATGAGCATCCTTAGGTAATGCTTTAGTGAAAATATTAGCTATTTTTTCCTTAGTGTTTACATACTCCAATCTCACTTCTTTGTCTTGAAATAGCTCTCTCAAGTAATGATACTTAATAGCAATATGCTTAATCTTTGTGTGCATCACATGATTCTTTGATATGTTTATAGTAGTAGTCTTGTCACAATAGATACCAACTAGATCGATGATCTCTTCCTCCATTCCTTTCAATAATTGCTTCATCCATATGATGTTTGAATAATTTATTGTTTCTGCCACATATTCAACTTCAACTATTGATTGAGAAATGCAGTTCTACCTCTTGCTTGTCCATGAAACTAGCCTCTTTCTTGGAAAGAAATCTCCTCCACTTATACTCTTTCTATCATCAATATTTCTTGCCCAATTTGAATCAGTGAACACTTTTAGTTCAAACTTGTCATTCTTCTTATAATACAATCCATAGTCTTTTGGTCCTTTTAGATATCTATCCCTTTCACTATCATCATGTGATTCTCCTTAGGACTTGTAGAAAATCTTACAACTATTCCAACTACTAATGCAATATCAGGTTTGTTGTGAATAACATATTGTAGTTTCTTAAATCATTGATCCATACAATGTTTGGTTCACATCAGTAGAATCATCATTCTTAGATAACTTATGTCCTATGGCCATGGGTGTACTAACTGGTCTTGAATCTTCCATTACAAAATTTGTTAGTATCTCCTTAACGTATTTTGATTGAGTAATAAAGATACCTTGCTTCATTTGATATACTTGTAAACCAACAAAGAACTTGATCTCACCAAACATAGACATCTCAAATTCCTTCTTCATCTCATTTGAAAATGATTTTCATAATGCTTCCTTTCCTCCAAATATGATATCATCAATAAAAATTCCACATAACAATACCTCATTATTATTACTAGTCTTCAAGTATTGATTTTTGTTATCATTAGTTCTTGAAAAAAAAATCTTCACCAAATGGTTGTATAATCTCTCATACCATGCTCTAGGGGCTTGTTTCAAATCATATAGAGCCTTGTACAACTTACATACCATGTTCTTCTTTTTGGGGTCAACAAAACCTTCTAGTTGCTTAATATAAATGTTCTTGTTAGATTGTGGTGACTGATTAGGAAAGTATTGTACATACTTCATAAATTTTTTGGAGTTCGGGGCATCGCCTCAAAAAATAAATAAATTTGGGCCCTATTTTATTGAGATTTTGGGCCGACATGTAATTATTAATTATAACCCTAAAGTGGTTAAAATACTTTTATAAAAGGGCTTAGGGTTAGGAATTGTTTCATAAGTTTTGATGCAAATTTGGTTCTTGTGGTGATATTGAGTTGTAAGGGATTACGGATTGTGATCAGGTTGTAATCATTGGATTGTAATAAGATCAGACTTTCTATTTGGTGGATGTAGCCTAGGGATTGGGTGAACCACATTAAATATTGGTGCCTTGTGTTCTTTTTTGTGTGATCTATTATTTTATGTTATTAGTCATATTTGCATGTAATTGTTATTTTTTTCTATGGTTTAATCCTAACAAGTGGTATCAAAGCCTAGTTGTTTTTTAGTTATCCTCTGCAAGAAAGTCTCATGGTTGAGTGGGAGCGATGGTAGACAAGGGTAAGCTGAGTGTTGATAGGTTTAATGGGCAAAACCTCCAGTTATGGAAAATGCAAATGGAAGACTATCTATATCAGAAGGATTTATGGAAGCCGTTGGAAGGCAAAGCCAAGAATCAGGGATCTATGTCAAATGATGAATAGGATCTTTTGGATAGAAAGACACTTGGAAGCATTTGATTATTCCTGGTACCATCAGTGGCATTTAACATTACAAAAGCAAAGATGACAGAAGAATTGATGAAAACCCTAGTGACACTATATGAAAAGCCCTCCGCTTCAAACAAGGTATTTCTCATGAAGCGTTTAGTTAATATGAAAATAGTAGAAGGTGGATCTGTTACAAATCATTTAAATAAGTTTAATACTATTACTAGTTAGTTATCTTCTATGGGTATCAATTTTGAAAAGGAAATTAGGGCTCTCTTGATTTTGTGTTCTTTGCTTGAAAGCTAGAATGGCTTGGTAATGGCTGTGAGTAATTTTATTTCTGGATCTAGTACCCTAAAATATGATGATGTGATTGGTGTTATTTTGAGTGAGGAAACTCATAGAAAAACCTCAAGTGGATCTACATTAGGAAGTGCTTTGAATGCACAAAGCAGGGGTAGAATGACTGAGAGAGGAAGTAATTCTAGAAATCATGGGAAATCAAGAGGAAAGTCAAAGGGGAGGAGGTCTCAATTGAGAGGACCGAACGACTGCTGGTACTATGGGAAACCAGGGCACAAAAAGAAAGATTGTTGGAATCGAAAGAAAAATGAAGGAGATAAATCAGATGGAGACAAGGAGGCAAATGTGGTAAGTAACAAATCTGAATAGGATTCTTTGCTTCTATCTTTAGAAAGTATTGATGATTCATGAATTTTAGATTTTGGTGCTTCATTTCATGCTACACCTCATAGAGGTTATTTCATTGATTATGTCCAAGGGGATTTTGGGCTTGTTTATTTGGGGGATAATGAACCCTGTTAGATTGTTGGAAAGGGAAAAATTAAGATTAAGTTACACATAGGGAATCATTGACTACTACATGAGGTAAGACATGTTCCAACCAACTCGGTGATGAGGGTTGTGTAGTTACTTTTAATGATAGAAATTGGAAGGTTTCAAAAGGTTCCCTTGTAGTAGTAAAAGGTGTGAAAGTAGGCACCTTATATCTTTGTATAGGTCATATTTTTCCTTCTACTTTAATTGTTTAAGAGAAAAATGAATGTTTAAGAACCATTGCTGTAGTTGAGTAGGGAGAACAAATAGCTACTGTAGATTCTGATATAGTGTTGTGGCACAATAGACTTGGGCACATGAGTGAGCATATTATATATCAAAATTTATGGAAATTTTGACTTGGATCCAATGGTGAGGTTTGTTTTTACCCAAGAGGTCATTTCTGCAAGCTACCCCCTCAAACCCTCATTTAAATGAAACATCTAAAAAAACCCTTTTGTCCAACAATTTCACATGCCTAAAATCTACCAACATCCCATCATAACAACAAACCCAAAGCCCTCAGATCTACAATAAACAACTCATATATCTTTCCCTTTCTTTTATCCTCTCATACATTCCCATGGATTCAATCTAGGTTTACAATAATAAAACCATAGCTCAATGCATTCTGATGCTCAATTCCTGGATGACTCATATACCTGCTAACAACTCCCACTACATGTACAATATCTGGCCTAGTACATACCATAGCATACATCAAGCTTCCTATAGTTGAAGCATAGGGTACCTTGGACATCTTATCCTCCTCTTCTTATGTCTTGGGACACATCTCCTTAGTCAATTTCAAATGACTAGGTAAAGGTGTGCTGACAGCTTTAGCATTCTCCATAGAGAAACATTGCAACATCTTCTCAACATAATCAGCCTGAGATAGTGTCAATATTCTATTTTTCCTATCTCTGCAAATCTTCATACCAAGGATTTGTTTTGCTACCCCCAAATCCTTCATAGAAAATGCATGTGCTAATTGGCTTTTTAGCCCCTTAATGTGATCCATGTTAGACCCAGCTACAAGCATATCATCAACATATAAACATAAAATAATGTAGCTATCATCATCCAACCTCTTAAAGTAGACACAATTATCTGAATGACACCTACTGTAACCATGCTCATGCATAAAACTGTCAAATTTCAGATACCATTGTCGAGGTGCTTGCTTCAAGCCATATAAACTTTTCTTCAATTTGCACACTAAGTTCTCCTTACCTTTGATCGCAAATCCCTGTGGATGAGCCATATATATCTGTTCATCTAAATCACCATGTAGGAAGGTTGTTATAACATCCAACTACTCTAAATGCAAATCTTCAGTAGCCACTAGACTTAAAATAGTATGGATAGAAGTCATTTTAACAATAGTAGAAAATATCTTATCAAAATCAATTCCCTTTTTCTATGAAAATTCTTTTACAACTAACCTAGCTTTAAATCTTTTCTTACCTCCATCCTCTTCTTTTAACCTATAAACCTATTTATTCTGTAAAGCCTTTTTACCTGCAGACAACTTGCACAAATCCCACGTCTTATTCTTCAACAAAGAGTCCATTTCATCTTTCATTGCAGACTCCCACTGAATCTTAGTATCCACCTGCATAGCTTCATCGTAACTTTCAGGTTCACCAGCATCAGTAAGTAAAATAGAATACAAAGAGGGAGAAAATATTTGTGGATGTCTAATTTTTTTTGTTGACCATCTAATATTCACTAGTGTGTGTGGTATTTGTTGTTGCAGTTGTTGCACATCATGAGGAATGACTGGAATATTAGCTTTTGGAGTATCATCGAGCACTACATAATCATCTTCTTTCTTCTCATGTTGCTGCAATAGATCTTTGTACAACACTTTCTCATTGAATATGAAATCCCTACTTCTTACAATTTTATTATTTTTAAAATCCCAAAGCCTATAACTAGGTCTGAAATGTGTTAATATGGATTTCTGTGAAAGTTGTGTGTATGGAAAATAAAAGAGAGTGAATTTTGCAAAGACTGGGAAGGAAAATAAAAGGGAGAAATTAGAGCTTGTGCATACCGATGTATGGGGACCGGCTCAGGTATCTTCTCTTGGTGGCTCTCATTACTATGTTACATTTATTGATGAGGCAACTAGAAAAGTATGGGTTTATTTCTTTAGATAGAAATCTCATGTATTTCAAATTTTTGAGAAATGGAAATTCTTGGTTGAAAATGAGACTGGTAAAAAATTTAAATGTCTCAGATCTAATAATAGTGGTGAGTATTGCATTCATGAATTTGAAGATTATTTCTCCACTAATTGTATTTGCAGACATAAAACTATTCCAAGGACTCCACAAGAAAATGGAGTGGCTGAACGCATGAACAGGACTATAATGGAACGTGCAAGGAGCATGAGGTTGCATACTGGGTTGCCCTTACACATGTGGGTGGAGGTTATCAATACTGTTGTATATTTGATTAATAGAGGTCCCTCTACTCCTTTGGGCCAGGGTATTCCAGAGGAGGCATGGACTAGTAAGAAGGTGAGTTATTCTTTTCTCAAAACCTTCGGTTGTGAAGCATTTGCTCACATAGATTCTGAAAATAGAACCAAGCTAGAAGCTAAGTCAAAGAAATGTGTATTTGTTGAATATGGCATTAATGAGTTTGGTTATAGGCTTTGGGATTTTGAGAATCATAAAATTGTAAGAAGCAGGGATGTCATATTCAATGAAAAAGTGTTGTACAAAGATCTGTTGCAGCAACATGAGAAGAAAGAAGATGATTATGTAGTGCTTGATGATACTCCAAAAGCTGATGTTCCAACCATTCCTCATGATGTGCAATAATCGCAACAAAAAATACCACATACACCGGTGAATGTTAGACAGTCAACAAGGAAAATTAGACCTCCAGAAAGATTCTCTACCTCTTTGTATTCTATTTTACTTATTGATGCTGGTGAACTTGAAAGTTATGATGAAGCTATGCAGGTGGATACTAAGATTTAGTGGGAGTCTGCAATGAAAGATGAAATGGACTCTTTGCTAAAGAATAAGACATGGGATTTGTGCAAGTTACTTGTAGGTAAAAAGACTTTACAGAATAAGTGGGTTTATAGGTTAAAAGAAAAGCCAGGTTAGTTGTAAAAGAATTTGCACAGAAAGAGGGAATTGATTTTGATGAGATATGTTCTCCTATTGTTAAAATGACTTCTATCCATACTATTTTAAGTCTAGTGGCTACTAAAGATTTGCATTTAGAGCAGCTAGATGTTAAAACAGCCTTCCTTCATGATGATTTGGATGAAGAGATATATATGGCTCAGCCATAGGGATTTGCGGTCAAAGGTAAGGAGAAATTAGTGTGCAAATTGAAGAAAAGTTTATATGGCTTGAAGCAAGCACCTCAACAATGGTATCTGAAATTTAACAATTTTATGCATGAGCATGGTTACAATAGGTGTCATTTAGATCATTATGTCTACATTAAGAGGTTGGATGATGATAGCTACATTATTTTATGTTTATATATTGACGATATGCTTGTAGCTGGATCTAGCATGGATCACATTAAGGGGCTAAAATGCCAATTAGCACATGCATTTTCTATGAAGGATTTGGGGGCAGAAAAACAAATCCTTGGTATGAAGATTTGCAAAGATAGAAAAAATAGAACATTGACTCTATCTGAGGCTGATTATGTTGAGAAGGTGTTGCAATGTTTCTCTATGGTGAATGCTGAAGCTGTCAGCACACCTTTACCTGGTCATTTGAAATTGACTAAAGAGATGTGCCCCAAGACACAAGAAGAGGAGGATAAGATGTCCAAGGTACCCTATTCTTCAGATGTAGGAAGCTTGACGTATGCTATGGTATGTAGTAGGCTAGATATTGCACATACAGTGGGAGTTGTTAGCAGGTATATGAGTCATCCAGGAATTGAGCATTAGAATGCAGTCAAATGGATTCTCAAATATTTGAGAGGAACATCCAATAAGTGTTTACACTTTGGGGGCTCTACTACTAATTTACAGGGCTATGTTGACTCAGATTTGGTAGGGGATATTGATACTAGGTAGAGTTCTACAGGTTATGTCTTTACTATTGGTGGGGCAGCCATGAGCTGGGTTTCTAGGTTACAAAAGGTTAATGCTTTATCCACTACAGAGGTAGAGTATGTAGCTACTACAGAGGTAGCCAAGGAGATGATATGGCTTCAATTCTTCTTGCAAGAATTAGAACATCCTTAGAAGGATAATTATTTGTTCACCGATAGTCAGAGTGCCATTCATCTTGCAAAGAATTCAACTCTGCATTCAAAGACCAAACACATATAATTGTGGTACCATTTCATTTGGTCAGTTTTGGAGGACAGACAATTAAATATGGAGAAGATACATACCAATGACAATCCAGTAGATATGTTGACAAAGGTAGTAACAAGGAAGAAGTTGAACTCCTCTTTAGCTTCGGTTGGTCTTATAGACTGAATATGAATAAAAGAATGATAGAGTCCAGGGTGGTTTGATCCAGTGGGAGCCCTATGTGGTAGTGGCATTGCTACAGGATTAGTCTCCAAGTGGGAGATTGTTGTTTAGTGTGGAGTCTGATCAGTCCCCAAGTGGGAGATTGTTAGATTGTGGTGACTGATCAAGAAAGTACTATACATACTTCATAAATTCTTTGGGGAAAAAAAATTTAGGCCCTATTTTATTGGGATTTTGGGCTGACATGTAATTATTAATTATAACCCTAAAGCGGTTAAAATATTTGTATAAAAGGGCTTAGGGTTAGGGATTGTTTCATAAGTTGTGATGCAAAATCGGTTCTTGCGATGATATTGAGCTATAAGGGATTATAGATTGTAATCAGGTTGTAATCACTAGATTGTAATAATATTGGACTTGTTGTTTGTGGACGTAGCCCAGGGATTGGGTGAACCATGTTAAATCTTGGTGCCTTGTGTTCTTTTCTGTGTGATCTATTATTTTTTGTTATTGGTCATATTTGCATGTAATTGTTATTTTCTGTCTGTGGTTTAATCCTAACAGTTCTAACTCCTTCTAATCTTGTAAAAGGGAAAAATGTTTCCCCATAGTCAATTACTTCTTTTGCATACCAGTCTAGCCTTATTCCTTGTAACTTCACTTTTTTCATTTAGCTTGTTCTTGAATACCCACTTTGTTCCAATAACATTATTGTCCTTAGGTCTAAGTACAAGTGTCCAAGTTTTTTTCTTCTCTATTTGCTCAATTTCTTTATTCATCACTTGAATCCAATACTCATTATCCAAATCATCTTTCATGAATTTAGGTTCAAATTCAAAAAGTAAACATGTATCATTCCTGAGTCTTTTCCTTGTCATAAAAACATATTCTTTATCTCCAATGATTTTCTCAAGTGCATGATGTCTTCGCATATTTTTCTCTTACAAGTTCTTTCCTTCTCTGTTCTTCTGTGGGTTCATCTTGAAAACTGATTTCAATTTCATTTTGTCTCTCTGGTTCAGGTTTAGGTTCAAATTCTTCATGCTTGGAATTGTCTTCTTGATGTTCAACATCTTTTGCATGTTCCTCGACATTATTTTTTTGTTACTTAACACCCAAAATTTGTTGCTCGACAAACTATTATTGCAACTCTACATTCTCATTATTTTGGTGATTTCCAATTTTGTTCTCTTGCTTAGGTGGGGTGCAGGGAGCACCTTCATTGACATAGATGAATGTATTGTAGTGTTCAATTTTTGTATTGCATTCAACTTCATTATTTTCTGCACATTCATCAACTTTGACATTTGGACTTTCTACAACCTTTTTAGTGTTAGAGTTCAAACACTTATAAGCTTTACTCTTAGTGGAATAACCTAGGAATATGCTTTCATCAATTTTAGCATCAAGTTTTCCATTTTTGTTGTCCTTTAATATATACAATTTTCTTCCAAAAACTTTAATGTACCTCACATTAGGTGCATATCCATACCATAATTCAAATGGTGTAACATTTGTACCTCTATTGACTTACACTCTATTCAAGTTATAAACTATTGTATTTACAACCTCTCTCCAATATTTATGTGATACATTCTTCTCCATCATCAGTGTTCTAACACAATCCATGATTGATCTATTTCTCCTTTTAGCTATTCCATTTTGAGGAGGGGTCCTAGGTGCTAGCATCTACCTTTTGATTCCTCTATCATTGCAGAATATATTAAATTCATTAGAGAGGAATTCTCCACCTCTATTAGATCTCAAGAATTTTAGACTCTTTCTAGTCTCCTTTTCAACTTTGGCTAACTATAACTTAAACAACTAAAAAGCATTAGATTTTTCTTTAAGAAATATCATAGTCATATCCTAGAATAGTCATCGACAAATAGAATGAAATATTTTTCTCCACAATAGCTTTGAACACCAACAGGTCCACAAAGGTCAGTATGAACCAATTCCAAAATATCATCAGATGAATATGTCTTGCTCTTGGAAGCAGACTTTGTCATTTTTCCCAATTGACATTGTTTACACATAACATTATCAGGTTTCTTTAGTTTTGGAAATCCTCTTACTCTTTTCATCCTACTAATGCTAACCAAATTTTCAAAATTTACATGACATAACCTCTTATTCCATAGCCATATACTTTCATATTATGTAAACAAACATGTTTCATCAGATAAATCTCGATAGAATAAGAAACCTTAAGGTTGATCATCACTTCCAATTAGTTCACCACCAAAATCAAATATTTTGTCCTTCTTGTGATCAGCCCTATATCTTGATTTGTTCAACTGTGAAACACTTAGCAAGTTATAGTTAAGTCCTCCAACCCAATAAACATTGTCATACTTGATCTTATCAGTCAATTGTATTGATCCTTTACCTTTCAAAAAACATGGTACATCATTACCAAACCTAACACAACTACCCTTGTATGGTCCAATGGTTTCAAATTACTTATATCATGAGTCATGTGGTTTGAACATCCACTATCAATTATCCATCTATACTTTTAATCACATAAGAGATTAATGTAGTTTTCTCATCTTCATCAACATCTTCTTTCATAGAAACATATACAACTTCTTCATCATTACTTCCATACTCACTATTAGTTTTTTCTTTAGTAATGTAACAAGATTTTGTACTTGTCTTTGTAGTCCTTCTTTCTCTTGTTGTCTTTGTCATCTCTTCTTCTTTTGTACTTGTTTTCCCTCTTTTCATCATTGTCTTCTCTGTCAAGACATCTTCGAACAATATGACCAACTTTGTTACATGAAAAAAAAATTATATGAAGTTTACCTTTGTATTTTCCTCTACCTCTTGGAAGTATTCTAGCCATTAGTGCTTCAAGCTCATCAAGTTCATCATCAGAAACATCACTATCACTTTTCATACATTTTCCTTTTCCTTTCTTACTGAGGATTAATTGTGATTTGAAAGTAGTTTCAATAGTGGTAGGAGGGAAATTATCAAAATTTGACATCTCAAAAGTAGAGTCTACCAATCACACCTTCTAGAGTTATGCTATTACCAAGAGTACATCTCAATTATTGTATTGCAAGAACTCTAATAACATAAATAGGAAGTAAAATTATCAAGACCTTGTTGATCAAAGTCTTATCATCAATCTTTCCATTTGTTCCTCTTATGGGATTTACAACTTCTTTGATTCTCCCATAATACTGGACTATATTATCACCTTCTATCATTCTCATTTCATCAAACTTACCCCTCAAGCTATCTAATTTTTCCCTCAAGACATTTTTGTCTCCTTTATAGACTATTTTCATTCTATCTCACATTTCCTTGGTTATCTTGAAGTCTTTTATGTCATCAAACTGGGCATAGCTTAGGGCTGATGCAATTTCCAACATAGCTTGGTTGTGTTCTTGCTTCTCTTTTAGTTATTGAGTTGTCAGAGGAAGAACTGTTATCTCCACATATGTGTTATCCAAAACATGTATTACACCATCTCCAATTTTTGTTAGATGTAGCCTCATTGAATTTTTTCATCTAGGGAAGTCCTCTTTGTTCAACCTTGGCACCTCCTTTTTGTACATCTTGATCTTTAGCTTCAAGTACCTTCAAACTTTCTCTACAAGCACTAGTGCTCTGATATTTTTTTCAAAATGTTTAAAATAACTTGGGGGGGAGGGGTTGAATCAATTATCCAATGTCTATATGTACCAATTAAACAAAAAAACTCTTAAACTACTTAAAATATGATTATCCATTAGCTTGGTCTCTATTGTAAACTTTCGATAACATAAACTAGTAGTCCACTATCTTAAATACAATAGACTTAAAAGAATGTAAAAAATTAATAGTAAATCATCATAAATAACATCCATACAAGTTGGACACTAGGATTTAATGTGGAAATACAATTTAGGAAAAACCACTAGTAACATGACACCAATCTTTTCACTCTTCTGAAGTGAGCTCTGTTAGGAGCCAACCTTGTTAAAGGTTACAAAATACATTGTTAAATATGACCTTGTTAAAGGATTAAATCACCCTATTATGAGTGGCCTTGTTAGAATAATTTAGAATATTCCATTAGAATGCTACCTTGATTAAAGGATTTACATATGATTGTTAGACTACCCTTGTTTAAAGGATTTCAATACTAATACAATGGTTAGAAAGTAACGATAGGTTTTGATTTGACAAATACAACTCACTTTGTAAATAGAGATCACAATTTGGCTCACGTGATGATCCATTGATTGGCCTTCATTATCATATATGTATCTGATCTACTTGGAAACCCTTAAGTAATCACACTTCACCTCTTCTTAACTCTTCTCATCCTCTTGATTAAGTTCACAAATCAATAACATCAAGAAATCCTTTAACCTTATTTAGTTAGCCCTTATACCTCCTTAAATAGCTAATTATGATCTTTTCCGCTTAAACACCACTATAAATCTTAGGGTTAGATCAGATTTATCAAATAATTCCAACATTTCATCTCCTTTTTTATCTTCTATAAACTTCTCCAAACTTCTTCTTGAATCCTTGCATAGAAATGCATGAAGATGGTTTAGATGGTTTCTATTAATTAATATGTTCTAGGTCATCCATCCTTATCTTCCATGTTCTTCACATATTCCAAGAAATCAACTTTGTCGGTTGAAAATCAAAATTTTCTCATGAAATTGTCAAATTGTTGTCCCTCAGCCAACACTATGTTCTGACACTCGTCATTACTGGGTTACTCGGTCTCTACTATCTCTCTATTTGACACATATACTGTCACTCGATCAACATTGATGCTCAGTCAACACTACTTCTACTTAACACATACTATGGCTTAGTCGACACTAGCATCACTCACCATACACTTCAAGTTCCTTATTCTTCTGCTCTATTGCTCGGTCAAGCCTATGCATTTGGTCAGTCTTTGATCACTTCTTCAAGGCTTTAGTACAACTATCTTGTTCATTTTTAGCATGATTAAACAATCAATTTATCTTGTCAAAGTCTAACTAATCAAGTTCCCATTGTAGTTTCCTCTCATAAGTCAACCTTCCTCTAGGTGCTATTGTTATGTCAGACTTCTCAAATCCTTTTCATCAATCATCTACATATGGCACTCAAATTAAATTGAAAATTGTCTTACCAATAAGGTTTGACATCAATGACAACATAATAACTTTTCCAATTATAGTTTCCAACAATTAGCTCTAGTTGAGAAGATGACTATAGAGGTGCATTGCAGGAAAAATAATTCTTTAACACATATTTTTGTCTATGGTTGTGAGGAATGTGTAAAAGTGTTCATGGAGAGGCAGTCCTAGTTAAAGAACAA
Organism: Cupressus sempervirens; assembly: GCA_028749045.1. Classification (NCBI taxonomy): domain Eukaryota; kingdom Viridiplantae; phylum Streptophyta; class Pinopsida; order Cupressales; family Cupressaceae; genus Cupressus; species Cupressus sempervirens. Next base: position 674,944,076 of record CM053788.1, on the reverse strand, counting down.
GGATTTGAAATATCTCTATAGTGGAAATGGAACTAGTGTAAAAGAGTATAGATTTTGGGATTGTAGAATTTTAAAAATGTTAAATTTTAAAGTGTTATCTCTAGAGAAATTAAATTAGCTCCCACAAAATTACTGCTAGAAAAGGATGAAAATAATTATCTAGTTTAAGTACTCCTAAATACTAAAAAAATGGAACTAGAAACCCATGAATAATATGAAGGAGAGGAGAGCTCATTGAGTTTAGAGAGTGAGAAAAGGTAAAAGCCCTACGTAAAACCTTAAGGAGGCCCACTTGGCACATTTGAAAACAAATAGGTATAATCCTTAGGATTAGTGATGTATTTTTTCTTTGACTACTAATATAAATAATATCTAACAATAAAGGAGGCATATAGATATGAATGATTTTAATTTTTTGTGAGTGGTTATGCATGATGATATGGATGGATCAAATAAAAATTGCACATTGGACTTTGTATACATTATAATGGTTATAAACTCATTAGTTTAAAGAGGTGTTCATCCTCATGATAAGAGATGCATTTCCTTTGGTTACTAACAAAAATAATCTTAAACTTTAAAGTAGTCATTGGGAATGAATTATTTTTAGTTTTTTCAAATGGTTGTGCATAAGGATATAAATGGATTAAATAAAAATTGCACATTGGACTCGTTATATATTTTTTATAAGTTTATTGGTCAAGCAAAGAGGCATTCAAAAGAAATTTCATTATATATCACAATGTTGACATGTATAAGAATAAATTATATGCAAATGGATATTCCCAAATTGAGGGAATTATTAAGGTGACATTTCCTGTGATCACTAAGCTAACATCCATTTGATTATTATTATATATTCCTATGACCTTAGACCTTGAGGTTGAGTAGATGGATGTAAATGTGATGCAATGAGGAGGTGTGATACTATGTATTGCTTACTACTTCTAATTACTAGGCTTCTTCCTAGCCTACCAAGCATATCATATGGTATCCCTTAGGATTCTCCAAGGTTACAGACCAAATGATTGGCCTATTCCTTACGCCACCTCACCTATCCTAAATGTCTCTACCTATACCTTCACTAAAACCCAAAAAACTATCCTTCACACAACACCCAATACCTCTACTACCTTACACCCTCTAGGATCTTTCACAACACCATATTCCAAATTACTTCCATAAGGCTTAACTCATTTCCAATAGAATGCTTCCAAGCATTCATAAGGTTCTAGGCACCTTGGTGGGCTTCAAAACACCAATTCTCACAAACTCTCCCTATGAGACTCTCCCTTATAGCCCTACCTTGGGATTTGGGTAAGAAATACAACTCTTCTAAAAATCTACTAAAAAATAAAGGAAGATTGAGATACCCATTACTGAATTCCATTCAATTCCAAAATCTTAGGTTCTAACATGTTTATTAAGACACCTAACTCGTAGGCCCTAATCTAGGCTATTAGGCCTAGAACACACACTCAAGCTATAACTTCTCAAAACCCATAAGAAATTAAATGAAAAACTTTTAATATATCATCATCTTATCAAAAACTGTCTAACTATTGATTTTCAGGCTCCTATTCTTTGAGGAGATAACCAAACTCTCAAACCCTTGCCTTCAATGATAGTTTTAGTGTTGAATATTGTAACTAGCCTTCAAACTCCAATACTTCATTTCTGTACTCTTTCCAAAGGTTTCTCAACATCCCAAGAACATATACTAACCTTGCAACACATATGCAATCCTAACCAAAGCCTCTATCATGGTTTTCCTGAATGTTGATCCACTATTATTGCATGCAACAACAGATAACATGTTGATTCGAGGTCAACTATGTGGTATGGAGCAGGGTTTGTTAAATACCATTAAAATGGTAAGCTAAAACATCATAAGAAACCCTTTCATCCTTCCTAATTCAATACAATGGAATATGCAACCAAAAATAATACTACACTCTAACAATGTTCAAAATTTACCACCTAAAACAGTGAACAGTGAGATCTTTAGCAATCACTTAACTAATTTCATGCATACTTATCACACCAACAATAGTGCTAGATATTCTCTGCCATGCATAAGAAACTTAACAATCACCATAACCACAAAGTAAAGGAGAAGATAGGAGGACTACAATTTAAATACCAATATAACAACAATATTTCACAAAAAGTATTGATTTATTATACAAAACCACACACATGCTCTTCATCCTTCTTCTCTACATATCCTACACTATCTCTCCACATGAGATTATATTTTTTTATATCCTAACATGACCTTTCACCTCCTCTAAGGGGTCGTCCAAGGTGGATGACTAACTTTTTTTAGCAGCTTTTACACTTTTTTCCAATTTTTTGCATTCTATGTTTTCACAAGCCTTCTAGACACCCTAAATAGTTCCAACATCTTAAAGCTACATTATACTCCATTTATGCCCTTGCATGGCATTTTCTACATTTTTACTCACTTTGACCCACATTGCTTAAAACATGAAAATTGGTCAACATGATCTTAATTGAACACTTAACAACATGAATTGAAATAACTAATCTTCTAATCTACCATGACTCAAACACATGCTAATTATGCTTCAAAATTCCATAGGAGATGGTCAAGGTGCTCCTGCACCAAAATGTAACCTCCATTTGTGGTAATTTGGGTAATGAATTTGCATGAATAAGACAAAAGTATGATGTTTGTAAAGGTGAAGAAAATTCCCTTTATAGGTTGAATAAATCATTGTATAGTATTAAATAATATATCTAGAACATGATATAAAAGTTTTATTCCTTTTATTCAAGATTAGATTTTTGAGATTTACATTGGGTCCCTATAGTTAATATAAAAGTGATAGTGATCATTTCATTTTTATCACATTACATTTTGTTGATATGTTGTTTGTGGTAATATTAAGAATTGTAATTTGTAAATTGAAGTCTTATCTTTTAACATAGTTTGAGATGAAATAAATAGGGGTTTTCACATTCATCTTGGGTATGGAGATCAAAAGAGGGTAAATATTTTTTTCTTGGGATAGAGAAATTATTTGATATCAATTCTAACAAGGTTTAACATGACATGACAATTTGTAGACAATATGCGATCCTATTATGATGAGGACTAAGTTATCAATGGATAAGTATCTAATTTCTCTAAGTAAGATGGAGGATATGGACCAAATATTATACTAGTGCCATTGGGAGATTAGAATATGCTATGCTATGTACTAGACCAAACATTTCCCAAGAAATGGAAGTCTTGAGCCAATAGGATGTAGGAAAAGTGTCTATATATATTTTTAATGTATCTCTAAGTGTTCCATTTGTGATCGTGGTATTTCCATAGGGTACGAACACTTAGTGACTATTCATGTATTTGTGTATATGGAGGACATGGACCTAGTAACTTATTATAGTGCCACTAGGAGATTATAAAACATGCTATTGTAAGTCAAAGTTTTGAGCCAATTCATGGGTAATCTCAAATGAATACATAGAGATGTAGTAAAGAGTGTCTATATATTACTTCTAGGTAATTCATTTGTTATCATGGTAATTTTATAGGGAAATATCACTTAGTGACCATTCATGGATTTTTGGATTCAAATTAGTTTTAAGATGTTAATAGCAGAAGATCCACAAATGGATATGATATAATACCTACCCCTACTTTGCTTTATGCTATATTGCTAAACTCTTATAGGCCAATTTTCATGCTTATGTGATTGGTTTCAGTGGTACTTGGTTAGTTGATTGGTTGATACTATTTACATGTTTTAGGTCATATATTTGATGAGCCACTTCACACTTGGACATTTCATGTGTTATCACTTATCATGGTTATTTGTTTGATGATGATGTGTTATGTGGATGATTTACACATGGTTTTCCTAGTTACTTACCCCATACTTGCATGTTTATGGTGTACATGTATGCTTAATTTTATGACTGATATATTTGATGTGGTTGAGGGAGGGAGTCATAGTCACCTGCTAGTCAGGATCTACACAATGTATGACTCCTTGCCATTTCATGTTTAGTTTAGATATATATGTGTATTGACATGTTCAACTTTTATGTAGACTGAGGTACAGGGTATTGACTTCCCTGAATTGCTAGGATGAGCATGCCCTATCACAATGGTAAAAGAGGGGACATTGTTCTCTAATCCAAATCCTAAATGCAAGCTTGTTTTGTCCTAAGATAATGGATAAGTATATGATTATCTACTCTTCTGAATTTGTCAAGGTAATGTCAATTCGAGATCTTTTCCTTAGAGTTTGATTGCATACATTGTCTTTTAGTTGAGTTTTTTTATTGGAGTATGTGGTCTTTTGTGGTTTTTAAATGTAATTAAATTAGCCAAGGAATTTATTAATAATTTAATTAAATGATAAATTTAAGAGAGAAATGATTATATTGTTATATTTAATTAATTAAATAAAATAGTTAAATTTAAACGAGTTTATCAAAAGTCTAATCTTGGAAATTAAAGCAATTAAAACTATTAAGGCTAAATTTGGCATAATTATATTTATTTAAATTAATAATAATAAATTTAGAAGTTTCATTTAAATAATGGGCTTTAAATATTATAATTAGTTAAGATAATAAATATATTTTCTAAAAAAACATCTTGCTAATTAAAGTGAAGTGGGAATAATATAGTAAAACATTATTCTAATTAAAGGCACTAAGCATCCACATAGGAATAAAATAAAATAAAATAATAAAAGTTTTATTTATTGAGAGCCCTTTGCATGTGAGTGAAAATGGAAACCCTAGGTAGGGTTAAAGTCTTTATTAAGAGATATGAGCTCATTTTTTCACACACGAGTTTGGAGGAGCAACTTTGGAATTGAAAGACGAGAATTTTTCAGAGGCTTCGAGAGACATGAATCTTGCAAGCATAGAGAAGTACCAAATTGATAGCATCAAGTTGAGGTAGGGTTTGTATAAATCATTGTAGGAAACCTTTAAAAACCTCAATATTCTTCATGCCTGCAAGAATGAAAGTTTACTGTGGAAAAAGCTTTGAATGTTTACATCAATATTGTTATTGAAACTCTTGATTGAAAAATGATTGATCTTCATAGTTAAATCATCTACAAGAAAACGAGATTGAAATCATTTTGGAAAAAAGCTAGAATGTAGAAAATAAATTCATAGCTAGGGTTTGAGAAAGAGGAAAAATATTATTTTTGAATAAATTCAACTCATGGCAAACAATTTCCCTATCAGATTATAATGCTAGAAACTTTTCAATATATATTATCACAGTAATAAAATATTACTATGGTAATTTACTTATTTTCACCAGTAATTCATCTGGACTTTTTTTTAAAGTAATTTTTTTTTTGTAAAAATTATTTTAAAAATATATTTTGGGGTGAAAGCCACTACCTCCCCACCCCCTTTCTTTTCCTCCCATCGGCTATAGCTACTGAGGTAGCGAAGGTTGTCATAATAGCTGAAGTTGCTCGATAGTGGAGGTAGCCAAGGTAGCGTAGTCGCTATGTGCGAGTTCTGTGAGCTACAACAACGACACCCCTTATTAAGGATTTTAAAATGGAAACAATAATATTTTATTTTATTTTATTTATCATTAAAAATAGTTTTATTAATTTTTTAAAATATTAAATTTAACTATATTAAAATTGTGATTATTATTTAATGTTATTAAATTTAGTTTTTGTTAAATTAAATTAAATTATTATTTAATATTATTATATTTGTATGTTAAATATTATTAAATACTATATATATAGTATTTTATAATTCTTTTCTTAAAAGAGATGTTTTATGATTAAGATATTATTATTTTAGAAATAATTATTATTATTGTACTTAGAGGATAATACATAGTTTATTAGGAAAACATGAATTTTTAAACTATCAAAATGAAACTTATTGTGTGATCAAACTAAACTTGGAAATTATATCAATAGGGAAACCATGTAAAAGAAAACTCCAAACTTTGATTTATAACAAACTTAAAAAAGTAGATTGAACCCTTAATGGTTGAACTACTTGTGTTTTAAATATCTTTTATGGTGTTATGTTTTATCTGATGAAAGGTTTTGGGAAACCTTGTAGTTGGCCAAATTAAGAATGTATAGCGGAGGTAGGATTTGAGTTTTGTTTTCTAGTGACTTATGTTAGGATTGGTTTTATATGTGTTTTTGTGATGAGATCTAGTTCTTTTATGTAAGCTCATTTTTTTGATTTTCTTGATGTAACCCTTGAGCTTTTGATCTATGATTTATTAGTGGTTTCCAATTGCGTATTTAAGATTGATGTGATTATCATGATTTTATGAGATGCACTTTTATGAGCTTAGGGTAGATTATCTATTTGCGTGTTGGGAAGTGTCTTACAATGGAGGTCGGGGCCTTAAAGAGGTTTCCAGGGTAAACCATTGTAACTTGTCTTCATAAGTGATAACAATTTCATTAATGGGGTTAAAATGAATTTAAAAGATTCAATATGTTACCTTGCCCATGCCTCAAGTGCTAGTATAGGCTAGGATTGGAGTAGAGAGGATTCTTAGTTATGACCTTTCCTTGTTAGTATTCCTTAGTTGTGACCAAAATTAGGATCCTTTAGATAAAAAATCTTGAGTTTCTTGAACCCAACAACCTCAATTTGTATCTCTGTCAACAAAAATTGTCTCCTACTAAAAACACCTATAACATTGTTAGACTTCTCACTTCTATACTTCACAATAAATGTGTAATTCTATAGAAATTTAACCCATTTCAAATACCTCTGATGCAACTTTTAGAAATAATAGTCCACCAAGATAACTGAGACCGGGCGGGTGAATCAATTATCCAATTAAAATATTTATCAACCTTAATTAATCTTAACCATAACAAGATGGACATACACAATTACACCATATCTGTTAACTAGGGAAACCCTTGATCAGAGGGAAAACCTTGGTGTGAATGATGCCCACAAAGATATACTAATATATATATATATATATTTCTTGTTAGAGGATGGACCCTGTTAGGAGTCTATAAACACATCCAGTACATAAGAGTCCATGTTAGGAGACTTTGAATCCCTGTTAGGAGTTGTGCCAACCCTATTAGGAGTTTTAGAAGATAAAAGGACCCATTCTCCAAAAACCTTCTAGGGAAAGACCACTAAACTCACTATCCAATTGATCTCTCAACTATTTCTTGTAGAGTAATTGATTGTATTGGGCTTTAACCTTTTTCCTCTATCCTGCCAACTAGACCAATCACTGTCAGACCTTGTAGACTAGGTCATGAACCTCTGATTCAAATATTAGACCTTGGATCTCATAATAAAACCTTGACAACAAAGCTCTCTCCAACTTCGCTCTGCTCTACTTATCTTCACATATATATTGTTTCTCTTCTATTCTGCTCTTCGTGCTTCTTGCAATTGTTTCTACATTTCTTCATAAAAAGGAAAATTTCCTTCCTTTATACTGAATCCATAAAATAATTCTCTGAGTCGACCATTACACCTTCTCAATTAATTATTATAGGACCTCATTAAGAACAAGTAATACTTAGTGATAACATTAATCCGTCGCCTTGTAACTTGAATAATTTTTTGTGCATGTAATATTATGATGAACGAGCTTAACCACATCATCACCAACATGTCTTCTACATGCCTTTAACCTTGCTTCTTAGAATAGCAACTCTGCTAAATATATAACAAGTTTACCAAAACATTCTTTGGTAAACTCTATCTTAGAACAATCTTCACCAAAACTTCCATAACTTCTTCCAAGCTTAATATCTTATGCTTCTGAGGTTAGTTTCATATTGACACTTAGTAGTATCTCCTTTTAACCTCACTGGTGAAAATACTCAACGATCTATCAGTACCAACTTGATCTTTACCACTGTTCTTTAGTTAGATACCACAGAAAATTGCTATATTGACATCAATGACAAACATAGTCATGAATTTTAATATATCATCATGATAATTATCTAACCATGTCTCTACAATACTCCCCCATAGAAGTATCACCAACATTCGTGCTTCCAACACAACTTTCCTTGACTATTCAAATATTGTAAAACTTAGTAGTTATTATGCAAGAAAAACTCCTTAGGTAGAAAGTAATATCTCCACTTCTTCTTTACTTAAACTATAGCATAAAACTCCTCGTCATAAACAAAAGATTTTCTCTAGGCATCATTTAACTTCTCACTAAAGTAAGCAACAATTCTACCTTCTTGGCTCAAAATAGCTCTTATTGTAATATCACTACCATCACAGTCTTCTTGAAATACATTATTATAAATATGGAAGTACTAAAACAAAGTTTCTTGTAACTTTTTGTTTCAATAATTGAAAACTCTTGTCTATTCACGGAGTCGACTTAAACTCTTTTCTATCCCCTCTTATTGTTTCAGTTAGGGGTCCATAGACATTGCTAAAACTCTTGATAAAATTTCTAAAAAAGATATCCAAACCAAGAAAATGGTTTACATCACTAGCACTCCTTGAAGTAGGCCATTCAAGGATAGCCTTCACTTTTTGTGGGTCCATTTTTAGGCCTTCTATTGAAACTACAAATCCCAAGTATACTAACTCCTTCACAAAACTATACTTCTTTAGATTAATCAATAATTTTTCTTCCCTTAACTTATGAAACACCTTGTGAATATGTATTATATGCTCTTCCAATGTCTTATTGGAGATCAAAATAACATCTAGGTGAAAAATGTAAAACTTACCCAAATGTTCTTTCAATACATCATTCATGTGTCACATGAGTGTTCTTGGTGCATATATTAGCCCAAAAGAAATGACTAACCACTCATACAAGCATTAATTTATCTTGAAGGAAATCTTCCATTCATCTCCTTTCCTAATCAAGATTTGGTGATATCCGCTCTTTAGATCAATCTTTGTGAAATACATAGATCCACTCAAACAATCCATAATATCATTTATCCTTGGTGAGGGAAATTTATACTTTATTGTGATCTTATTGATAGCCCTAGAATTTGTACACATACTCCATTCTCTATTTTTATTTGGTTCTAATATTACTGGTACAACAGATGGACTTAGACTCTCTCAAATCAATCTCATCTGCAATAACTCTTGTACTTTCCTATTCAATGCTTCACTTTATGCTAGTGTCTTTATGTGTGTTTCCTTGTTTGGAAAACTATCTCCTAAAATAAAGTCCATCTAATGATTGATCTTCCTTACAGGTGGTAAATCCATCAGGCACATTATCAAATACTATATTCTAAAACTCATCCAACAAATTTGTAAGTACTTCTGCAGGTACATCTTCGACTTCTTCTTTACTAGCTTTTGGAATTAAAGAAAAATATACATACTCATACCCCATACCTTCTAGGTACTTTCCTCCATCAACTAAACATAGGTTTTCATTAATGCATACCTTTTCTTTTATGTCCTTCAATGGATTTATCTTATGTCTCACTCTATCCTCCGTCAGGGAATAGGTATTTGCATAACCATCATGTACACCACACTTTTCAAACCACCATGACCTCCCCAAAAACATATGACATGCATCCATAGGTATGATATCACATAGTACCTCTTGATGGTATCTGCCAATCTTAAATTTTACCAAGTATTGTTCATTGACTATGATTTTGTGGTCATCTTGCACCCAAGCAATCTAGTATAGACATGGGTGTCTCTCTCTTGAGCTTTAACTTTTTTACCATCTCCTTTGACAATAAATTTTCAATGCTCCCACTATCAATAATCACATCACAACACTTATCCTTGCACTTGTACCTAGTATGAAAGACACTCCTTTGTTTAGGTTCATTCTCATCATTCAACAAGACTCTTGTGCGAACTAGGATTTCTCCTCTTTTAGAATGTTTAGAGTGTGATGAGTTGGCATCCTCATCCACATGTGCAGCTCATGCATTTCCTTTTGGTATTCTATATTTCATTCCTTACAATTGAGGAGATTTATATGCTATATAAATTCCTTTTTCATAATGGAAACATGTTACATGAAAACCTCACCTTCTAGGTCATTGCGCTCTTCCTCTTCCTCTCTTATCCCTATTATTCTGATTACATAAACAATTGAAATTGTTTTCCCTTTGATATTGATTATTTCTTTCCTTGTTAGTATTTTTATGATCTTCATTTTTGCCTCCATAAATCTATCCACTCAATCTTCCACCATGACCTCTTCCACTTTGCCTACTTTCAAACTTCATGTTCACTTTTTCTTCTACCCTTAAGGAAAATTGGTATGCCTCTTCAATACTAGTTAATATAACTAGACTCAACTTCTCATGATTACTTTTCTTCAACCCATTAGAGTAATAGGTAATCTTCTCCTTGTTAGTTTCTGCATAGCCTATTCTGATGAGGACTTGATAGAACTATTTTGTATACTCTTGAATAGATCTTCTTGCTTGCTTAAACCCATATATTTTATTTAGTAGATTACACTCATAACCAATAGGAAGGAATTGTCTCTTCAATTTCTCTTCTTTGTTTCTCCAACTCAATCTCTTGCCACAAAATTTTTTCATGCCCTTTTAGTTTTCCATTCACAAAATAGACCCCTCTCAAGATCTTTTCTTTCTTTATTCTCAAAATATTCTTTCAAATCATTCCACTCAATCAACTCCTCTAGGTTAAGATTTCCTAAAAATGCGGGTACTTCAATCTTGGGTCTTTTTCCAATCATATATATGGATTTGAAAAACCTCTTCTCCCTAATTGCTTCTCCTATTCAGTGTGTCCTTCTTCTTTGAATTCATCCTTGTTGTCATCTCTTACCATGATATTCATTCCTTTGTATATCTCCTCTTGCAATTCTTTTGCTTGTCTCTAGAGGGTTCTAAACCCTCAACTATCACACCTCTAGCTCTTTTTCCATGTTCCCTTCATGGAGGCATTTTTGTGCTTATCACTCAAACCCACAATCCTAGTCCTGGTGCAAACTTCCTCATACTCAGTGATTTAATTACACACTCAAGATATCCTACTCTAATACCACTTTATGAAGGGTACTCCCCTTAACAACACAAGCACATAACAAAAATAGATAAGTAACAACAAGTTGCAAGAACATAAAGTTGGCTTCTTATTAGCTCCAAAAGTATGGAATTACAAATTTTAGAAATACAACATGCAAATCCACATGGACACTTTCTTTACAATATTTTGTAAGCCACAACCACCACCAACAACCCATGACTATCTTAGACAATCCTATATGCCTTCTTTATATAGGAAATTTTCCACCACCCAAGAAGGTTTCAAAAATTTATCCCTATCCCCTGAGGTCGACCATTATATTTCATATTTTATTACATTAGAGTCAACCCAAATGATTTCATTTTATATTATTTTACATAGTACAACTTTTAGAGACCATAACTCATCAACTATTACTCTGATCAACCATTATTACCCTTTATCATAAATGACATAACCTAATTTACAATGCTTAACATGCCCAAGCGTTAATCAGCTGGGGTTTGATCCTTTTCGAGAGCCTATAAGGCCTTCAAAATCAAGTTTAAAGTTTTTGTACTGAAATTTCTCAATAACTTCACAAATACACTTGGCATTGCAATAAAACTCTATTATTAGGCTGATATAAAAAAAAATGAACCTCCATGTAAGAAATTAGAACATTATGTACCCAAACAACCAACTTACTAAAAAAAAGTAAGCTTCTAGAAATAGAAACTCTGCACTAAAACAATCCTTGTTGAATACACACACACACACACACACACACATGGGTGATGCAAGATTTTCCTTACACTCAAGATGCTCCTACATCATCAAAACATAAAGGTTATAACCATCCTCCTCAAACTATGCATAGGTAATTTTCTCCATACAAAACAAACTTGAACATTACTATCTCCATAGATCGATAGAGCCATCTTTTTTTTAACAAGAAAAACCTTTATAGCCATACATGAAAATAAAAATCTATTTAAGCATTACAAAAATAAGTCTAAAACACCAAATCTATAACTTGAAATAAAGTCACAACTTTTAAATAAGAAATTACATCATCCAAGTAAAATTATATAAAAAAGAACCAAGATTTATCCAGGAAATCTAAACCACCATAAAATGAATTCTACAACCATCATTGAGTACATATAATTAAACTAGTGGGGTTATTCGAGACCTTTCATGTCATCAAAAGACCAATTATATAACTTTAATAGAACCAAAGGCTATTTGTATTGTGCTTCCATACATTTAGGATTAAAACACTAGACCTAATGTAGCCACTCTATTTAATAGTCAGCATAGTTAGCACTTTACCATGTCTATGGTTGAGGGAACTAGGCTTTACTAGGAAGTGTGGACACCTTAGGAAACTTATGCCTTTCCCCTCTCTTAGATTGGAAGGAAGATGATCCATTTCGATCAAGAAGGCTTAGGTACAAGGAAACCACAAGGATCCTTTGCTATGGGGACTATGACTTTGAAAATGTGATTGAGAAATGCAAGATCTAGGATAAAATAAGAAGAAAGAGTGGTTTTATATATACATAGGCTAACTAAGAACTAGTAGATTGAATCTAAGACTAGAGTCTAACTAAGTTGTGAACCACATTTTAGACTAAAGTTGGAGGACTCAATTGATTTGGTCATCTACTTTCAAGATTGAAGTGACTGAGTTACCTTGAACTTTACTATCTAATAAAATCACTTGTAAACTATGGCTCTTATGTAGATTTATTTGTATTTCTTCTTGCGCATTTTCCACGTATCCCGCCAAAAAGAAAAGAGGGGAAATATTGTGTAGAAAGAAATTTTTCTAAGTCAAATCTTATCTTGGAACTAGCCATCAAATATAAATGAATTAAAATTAAATTAAAAGCATGTTGATATGTAGCGGAGGCTTTATGTAATAAATAAGCTATATTATACCTCGATGATGCAATGCTTTTTGAATTTGATCACAAGCACTCCACAAAAAAATAAAAGGAAATCATAAAAGAAATACTTTCGTAAAGGTTCTTAAAGCTTATCACAAAGAAGAATATGGTTAGAAGAAATTTCTTGAATGTTGAAAACTTTCACCTTGACTGGCTAGATGCAAAATTGGAGTCAAGAGCTCTAATTAATTTGACTAGATTCCTTGTAGATTAGATTTATTACCAAAACAATGGAGAGTACATTTCTTGTATATTTTTTCCCCACAATTCTAAGGTGTAAAACTCAAATAAAGTCTACAATAGTTTGTAATACTTGCTAAAATCAAATTGCAATTGAATTGTTCAAATCTTGGACCCAACCTCTTGGACAAGTTGACCCAAGTCACTTTGGTCCATCCAAAATGAACCCAAATTTTGACCAAAGGTCCTACTTGGAGTCAGGATGTTAGATATATATGTGAAATCATATTAGAGTAAGCAAAAACAAATGTGGAGGCCCATAAATGCTAAAATAGGGCTTAAGTAAGTGGGAAATTTTATAGAGATGCAATTTACAATGCTACATCATATGACCAAGGAAAAAATTCCATGAAACCAAAGGATGATCATATAATGATTCCATATATTTAGGAATTAAAACCAAAGCACTCTATAAAGTAGTTAACGTAACTAGTGCTTTCCTATCACCATGTATATGCAAATAAGGGAATGGAGAATGCAACAAATTTCATATAATCAAAAGACTAATTATATAACTTGTATGCAACATAAAGCTAATAATATAGTACTTCCAAATATTTAGGGATCAAAATCATGGATCTATCATATGCATTACGTGTAGTAGTTAACATAACTAGTTCTTTCCTATATGACTATGGAGCAAAGGGTAAGCACCCAACATGAACCTTCTTTTATTAGACATAAATCCTATGTAAAAGGGTAGTCAAATGTTCTCAAACAAGAGATTCAAGCCACAACCCTAGATTACAAAAAATCATGAAGAACTCCAAGATCTTTCATGCAAGATTTCAATGCCCAATACCGATTTTATTGAAACACTTTGCAATCCTACTACTTCATGGCTTATTATTGTATTAAATACATTAACTGGATCCACTATATAATCTCAATCAAACAAGTGTCAATTATCAATTGATTTTTTTTATAGAATCTCACAAGCTTGTGAGGATCAAAAATTCAAAATGGAGATAACCTAATATTCAAATGCCACAGATTCATAACATGCAAGAAAATGCAATCCATGGAAGCCCAAGATCTTTCATGCAAGCTTTCAATTCTCAATATCAATTTTATTGAAACTCTTTGCAATCCTTCTACTTCATGGTTTATTTTTTTCTTAAATACATGAACCAAATCCACTATATAATCTCACTCAACAAGTGTCAATTATCAGTCGATTTTAATATAGAATCTCATAAGCTTGTGAGGATAAAAATATCAAAATGGAGATAACCTAAAATTCAAATACCATGGATCCATCACATGCAAGAAATGAAACCCATGGAAGCCATCTTAGATCTAATACCAAATATGAGGAAAATTCTTGCAAACCCTAATCTTAGATCTACTACCAAATATGAGGAAAGTTCTTGCAAACCCTAATCTTAGATCGAATACCAAATATGAGTAAAGTTCTTGCAAACAATTTAGCAATTAAACTTTAATAAATAAAGTTAACTACTTAAACATACAAACATATTAAGCCTTCAAGGAGAACTTATAATTGAATGAGAAAAATAGAAGAACAAATTACCATAAAAATACGAGATACAAATATACCCTAGAAAATTCTTTTAGGAAATACCCAACTTCTAAAATATAAATTGTCAAATAAACATGGTTACAATGCATTAATAGTCCTTCTCCATGTACTATTGGTAATATGAATAATTGTATTCATATTACAAAAATATAGCAATATAAATCGTCTATACAATGTACTTCATAAATCTTCTATCATATTCCTTTAGTATAATAACTCAAGGAAGCTTTAAAAACCACCAAACAATAATATTGTGTACCCAAACAAGGTCCTAAAATAAGTCATGGTATATTCTCACAACTCTCACATCTTTAGGGCCATCTCAAAATTGAAAATAGCTCACATAAGCATTTTTTACCTCTATTATGCAAGGTAGCATTAGTAACTTCCAAATTCTTCCTCTTGAAGTACTATAAACATCTTACATCCACTCATATTAGAAAATGTCCTTAGATGTTCATTTTTTATACTCTTCATGGATGTCTCCTACAACAATATATTTTTCGTTCTTGAAGAATAATAAATTAATTCCATGGTACACATGTTAGAGCATGCATTTTTGTTGCATGTTTTCTTTAATCAATTATGCACATGCTTAACAATATTATTATTATGAATAATTGAGTACATGTTTGCACATTCTTGATCTAACTTAGATTCACTTAGTTGAGCCTAAAATTAGGTTAATCTAGTCTACTTAGATTCCAATTTGTGCATTGTGCATATCCTGCTCTTTTAATTTGCATATGTGACTCTAGTTCCCTATTTTTATTTGAGTTAGTGTTTACATATATTTAGGGTCATTTATTTTTTATAAAAAATCAACTAATCTTTTCATTGTGATTCATCTTTCAATGCAATTCTATTACCCTGCAATCGTGTAATCTTGCATATTGTATTTTTTTTGCACTTAACGAATATATCAATTTATTCTTTCTACCCTTGCTTGCAAAATGTATTAGTTTTTTTGGTATATCAACATGGTATCTAATCTTGGATTCAACAAACCCCTTCTGAAGATTTGAGGGTTCTTTTCACCAAACTATTGTAGTCTCAAAGTTTCTCTTTTTATGTGAATTTGTATTTGGTATTTTTTCAAGATTCACAAACCTTGTAATTGTATTTGTAGTATCATAAACCCCCAATATTGACAATCATTTCTTGACATGTCAAGCAATTGAGAGTTTGGGAGGTCTTTTTGGAGGCACAAATTTCAATGCAAGTTCGTATTTTGGACACTCTTATCTTAAATGGTCATTGCAAAATATTCACAGTGTGCTAAAACCTTAAGATCCATTGTCATTTAATCAAAATTGAATAGTTTAAATTTTGGGTATTCTTAGCCAAGGACACAAAAATTGAGGCGAAATCCAAGGATAAAAAATCTAGGCATCACAAAGAAAAATAAAAGTCATCATTGCACTCAAAAGGGCCAAAATAACTATAAATCATAAAATAATTGTTGAAATAAAGCTTAGCCAACCCAAGGCCAAAGAATTTGGGGTTGACACATTTTGAGGTGCATAAATTATGAGATTGCATGGACTCTACTAGGGCAAGTACACATGGAAAAAGAAACTATTAAGAAATTTTTTTTTATTGATTTAAAAGGTTCTATAAAGTTTTTTTAAATAGCCTTATTGTTGTAAAGTAGGCGTGTTAGTACAACCTACATGTATAGTCTTGCATCAGCAAGATGATGTTAGTACTTGATTGTTTATCAACCCACTAAGTTTAGTAGTATTGCCACCATGTTTAGTGAAATTTCTATTTTTAGCAAACTTGTTGGTATTAGTAGAGATCAAAGGTATTTTGATAAGAGTAGGGGACTATTATGTTTACATGCTTTTACAATCAAGTTACTTATGTCCATAGGGTTGTGGTCTGGTGCAGGAGCACCTAGTCCAAGGCTTAGTCTAGGTTTTTCTTTTTGGTTTGGGAAGCTGAGTAAGTTAAGAGTTGTTAGGTAGTTGTTTGTGGTGTGTTTCTAAGTTTTAATTTGAGTCAAAAGGGCATAGGTCTAGGACCTTGAAAGTGTGGGAAAGATGTGCCTTGAACCCTCTTGGTCATCTATGGTGTGATTTGAAACTATAATATGGATAAGGACCCATAGGATGTCATGGGGGAGTTAGGAAGTAAAAAGATGTAAAATATGTCAAGTTGTGCAACATTTGTGAAAGTTGTCAAGTAGGCCAAATGGCTTAAAAGAATGTATATTGGTGCCTTAGGAAAAAAAATCATGTTTTGACATCATTTTTGACTCAATCTAGATAGGTCAAGAGGTTCCAACATGATGGGGAGATAAGTTGTTCATGAAACCCAAAAGTTGTCAAGTTTGTACAACTTTTTGGGCATAAATGGGAAAAGTGCAAGAATGAGCTTGGTGGTTATGCCAACCACCTCCAACCTCTTTGGGAGTCTATATATCCATCATTCAAACACATCCCAAGGGTTGGGAATTGTAATAAGCCAAATTGAGTAATTGAATGCACATTTTTCTAGACATTTTTTTTACATTTACATTACCTGTACGAACAAATGGATTGAACAAGTCAATATGGTGTTGGATTTGTGTTTTTTATGCTTGTATAGTAGTGTTCTCTTAAAGTTGTTAGATTGCAAGTTTCCATCTACTAGGGTTTTGAAAATCTTTTCTAATTAGACAAAGTATTGTTCCAGTTTTGGGTTTTGAGAAAAAATGGCTCTCCCATTAATTCCTGTTGTGAGTTCTTCATGGTTTCAAGGGACATGGTAGTAGAGCCTATGTACATAATTTATATTATTTTTGGGACCCTAAGAAGCATGAGAGTCAATTTTAAGTTGATGCCCTAGGCAAGTCTGTGCACTTGGTTAGGAGATCATAGATCGAGAAGAGAAGTTTTGGGGTTTGAAAGTGTTTGGATACTTCAAACCAGTTGGTGTAGAAGGAGGAGGAATGAGTAAGGTAAAATCCTACCAAGGGAGGAGTTTCTAGGATGAGTTTTGGAGGGTGAAATAACATACCCTATTTAGGCCAGTCAACATTGTCTTGAAACCCTTAAAAGTAGGCTAACAAGTTTCTTTTGGGTGTACGAACACTTGAGGGTTCTAAGATCCACATAATCTTTAAGTTTTTAAAAAGGGTATCTAAATATTTGGATTGTTTGCCACCTCCTTTGGAGCAATTTGGAGATAAAGTCCAAAAACTTAGTTTGGATGGCTAATCCTAGTAGCCCTATTTTGAGCAATTTTGACTTATAGGTAAGGAACTTGGTTTCAGCTTGCAAGATTGGTGTCCCTAAGGTCAGGGGGGTCCAAGACCATTGATGAAAGTCATCACACTACATGGATGGAGGTTTTGGTCAAGAAACCATAGGAGCAAGGTTAGCAATTAGGTGTGAAGAAGCATTTGTGTAGTGAAATAACCCTAACTATTGGTGTAACTAGGTTGGAGTGTGATTGGAGGATAAGATAAAGGTCCTCTAGGGATTAGGGCATCAAGGAACCCTAATAATCTAGTAGTAAGCCTAAGTGAATCCTTTAAAAGTAAGGATTTGAAAGCAATCAGACCTAGTATTACATCAGAGTGGTATTAGAGTGAGAAGCTTGGGATTTGTGGGTAGATGTTTCAACCTACAGAATCAGTTGGAGATTCGAATATGGTGACCAATGTAGAATTGGCCAAAGAGATGGGTGAGAAAAAGGAGAAGAACTAGATTCTTGAGGAAGCTTTGCAAGCAATGAAAACCAAGTTGGAAGAAGTTGTTGAGGCAACTAAGAAGAGGGAACAAGAAGGTGAAACCAGTAGTAGGGGTAAAGAGAAGGTTGATGAAGAAGACCTTAACCCTAAACCTGGCCCTACTATCAATGAAGAACCATTCCTAAATGCCTTCAAAGCCCTAGGTGGCAAGGCCCTAGAAGGAGTTCCTTTATCCAGTGGGAAAATGGACCTTGAGTTCGTGATGGAATGGGTGGAAGGAATGGAGAATCACTTTGAATGTGAAGGTGTGAGTGAAGCACAAAAGGTCAATGTAGCCAAGTCTAGGCTAAGGGGAGCAACCCTAACATGGTGGAAGTACCTCTAGGAAGAGGGGCAAAAAGTGAGGAAGAAGCCCATTGTAAATTGGAATGCTATGGTAACCAAAATGAAAAAGTAGTACCTACTGGAAGATTATCAGGTTCAACTTCATAAGAAGAGGCAAAGTTTGAAGCAGAAAGACATGGATATAGCAACCTACACTAAAAAATTCCAAAAGTTGTGCTTAAGATCAAGAGTGTAAGAAGATGAAGCCATTAAGGTAGCTAGGTATCTAGGAGGTTTGAAATGGAGTATTCAAAAAGAAATCAATTTGTGAACTCCTACAACTGTCCATAAATGCTTCCAACTTGCTTTGAAAGTGGAAGAAAAGAATAAAAAGAAGGCGATTCAAACATCAGAGGAAGAGGTAAGGGTAGAGATGTAAGAGGATCTAACTATAGGTCACAAGGAGATAGTAAAGCAATTGAACAATAAGAGGGAAGTTCAGGAAGAGGAGGTTTTAGTAGGGGTGGAGGCTCTAACACAAGTTGGAGAGTGAGAAGAAGCAACCAAGGAAGAGGCTTTTATTTTTCCACTATGAAGTGTTATCATTGCCATCAACTAGGACATCCTACCTATGGGTGCCCTGAAAAAGGCTCAACTTCTCAAGGAGCCACAAAAAGAGTCAATTATGTGCAGGAGGAATCTAGTAGTAGCAACAAACACTTGGAGTTACCCCTAGAATCAAAGGAAGGGGAGAATCTAATGATAAGAAGAACATTAATTAAAGAACCAATCAAAGAGGATCCAAATCAGAGGAGAGCACTTTTTAGGATCAGATGTAAGATAATGGGAAAGGTACGTAGAGTTATCATTAATTTAGGTTCAACTGATAACATAATCAATGAAGAGGTAGTCAACAAGTTAAAGTCAAAGAGGATCCCTCACACAAGTCTATATAAGGTAACATGGCTCAATAAGGGTCAACATATATTGGTTGGAAAACAAGCATGGGTGGAGTTCACTTAGGAAGATATAAGGATAGAATGTTGTGTGACATTCTTCTCATGGATGCATGCCACCTTCTACTTGGAAGGCCATGGCAATTTGGCAATTAGGCTATACATGATGGGACTAAGATTCATATTTATTCAAGAAGGATAGAGTAAATTTGAAGATCCAATCCTTGCTAGAAGAGGGAGAGTTGAAGACTTCAAGACCAAGTGTGCTCATGGTTGGTGAGAAGGAGTTCTTGCAAACTCTAGAGGAAGGAGATGGAGTTGGTTTTGCACTAGTTTTAAAACCTATTGGTGTAAATATGTATTTACTATTTACAGTTGTTTGCATGATAACTCATATGAATATGCAAACTCCTAGGTGTCTACAACTAATATGCTAATGCATTAACCTAAGTAAACTTAAGTAAAGTGTAAATAGTAAATATATATTTATACCAACACCCCCCCTTAAGTGCAACTTAGGGGAGTGCACTTAAGCTCACAAAAGCTGGAGGAAAGTGCATGGTGGGTCCCAGCTACTAGGCCATGTAGGTACCCATGTACAAATGCAATGCTCTACATACAATGCAATGCAAGCTCTCTGACTGAAAATGAAGAAAGAGGGAAAACCTCGTGGGAAAAACCTCCTCCAAAAAGAGAGATAAGTACAATAAAGAAGAGAAGAGTCATGTGACCCCCCTGGTGAAAAATCTTGCACCCCTAAGAGATCTCACAAATGAAGATACTTGACCTGAGTGAAGGGCTTGGTGAAGATATCTACAATCTACTATTATGTCAGACAATACTGCAATGCAATGACATGCTCATGAATTAGCTCTTTGAGGTAGTGCATATGAACCTCAATGTGTTTTGTGCGTTGATGCTACATTGGATGTTTTGAGATTTCAATGGAACTCTAATTATCACAATGGATGATTGTGGGTCAAGGTATGTCAAAACAAAACTCCTTCAGAATATGTTGTAGCAAAATAGCTTCTGTAGTCGCAGTGATAGCTCCTCGATACTTAGCCTCAGTAGATGAAAGAGCAATAGTGTTATGCTTTTTACTCTACCAACAAATGGGGCCATAACCAAGATGAGACATGTATCCTGAAGTGATTTTGCGAGAATCAAGATCTCCTGCATAGTCTAAGTCTGTATAACCCACTAACTATATTCCAGTACCAGCTACATAGCATATCCCATAGGTACGTGTACCCTGGATATATTGTAAGATGTGTTTGGTTGCCTTCTAGTGAAGTTCATGTGGCTCTTGCACGAAGCAAGAAACCATGCCATTTGAAAATGATATGTCAGGGTGTGTATGTGTCAAGTAGATGAGACTTCCAACCAACTATCTATACAAAGTAGCATCAACAAGTGGAGTGGAACACTTTTCTTCTAACTTAAACACCTAAAAGAAATGGAGTAGATGTAGCCTTGTAGTCACTCATGCGAAATCAAGCAAGTAGATCAAGAGCATACTTGGGTTGTGATAATGTGATCCTTGATAAAGATTGTTGTATCTCAATACCAAAGAAATAATGAAGTAGACCCAAGTCTATCATGGAAAATCTATCCTGCAAAGTAGACTTGGCACTATCAATGATGGATGATATACTCCCTGTAATGATCAAGTCATCAACATAAAGCACAAGTAGCAAGTGAGAATCATCCTGCTGAAGAATATAGACATTTGAATCTGAATGACATCTCGTGAACCCTACTAAGAGAAGGAAGGAATCCATCTTGGCATACCAAGCTCTTGGAGCTTGTTTTAGTCCATAGATATACTTTTTCAACTTGCAAACCAAAGTAGAATCATGAATGAAACCTTGTGGCTGCTCCATATAAATCTCGTCATAAAGATCACCATTCAAGAATGCACTCTTCACATCCATTTGATGAACAACCCATCTCTGAGCTGTAGCTATAGCTAGTGTCAAACAAATGAAGTTCATTTTTGCAACTGGGGAAAAGGTCTCAATGTAGTCAATACCAGGCACTTGAGAGAAACATTTTGCAACAAGTCTTGCCTTATACTTATCCACACTTCCATCCACTGCAAACTTGGTTTGATAGATCCACTTACACTGAACCAGTTTTCTTCCCTTAGGAAGAGAGACTAAGTCCCATGTGTTGTTTCTCATAAGAGAATTGTATTCTTCCTCCATTACTTTATCCCATTCTAGAATTCTTGAAGCTTCTTTGAATGATTGAGGATTGGAAGCAACTGCTATATAAGCATGATGGAGTGAGTTGTGTTGTGATCTTGTCCTCCTAGTATCTAAAGGATTCCCTACCAATGGTCTTGCTGCATCCAATGTTTGCTAAGCCCATTTTAGTCTAGTGGAAGAAGATGAAGAAGGAGAAGGGATTTCCTCAACTTCTTCTATCTACTGCCTCTATTTGGGTCAATGAATATCATCTTCCAAGTCACTGTCATCATTGTCACTCTCTTCAATGAAGGAGGAAGAAGGAGGAGTTGAAGAAGTAAAGCTTGGACAACTTTCTTCATAGTGTACATTCCTCTCATAGAAGATTTCATGTGTCTCTAGATCCGTCAATTTGTAGGCTTTATGAGAGTCTGCATAACCAACAAAGATGCAAGGTTTACTTTGAGGTTCCAATGCTTTGCATTTTTGTAGAGGTATTATTGCCCATGCTAGACAACCAAAGACTATAAAGTGCTTTACAATAAGTTTCCTTCCATTCCAAGCTTCAAAAGGAGTTAAACCATCTAAAGCTTTGAGGACTCCTATTCTGGATGTAATTTGCACAATTCCTTGCTTTAGCCCAAAAAACTTGATCAAGAGACTTATGTAGTAGCATGCAAGTGGTCAACTCCTTGAGGGTTTTGTTCTTCCTTTCTACAACACTGTTATGTTGTGGAGTGTATGGTATTGAATGTTGAAGGTCAATTCCCTCTTGAGTACAAAAATCTATAAGTCTTGAGTTCACATACTCCCTTCCATTATCTGCTCGAAGAGCCTTGATGGCTTTCTCTGACTGCTTTTCTACTTGAGCCTTGAAGGTGAGAAATCATTCAAACACATCACTCTTATGAGCCATGAAGAATACCCAAGTATAGCGAGAGTAGTCATCAATGAAGGTGAGTGCATAGGGAGACTTTTCAAATGATGACACTAAAAATGGGCCCGCCACATCACTATGAACTAGTTCAAGAATACTTTGTGCTCTCCAAGACTTCCCCTTGTCAAACATTTTTTGTGGATGCTTCCTAAGTGTGCAACCTGAACAAACACCATCTAAGAACTGGACTTGAGGTAGACCATGAACCATGTTCTTACTGCCAAGCTGTTGAAGATACCTGTAGTTGAGATGTCCAAACCTCTCATGCCACAGTTTGCTTTCTGTATTCAAATGAATTAACAAGGCTTGTGCATTAGATCTAGGCACAAAGGAAGAGAAAGTGTAAATCCTTGAATCATGTTTAGCTTCACTTGTTACAACCATAGAATTATCTTTGATTCTTTTCACAACAACTAAATCTGGAAGAAATTCAACCTTGTTTCCACCTCAAAGTGAGTGATTTGGTAGACCAAAAGAAGGTTGGAGGTAAGATTAGGAACATAGAGAAAATCCTTGAACGCTCCACTTTCCATCTCAACTTCACCTTTTCCTACGACTTCTACTTTAGTATCATCCCCTACAAAGATGTGAGGTACCTCAGAAGGTGTCATTGAAGATTAATCTCTCTTTGAAGCCCCCATGTGATGTGTGGCACCTGAGTCAATAATCCATTCCCCCTGACTGATAGTGTGTGTGAGTAAAGCTTGCCCTTTGCTCTTAGAATATGAAGATGAAGACCCCTTTTCCTTATGAGCATTAGGCAATGGAACATTGTGCTTCTTCATGATGTTTTCCAATTCATCAATCTACTTGTGATAACACTAATATCTATCATGACCAATTCTTTTACAATAGGCACACTTCTTCTTTTCTTGATTATTGTCCCCCTTTTTGTTGGTATTAGGAGAAGACTTGCCTTCTTGTTGATTTGATTTAGGTGGTGAATTTTTCATGTCCCCTTGTTTGTTATCTTTCCTCTTCTTCTTTTTGCCCTTGTCGTTGCTTGAACTTTCACTAGTTGGATTTATAGAGCTCTCATTGTTAGCCACCAATACCTTAGACTTTGAAGACTTGAGAATCCCCATTGTTGTCAACTTAGCTTGTTCATCCTCTAACAACTAGGCATATTCATCAAAAGTGAGTTTCTGATAAGAAGCCCCCAAGGTTTCCTTTGAGGTGTTGCAAGAAGAGACAAATGTGGAGTAGTCTGATGGCAACTCATTCTGAATTAGATAAATCAACTTGTCATCCCTAATGGGACTACCACAATCATTAAGTTTTGTTCTCAACTCATTCACCTTAATGATAAAATCCTGGATGGAATCAAAGGTTTTAGGATCTAGGGAGATAAGTTCATCTTAAATCTTGTAGACATCCTCCTCAGTCACTTTCCCATATAGCTTTTTAAGGGCATCCCAAGTTTCCTTGGATGTATCATATTTTATGATCTAATAAAGGATCTTATCATCAACCCCTAACCTAAGGATTCCTAGGGCTTTTCTATCTACCAATTCCCAAGTACGGATATCACTTTGAGTTACTTTATTATATGTGGGTTTAGGAAGAGATCCATCTACATATTGAGATACTTCTTCATTCATTTATTCATACCATTTTTTACTTGACCATGTGGCATAATTATGTGGTGTTAATTTTGGAACCTTAATGTTTCCCATAATGCAAGGAAAGAAAGATAACAACAACAAGAAAGGAACATAACACCAAGAGACACCCCCCTTTACACTCAATCAAAGAACCCCCCCAAATGAATGCTTCAGGCACTTTATACTAAGTGCAATTACAATAGCCACTTGCCAATTTAGGGCCTAAGTAGACTTATGATTTTGTTGTTTACAACCTCTTCTTGGAGTTCAAATCTGGTACTTAGCAATGTAGCTCAGATATACAACAATTTTGAAGTTTCATCAAAGCAATACAATGCAAAAATTAACCTATTTCTGAAAGTGATGTTGTTGTCCACACAAGCCTATAATCTTATTGCAGATCTAGAAAGTAGACACAAACTTATGCACTTTCAAAAAAAAAGCTCCTAACTGTGTCTAGATGAGTCTGTACAGAGCATTTGAAGTTGCAAAATGCAAGATTAGATAGGTACAGTCACCAAAAACTAATTCTGACAAATATGTGCAGCAAAACCAGAAAATAATAACACCACTAAAAAATTCAAAACAAAAAAAGCCTAAATGAAAAAAATTGTACTTGATTTGGAGTCCATATGATTGAGATATAGCCTCCCAAAGTTGGACTGTCACATCAAAATTGCATATGGTGAGGGGTTTGCCTGATGATGTCAGCAAAATACTATGTTAAAATTGACATCCAAACGGCTGTCTCGAGAGCACAATTTGGCTTGCTGGTGATGGTCAAACGACCATCAAATTTAGTCTCCTCAATTTATGATGTCAGCAAAAAATTCAGTTGGCTGGCTGACATGGTAGTCCATATAGTGATGTGGTAGTACGGTTGGATGATGTGGTAGATGATGCCAGCAGTGACTGGGGATTGATGTGGGGTGTCACGTGTCGCTTGCCGACTAGGCCTGGAGGCCACGTGGCATCTGGTTTGGCACTGACATTGCGTCTGATTAGGCACTGAGGTGGCATTGACGTGTCGATGTCGTGGAAGCCACATGGTAGCTATTGCGGTGGCAAAAACTTGATGGAGATCTGGTGGTGTGGGGGCCTCGGCCAACAAAGGGAGCTATCGATGGAGATCCATTGGAGGCAGGCAGTGCTTCCGTTAAGGTTGGTGGCACGTTAGTGACAGGGGGTGTGGGATTTTTAATCCCACATTCGCCCTGTTTATATGCACAGTGGCCTTGAAAAGCAGTAGCCTGCAAAAACTAAAGTGGCTAAGAAGTCGCTAGAAATTTAGAGCTGGTTGGAGGTTTGAGGTTGGCGATTGACTATGTGCGATTTCCATCTGTGGTGTATGTTGAATGTCAATGGATTATGCAAGCCGTTAGTGGTTGCATTGTGTAATGCCTGATCCGCTTGTAGTCTGTGTAATGTTAAGGCCAACCGCAGGGGGCTAGGGTTTGACCACCTAGCCTTCCTACAATAAAATTGCTTTCCTATTAGCCAAATGGCCAAAAGAATTTGACAAAATTCTGCAATTGATAGGACAATCAAGAAAAAAATTGCAAATCCAAAAACAAACAAATGCAGAGACAAAAAAAATATTCAGATCTGAAAAATTAATTGCATAGATCTAAAGAGATCATACCAATTTCGCAGATCGGGCCTTCGGGTTCCGATTTGCAAAAAAAAAAATTGCCTTAGATTTGACTATGGCTTAGGGTAGGAAAATTTATAGTCAAAATTTATCAAATCGATCCACTGGATGCAATGGTGAGGTCAGATCTTGCTCAAAACACTCCCAATTTCTGTGGATACTCTAGATCTGAATCGTGGCCCTTTGAGAGGTGAAGCAAAAATGGTCTCCAATGGCTATGCAATGAAGCTCTCGTGGCTCTAATACCATGTAAGAATTTGCTTAAGGCAATAATTCAACACCAAGATCAAGAAGCTCAATAGATAGCACAAGAGAGACTAATGATGATCAAATGAGAATCTCAATAATGATAAAAATAATAATGGATATCAGATGAATACACACTATAAGTGCCTGTATATAAAGGCATCTAGAATGACTAGGAGTCAACAAAGAGATAAACATCACAACTAAGCACATGTCCACCAAGAGTGGATTATCCTCCATTGTGCATGAATGTACGTGCAATAATGAGAGGATAAGAATACCGAGGTGTATCTCATAAAGAGATGTAGTAGACAACACGTGTTCAATTGGAGTGTAAACAACTGTGTTGTCTACATGACAACTCATATGAATATGCAAACTCCTAGGTGTCTACAACTAATATGCTAATGCATTAACCTAAGTAAACTTAAGTAAAGTGTAAATAGTAAATACGTATTTACACCAACAAAACCAAAAGATGGAAATGCTGCCAAGAAGGTAGAAATACCAAATGAAGTCCAAGAGTTACTTGAGGAATACAAGGCCATTGTTAGTGATGGGAAACCTACCACCTTGCTTCCAAAAAGACGTGTTCGTCACAAAATAGACTTTATTCCAGGATGTACCCTACCAAATAAAGTTGCCTATAAGATGACTCCTCAAAAAAATTTGGAAATTGTGAAACAAATCCAAGAGCTTCTAAAGCAAGGCCTAGTTAGGAAGAGCATTAGCCCATGTGCAGTCCCTACTGTTTTAGCACCAAAGAAGGGGGGAACTTGGAAACTTTGTATGGATTCTAGAGCCATAAATAAGATCACCATTAGGTATAGGGTTTCAATACCTAGAATTAAAGACCTAATGGATTGTTTAGGGGAAGCCAAGTATTTCACTAAGATAGACTTGAAAAATGGTTATCATCAAATTAGGATAAATGAATGGGATGAATGGAAGACAACTTTCAAGACTAATGAAGATCTGTATGAATGGCTTGTGATACCATTTGGTTTATCCAATGCTTCATCCACATTTATGAGGTTGATGAACAAGGTGTTGATAGACTACATTGGTAAGTTTGTTGTTGTCTATTTAGATGACATCTTTATTTTTAGCAAAACTAAAGAGGAACATATTAGACGTCTGCATATTGTTTTTAAGATGTTGAATGAGGAGAAACTAATGATCAATTTGGAGAAGTGTGACTTTATGAAGCAAGAGTTAGTATATCTAGGCTTTGTTCTATCTCATATCTAGGCTTTGTTCTATCTCAAGGTAACCTGAAAATGGACCAAGAGAAGGTAGATGCCATATTAAATTGGCCTACTCCTAAGACTACATCAAATGTACGGAGTTTCCATGGATTAGCTCAGTACTATAGGAAATTTATCAGACATTTTAGTGGCATATGTGTTCCTATGTTTGACACAATCAAGAGAGGCATGAAGACAAAGTTCATTTGGACGCCTCAAGTAGATCAAGGCTTTGAAACTCTCAAGAGGAAGATAGTAGAGCTGCCTACACTAGTACTTCCTAGTTTTGATAAACTTTTCCAATAGAGTGTGATGTTGGTGATATAGCCATTGGAGTTGTCCTAAGTTAGGAAGGGGAACCAGTAGCTTTTCATAGTGAGAAACTTAATGATGCCATGAAAAAGTACTCCTCTCATGACCTAGAGTTGTATAGGCTCTTAGGAAGTGGAGGCACTATCTTCTCCCTAAGGAATTTGTTGTGTATTCCGACAACCAAGCCCTTAGCTTCTTGAATTCTCAAGACAAGTTAAGCAACAAACATATGAAGTGGGTGGAATATTTGCAGGCCTATACTTTTACAATCAAGCACAAGAAGGGAGTTCAAAAGAAAGTAGTTGATGCTTTGAGTAGAAGACTCCTCACAATCCAAGAGATTCAACTTGAAAGCATAGGTATAGATAGTTTCAAAGATCTCTATGCTGATAATGAAGACTTTGCTCACATTTATAAGGTATGCCAAGAGTTTAAAAACAATTTTCATGGTGATTTTGTTGATTATGCATTGCAAAATGACCTATTGTTTAAAGGCAACAAACTTTGTGTTCCTAGAGGATCAATGAGGGAGAATTTGATCCAAGAGAAGCATAATGGGGCACTTAGTGGTCATTTTGGAGTCAACAAGACTCGAGAGTTAGTCACTAGGTTCTATTTTTGGCCTAAGATGATTAGGGACATTAAGCAGTATGTTGAGAGTTGCATAGTATGCCAAAAAGCCAAGGGGACATCCTCAAATGTTGGTCTTTACCAACCACTTCCAATCCCTAGTAGACCATGGGAATGCATAAGCATGGATTTTGTAGTTGGTTTACTAAAAACAAGGCAGGGATTTGATAACATCTATGTGATTGTGGATAGGTTTAGTAAGATGGCTCACTTTGAGCCTTGCAAGACTATCCATGATGCTTGTCAAATAGCTAATCTATTTTTCAAATAGGTGGCTAGGATTCATGGGCTACCAATGAGTACTGTGTCAGATAGGGACACCAAATTCATGAATCACTTCTTGAAAACCCTATGGAGGAGATTAGGAACTAACTTGTCTTCTGGAATTGCCTACCATCCATAGATTGATGGTCAAACAAAGGTTACAAATAGGAGTCTTGGCAACCTCCTAAGGTGTCTTACTAAGGAGTATGGGTAGACTTGGGATCAGCTAAGTTAGGAAGGGGAACCAGTAGCTTTTCATAGTGAGAAACTTAATGATGCCATGAAAAAGTACTCCTCTCATGACCTAGAGTTGTATAGGCTCTTAGGAAGTGGAGGCACTATCTTCTCCCTAAGGAATTTGTTGTGTATTCCGACAACCAAGCCCTCAGCTTCTTGAATTCGCAAGACAAGTTAAGCAACAAACATATGAAGTGGGTGGAATATTTGCAGGCCTATACTTTTACAATCAAGCACAAGAAGGGAGTTCAAAAGAAAGTAGTTGGTGCTTTGAGTAGAAGAATCCTCACAATCCAAGAGATTCAACTTGAAAGCATAGGTATAGATAGTTTCAAAGATCTCTATGCTGATAATGAAGACTTTGCTCACATTTATAAGGTATGCCAAGAGTTTAAAAACAATTTTCATGGTGATTCTGTTGATTATGCATTGCAAAATGACCTATTGTTTAAAGGCAACAAACTTTGTGTTCCTAGAGGATCAATGAGGGAGAATTTGATCCAAGAGAAGCATAATGGGGCACTTAGTGGTCATTTTGGAGTCAACAAGACTCGAGAGTTAGTCACTAGGTTCTATTTTTGGCCTAAGATGACTAGGGACATTAAGCAGTATGTTGAGAGTTGCATAGTATGCCAAAAAGCCAAGGGGACATCCTCAAACGTTGGTCTTTACCAACCACTTCCAATCCCTAGTAGACCATGGGAATGCATAAGCATGGATTTTGTAGTTGGTTTACTAAAAACAAGGCAGGGATTTGATAACATCTATGTGATTGTGGATAGGTTTAGTAAGATGGCTCACTTTGAGCCTTGCAAGACTATCCATGATGCTTGTCAAATAGCTAATCTATTTTTCAAATAGGTGGCTAGGATTCATGGGCTACCAATGAGTACTGTGTCAGATAGGGACACCGAATTCATGAATCACTTCTTGAAAACCCTATGGAGGAGATTAGGAACTAACTTGTCTTCTGGAATTGCCTACCATCCATAGATTGATGGTCAAACAAAGGTTACAAATAGGAGTCTTGGCAACCTCCTAAGGTGTCTTACTAAGGAGTATGGGTAGACTTGGGATCAGCTCATTAGACAAGTTGCATATGCCTATAATGATACAGTAAATAGGACCACAGGTAAGAGTCCCTTTGAGATAATCTATGGTTTACATCCTAGAGGAGTGTTGGAATTGAAGAACTTGAAAGATGGAAGCCCAAGCAGTAGCTATGTTGAAGATTATGCACAATCAATGAGGAAGATCCATGAAAATGTCAAGAAGACATTGGCTGAAAATGCTGATAAATTTAAGTAAAAAGTGGATGTCTCAAGAAGGGATTTATAGTTTTAGTTTGGGAATCTTGTGATGGTCCACCTAAACAAACAAACATTGAAAAAGGGGACACGATACAAGCTCCAAATGAGAAGGCTAGGACCCTGCAGGATACTTGCCAAGTATGGAGAAAATGCACATAAGATTGACCTACCTGCAGAGCTAGGATTGTCACCAATTTTTAATGTTGCAGATTTAATTGCTTATAAAGGACCTAACCCACATGTTGATTAGAATGTCCAAGAGGTTCTACAGGATATTGAAAGCCTTCAACTCAATCCCCCTCCACCTCTACAAGCAACCAAAGTATTGGCTTCTAGAATCTACAAGCAGTCTAGAACCAAGGCTTACTTGGAACATCTTATCCAGTGGTTGGGAAAAGGAAACGTTGAAGCCACTTGGGTGAGAGAGTCAGATTTCAAAAGGTTGGGTATTGATCCCTGCCTCCTCAATCCAAGGATGGATTAACTTCTTTTTTGTTTGGGGGAGTATGATGCAGGAGCACCTAGTCCAAGGCTTAGTCTAAATTTTTCCTTTTTGATTTGGGAAGGTGGGTAAGTCAAGAGTTGTTAGGTAGTTGTTTGTGGTGTGTTTTTGAGTTTTAATTGGAGTCAAAAGGGCATAGGTCTAGGACCTTGAAAGTGTGGGAAAGATGTGTCTTGAACCCACTTGGTCATATATGGTGTGATTTCAAGCTATTATATGGATAAGGACTCATAGGATGTCATGGGGGAGTTAGGAAGTAAAAAGATGTAAAAGATGTCAAGTTGTGCAACATTTGTGAAAGTTGTCAAGTAGGCAAAATGGCTTAAAAGTGTGTATATTGGTGCCTTAGGGGGAAAAAAAACATGTTTTGACATCATTTTTTACTCAATCTACACAAGTCAAGAGGTCCCAACATGATGGGGAGATAAGTTGCTCATGAAACCCAAAAGTTGTGAAGTTTGTGCAATTTTTTGAAAAGTTGCTTGGTAACTTTTTGGGAAAAAAATTGCAAAGCACAAGAATGAGCTTGGTGGTTATGTAAACCACCCCCAACCTCTTCGGGAGTCTATATATCCATTATTCAAACACATCCCAAGGGCTGGGAATTGTAACAAGCCAAATTGAGTAATTGAATGCACATTTTTCTAGACAATTTTTCTACATTTACATTACTTGTATAGACAAATGGATTGAAAAGGTTAATCTGGTGTTGGATTTGTGTTGTTTATGCTTGTATAATACTTCTCTCTTTAAGTTGTTAGATTGCAAGTTTCCATCTACTAGGGTTTTGAAAATCTTTTCTAACTAGACAGGGTGTTGTTCCAGTTTTGGGTTTTGAACAAAAATGTTTCTCCCATGAATTATTATCGTGAGTTCTTCATGGTTTCAAGGGACATGGTAGTAGAGCCTATGTATATTAGTTTCGGGGCCCTGAGAAGCATGGCAGTCAATTTTAAGGTGATGCCCTAGGCAAGTTTGTGCACTTGATTAGGAGATCACAAATCAAGAAGAGAAATTTTGGGGTTTGAAAGTGTTTGGATACTTCAAACCAATCGGTGTAGGAGGAATGAGTAAGGTAAAATCCTATCGGGTGAAAATTTTCTAGGATGAGTTTTGGAGGGTGAAATAACATACCTATTCAAGCCAGTCAACATTGTCTTGAAACCCTTAAAAGTAGGCTAAAAAGTAGCTTCTGGTTGCACGGGCACTTCAGGGTTCTGAGACCCACAAAATCTTTAAGTTTTCCCAAAACGGTATATGAATATCCAATTTGTTTGCCACCTCTTTGGAGCAATTTGGAGATAAAGTCCAAAATCTCAATTTGGATGACTAATCCTAGTAGCCCTGTTTTGAGCAATTTTGACTTATAGGTAAGGAACTTGGTTTCAACTTGCAAGATTGGTGTCCAAAAGGTCAAGGGAGTCCAAGACCATTGATGAAAGCCATCACACTACATGGATGGAGGTTTTGGTCAAGAAACCATAGGAGCAAGGTCGACAGTGAGGCGTGAAGAAGCATTTGTGTAGTGAAATAACCCTAACTATTGGTGTAACTAGGGTGGAGTGTGATTGGAAGATGAGATTAAGATCCTCTAGGGATTAGGGCATCAAGGAACCCTAATAGGTTTATAGTAAGCTTGGGTGAGTCTTTAAAAGGTGAGGATTTGAAAGCAACCAAACCTAGTATTACATCATGATCTATGTAGGATAAGACACTAGACCAACTAGTTTGAGATCTTTTAATATAGAGACAACATGGACAAGACTATGGGTTTAATCTCTATACATTTTTTTAGAATATTCCTTATTTCACCTCGAGTCTTGCACTTCTCCACATGCCATATAGATTGAAATTTTAATCTCTTTGGGAAGCGTCCTGAGATCCTAGTATTATAGCTAGAGATGACCTTGATTATTTTTGAACCTAATCCTTTTCTTAGCATTGAGGACTTCTTGGACAAGTTCAAGTTCATTTAAACTATATTGCAAGGATGTAGAACGAGAAGAATATTGATAAAGAGTGCATCTTCCCAATCTTTTCTAAGCATAAAGAACCCTTTGAAATTTTTGCTTCTATGTATTATGCTACCATGGATGTTGTGGGGTACTCAACTTTTCTTTCATTTGAGGTGTTATCTAAATGCTTAACATAGGATCAATGATTTTTTACTCGACATGATTCGTTTCTCGGCTCCAAGTCCAAAACTTTATTTGCACGATCATCTAAAGGCAGAAGAAGGCGAAGAAAAGGCCTATCGGAGACCCTTAGATAATGAGTGTCCCTCCAACCTCACTTAGAGGCCAAATCAAAGATATTCTTACACTCTATTTGTTCATCCTCAGTTTAGTGGGTCTGTTCTTCCAAGCCAAAGAAGATCCTTGCATTATTTGTGGAAAGGGGGCTTTTTAACCCTTTAAATAGGTGGAAATCGCTCTATCAAATACAAAAATACCCCCGTCTTTTCGTACCTATGTGAAATCAGATTATTTTTAACTTGTGATAACTTCTTTGAAATACTACTATTTTCATAGCCGCACTCAATAACTGACTTCTCATTTTTTTAAATAAGCCTTTGTAAAGACAACTCTTGTCGACTTTTCCCAAGAAATGCACCTTATACGGAGAAAATTGAGGACTTCGGTCAAGGTGTGTCCTCCAAATCTGTTCCAGGGAGCAATAAAGCGTGACATTTTTCAACATGGAAGGGTGTTCCTTTTTGTGTATCATTCACGAATTTCTAAATTGCATAGAATGATTGTTTAATCTGGGTTATGCTAACAATCTACATCTAGGATATATAACTGACAAAGTAATTACAAGGATTATTGCAACCATGCTAACACTAAATTAAAAAAGCCGAACCATCCAAAATTTTCTAGCTAAGAATTGACATACATTAACTATAAAATCCATCTAACAATCGGAAAACTCCTCCATTTCAAATTTTCTATTCCACTCAAATCTCTCTGTTGTAAGATCCAAATTTTCCAGAAAATAGTGAGATATAAAATTTCAGTATCCTCTCGTATCTAAACACTATATGTCTTATTAAGTAGATATACTATTTTGTTAACAAATTTATATTTTAACATATAACACATATTATAGGTTATGTATGCAGTGATAATTAACATATAACACATATTATCGGTATGTATGCAGTGATAAGCAGTAGTATTAGCTGATTAGTAAGTGTAGGTGGCTTGTTTAGGAATCCATTAAAAATTTGATTGAACATAATCATTGTGATGATGTAACGACTTGTGCAGAAACATATTACAGATAATGTTGTTGGGACAGAGAGCATTCAACACCTGCTAAATTGCTCATAAAAAGGATATCAGAATGTATGTTGTCACAGAAGAGATGATCAGAAACATGTTCATGGAGTGATAGAAACTATATTCTCGACTGAGGACAAATATCTATTTGAAACTCTATCAAGAAGTGTGAAACCATTCAAATGTAATGGGAAGTTTCAACAATTTCGAAAAAAAAATTACTGAATATATTTTAATATAGTAATCAAAACCTGTTCCGCCTCTTCTCAAATGCCTGCTAGAAACATATACATCTTCCCATGTGATGGTGTCTAGACAAAGGTGTGGAAAATCACAAATAAAAGCCATCTTTATGGCTATCCTACTCATTATGACCGTGAGAGGGTCCCTTGCCAAAACTCCCTTCTTCACACTACAAAACAATTCTGAATGGAACTATCTCCTCTTATTCGAACAGCTAAATCGGTACGCATCTTGGGGATATTGAAACAGCATAAACCAATATGTCCTTACTAACAACTAAAAATGTAAGACATAAAAAGCAATTTTGAGATATGAACCTTTAAAATATGGTTCAATGCAGAAAAATATTTGGTTCAAACAAGGCCTACAAAGTGAGATCCTTGGGGTCCTCAATAATTTTGGAGAGTGTTTGCAAAAATGTAGCCAGATCGGCACCATATATAATCCTGTGATCTGCTGTTACATTGACCTGAGAGATAAAAATAGAATGTCAATCAAGGGCCTTAGCGCACTGAATAATTAATGCCTATCAATTAAATGCGTGTGTTTAAGTTTCAACTATAATTGTCAAGTTTCCCTGAATACAATGTTATTCCATATTAAGGTCAAACAAAGCTCAGGGCCACCATGACTACTATGTTACAAATTTCTTTTAGTTTTAACACATTCAGATGCACAAATCTCTTTGGTAGCTGCTATTTAGCTTAGCAAATATCATTAAACATACATGATTTGATACTAGTTTAATTATCTTAAGCAAAATATCAGACTGTCTTACCTGCATCTGGTTTTTAACTCCAATTAATCCATCAGCAGTTGCAACAACAGTTGGTTCAGATGCCCCCACAGCCATAATTGCTCCCTGTCAGATGTAAATACATCAGAGGCAACCTCAAAGAAACCATTACTTTGAAGACAGATAATTTTCAAACATACTTACAGTGCCAGGAGGCAAAATTGCATCAAAACGATCCACACCAAACATGCCCAAATTGGACAATGTGAAAGTCCCTGTATATAAAATATTTGACTTAATAAACTCAAGAACAACCAATCAAATGCATGTAAAATTTGTAAAAATAAAAAAGTGACCAATGACAGCTTTTTTGCTAACATAACCAGATACTGCAGACAATGAGATGTTTAGTGAATGGTTAGATACTATTCAAAATCCAATTCTATCACTTGTGCAAACCTGTGGTATATTCGTGAGGTTGCAGTTGCTTGGCTCGAGCCTTATCAACTAATTCCTTCCATTTTCTGGAGAGAGTATAGATATCAACCTAAATACAAAACATCATTTCTACACAACTTAATCAATGCACTCAATTGCATTATAAATGCCATCCATGACTACTGCTATGCTCAAGGCTACATAATTAAAACAACATAGAATTTAAGATATCAAACACACCTTATCTGCATCCTGAAGTACAGGTGTGATTAGGCCTCCATCTATAGCCACAGCAACTGCAATGTTAATGTTGCTATTGTATGTAAAACTTCTACCATCTCTGCAGCTTGCATTAACCACTGGGTGTTTAGCTAAAGCGAGGGCAACAGCTTTTGCAAGCAAGGCAGACATTGTCACTCCTTTAGACTTGATCTGCATGAGAGTACGACTTTGAAAATTTTATCCAAAAGTTTCACCTTGGATGAAGGTCACAAGTGAGCAGAATCTACAAAACTAATTCTCCATGATAAATTCATAAAGTTTCAAACACTTGTACAACTTATCCATACAAAAGTAAACACAGACAACTGAAATCAAAATCACCTTGGACATGGGCAGTCAAAAAAACCTGGTGGGTTCAGACCATTTTCCTAGATTTTCATCGAATTGATGATGTAATATAACTATTATTAAGGCGTCACTTGTTCATTTCTCTTATGAAATTGGGAAGAAGTCTTGTTCAATTTCTTCCTTCAATTTCAGTATACCTGGTAATGTTAATTTTTCCTAAATACAATTTCCATGGAAAAAACCAAGAGTGACATGACGGGCCATCAGAAAGCATATCTATTATTTAGCATTGTCACCAGGTATCTTAAATGAAATTGACAGAATTTTGAGATAGCACAACATATAACCTATCTTCATGCCATGCACTTAAACTACAATTGGAGGCATGCTCAGGTCAACTTGATCCAAAGTTGAGTAATGGAGTTTATTGCATTGCTTGCGTTTATGGTCACCCTTATATAGGTGATACATATGAGCGCCTTTTCAGCAAAGAATACAAGAATACTGCAAAAGCATATATCACAGAGCTGCATAAGACCCAAACTTTGGGAAAACACTCACCCCTTCTAGCATGAGATCCATGTGTAGAATGTAAAAAAAAACATGTAAGATCACTTAATAAGATAAAGCCAAGAAAAGCTGCAGACACTGGAAAGCATGTAAATAACTCAAATTGAAATAGAATGCTAAAATTTAGCAACTCTTGAATAACCATTATTCATTTATAGGATTATAATTATATCAGTGAAATTAATTAAATGTTACTGTAAAAGAAATTAATGCTTGCTTTCAGATTGATAAATTGTAAATTATGTTGACAAGCAATAATTATTGCATTTGTCACAGATCTCTACCTCGTCATATTATTGGAGTTATCTATAGAAGGGCCTCTATCCATGAATGAGTTATCAGATTTTTAATGATCTCTACCTCATGATGTAGATGGTGTCCATATATGGAGCTTCTATTTCTAATCTTACCATCCATGCCATTGATATGATAGAAGCAAATTGTTAATAAAGGTGTCTTAACTTTGCGTCATGCAATTTCCACATCTCTAGGGCACAATTTTGGCCCAGATGAATATCAAAATGGATTCTAACCAGTGTAAACAGGTTACAGGTACATGTATATCTTCAAAATTCTCAATTTTTTTAAAGGGGCTGAATTGACTTCCCAAATCAAAAATTATTGCCTTCAAAAATTGGCCCTCCCACGTCCAAAATGTAAGATCACCTATAATCCATTAGAGTACTGTAAAATGGAGTTACAGCGTGGACTTATTAACCAGCTTATAATGAAGCATCTTTCAATAGAAATAATAGAGTCAAAACAAAGTGCCCAAGTTGTTGAGTGGGCTATAACGAGCTTATAATAGCTATACAAAGTATGTTAGTTTTAGCCCACGGACACATCTTGGGATTTGAGCATTAAATTGGACCTCACATTTCAGATAGCTTTAGCTCATGGTAAATTATTTGAGTTTCATGTATTGTTTCTCCTATTTATTGGATGATTGTGATGGAAGTTTCATAGCGAGATTTGTAGGTACTATTATGTTGTCAAAATTGTCCAAATCTCTTGTTAATAACACTCCTACAAAGATTTACACACTGGAAATATTTTGTAACCATTAACTATTGAATAATAGATTGGTTGCTTTGGAGTGGAGTTTTTCTCCCAAAAGGATTTTCCCCACGTGAATCCACATGCTATGATATTTTGCTTTTGACTTTATTTCCTTGTAATTGTATATTCAATTGAATTTTTTCACATGCCTCTTTCGTAGATTAGTGTAGGAAAGGTATTCAACACCTTTACTTTCTTTCATTTTGTATCAAAGATCACCTCAAGTACTAGGTGTTAAGGACAAGGTTTTTTGTACTAATCTTGGATTGAGAGAAGTTTGTGCAAAAGGAAATCTTGTTGTCAAAAATGGAAAGCAAATCAAGAATAGAGATGGTGTAAAGTCCCCCTTTTTGGCTATCTTCATAATTATGGACAATTCCCTTGAATTCTCTATTCTTATTGTGGATTAAAATATATAATACTACTCTTTAAACTTACACAATTGATAGTGTATAGAAAATAATAATATTATATATATATATATATATATATATATGAGAGAGAGAGAGAGAGAGAGAGAGAGAGAGAGTAGTTATTGTTATTGATATCATTCCTATCTGTGCTTGACCAATTAGATACATGCTGAGTGAATTGGTCTTCTAAAAATTGGCACTGAATGCAATATATTGATATTTGTAATATCTGATATGACTGATTAAATATGCAAAATGATTTTCCTTTCCCTAATTTGGCAATGGAAGATATGCTATAATCCTGATTTCTAGTGGCTTATAGTGATTGAATTGCTATTTCTGATATAGATCACCAATGGTGCAATGTAAAATGCAGCAATTTCAGATGTATAGTTATAGGCTTCCAACCAATACTAATGTTGCTTTTTGATTTGGTCGGTTTATCCTTGAAAATGCAGTGCCTTCCCTTTTCTTACTTTCGGACCTATGCAATTAGGTAATGTCAAATGGAAGATTCTCAGTTGAGCCTATGCAATTTATTTAATTAAGAAGGTGTAGGTCTTCTAATGACGATTTGATTGTCTCCTATTTCCTATTCCTTCCTTCAATAATCCCTGTTCAATAGTCAATACTTTTCCTTACAGACATCAGATGTAGATCTTAGTCTCCATCCAATGCTAGAGATTGATGTTTCACTATAGAGTATTTCCAATTCCTTAGGTTGACTGATATCAAACCTTTGCTTTGGCCTCTACTCTTGAATATTAGGATTTCATTAAATTATTCTTATCTCCAAGATATTGATGAGATGACAAAATATTTATTTGTAATTTCAAT
Source organism: Cupressus sempervirens (assembly GCA_028749045.1). Lineage (NCBI taxonomy): Eukaryota > Viridiplantae > Streptophyta > Pinopsida > Cupressales > Cupressaceae > Cupressus > Cupressus sempervirens. Next base: position 674,905,123 of record CM053788.1, on the reverse strand, counting down.
GGAACAGACACACAGACAGCTTTGCACTATGATCTCTCAAATATTTGAACATTATAATTTAATGGTTCCCAATGAAAATGTGTTGCAGATATATTGAATAAATTCCCTTTATGATCCCCAAAGGAATGGGTGTGATCTCTCTTTCGTATCTTGCTATAGAGAAAGGTTGTAATGTTTAAGGTTAAAGGGATTTGACTTTTCTCAATCAGATTGTATCTCCTTATAACATAAACAATTTGGTCTATTCATGTTTAATGACCATGTAGCTATTGCTGTTGCAAATCAAAAATTGCATATGTTCAGTTCTGTCTTAATTGCTGACATTAATTATTTATAAAAATTTCTGCCTTTGACTAATTAATCGTTGTTTGGTATCCATTGCCTTAATTGATATTCCTTAGTTGTTGCTTAGTCTGTCTTGATATGCAGCGATACTTACTTCTGCAGTCGAAGAGTCCTCTTAATCTATGCTTTGGTAATCAAACTTCAAGAAGTATTCAATGTGTTGATTGCTACTTTCAGCTTCTCCCTGATTACCATTCATGTAACTGTTAATAATGCCAACATTTCTCTTTCCATGCATCTTCATTGTATTTGATGATGGATTTTAGAGGAGCCTGTCTCACCATGTAACTTTGTTCTGTGCGTGCTTTACATACAGCCCAATACCAAATATATATGGCCACGATCCTTCATATGCACCAATTATGGCTCAATATCGATTCTTCTACCTTAGATCTTTAATTTGAACTTCTAAGTGTACAGCTTTTAGGTTCCTGATTGGGGGCATTATATTATTTTATTTTTGTACTTTTAATTATTATTCAGTATTATATTTTATTTATTAGATTCCCATTAAGAAAGGGTACATCACAAATACAGAGATGTATAAGCATTAACTTCATGCGGTGGATGTTCAAGATGGAGAATATGCTAATATATAGAGATCTACAAAATATTGCATCTACATTCATATCCCTTGTGATGTCATCAGCAGACTAAGATCTATTGGATGAGAAGGCAAAGGGCCTCATTGGTGTATCTTATTTGGTTAAATGTGCATGAAGAAGCCACCACACACGCTCTTTGGAATAAGATCCTTGATTAACAAGTTTTTTCGAAAAAAAGTTGCAGAGAGGTGGATCTTGCTGGTTCCAGTGTTGAACATTTGAACACATCAATATGGTTGTGACCTAGTTGCACTTTGTTTAAGTGAATATAGAAGAGGATAGTTCCATGACATTTTTGTGTTATTTGCTAGAATTGTGAGATAACTTGGTTATAGAAATCAGGAGAATCACCTCAAAACTCAAAATAAATGAGGCAGTATCTGCATTACTCTCAAAGATGTGGCAAAAAGCTTCCATATCTGCTAAGGAGACCCTGGTTTTCAATGGAAAACCTATAGAGAAAGGCAAGAAAGACTAAGAATAAAAAGAAGTTGAGATTCGAATCTCCTTGAAGGTCCAAGGCCAAATGTTGGAATTGCAGCAGGTCCGAGCACTATCATAGATATTGCAAAGAGAGGAAAACAGCTACTTAAATGACAAGTTCAAAAAATATTCTCAAGATGTAGATGTCTTTGTTATAACCTTAGCAACTCATAAACCAGAAAGTGTGGCTGATAGACTTTGGAGCTTACTTCCATATGACCTCCCATCAAGTATAGTTTCAAAGTAAAGAATATGATGACAAGGTGTACCTTAGCGATAACTCTCACTTGAGAAAAGTCGGTTATGATAAAGAGCATATTTGATTCTTACATGGACGAGTGATGGAAATCAATGATGTGATGCACATATTTGGTTTGTACATGGAACCGATTATCAATTAACAAACTCAATGACATAAGTGTGCAAGTTGTTTTCTCAATTTGAAAGTGTAAGATGGTGTGAAGAGCTATGGTATCCAGTAAGAGTGTTCACAGGGGCACTTTGTAAGTATATGCATGCTTTGTTTGGCATAATACTTCTTTTGTCCCTTAAGTGAAAAGATCTACAGAGTCTGCAGATTAACAATTTAGAGCTCATAGCAAAGGCGAGTATTGCTTCTAGTTTTGATGGTTGTGATTTTTGGGTACCTAATCCAGATTTTGATTTTGAGAGCAGACTACCTACAAAGGACAATGTTATGGCACCACAGAATGGAATATATAGGAGAGAAGGGTCTTGGGACCATAAAATATGAAAGACACTGTTGAGGGAATGAATCATTGTGCTTTTGCATTTGATTTAGTAAGCATTGTGTATATTGAAAAATAGAACTTCACTTATTTAGAGGCATTGAACGTAATTCATTCAAATGTGTTTGGCTCTGTAACATTCCTTTCATTTCTAAGTCTTTATATTATGTATCTTATATAGATGTCTTTCTAAGAATAATAAAATATTCGATGGATCTAGGAATCAAGAAAAGTTTCCACAACCAAATCTAAATAAACAAAGTGACAGAGAGACAAAGATATGAGTCAATATCCCAACAAGCTGCTTATGATGCAATATAATAATAAACTAGATGCAAATAAAATAAAATGAAATAGATTTTTCTAGAAGACCATGGGTGTATTTTTGTAAAAGCGAATCTGAATGCTTTAGTGGTTGAAAGTTAAAGGTTTTTGTGAAAAGTCACATTGGCAGAAAGATTAGTTTTGAGGAGTAAAAATGGTGGAGAATTTTGCAAAATGTTTCTCAAAAGGAAAGAGACTGAGATAAGAGAACTACATATGCCTCCTAACAAATTGGAGTTACAAGAAAAATAAAACGGAAATTGAATGGCGAGGGTTAGAACTATGCATGGTGAAGCCAACTTATAAAACAAATTCTAGGCAAAAGCAATCATTAGATCATCTACATGAATAACAGGTTTCTTGCGTCACCTTTTCTAACAAGACCCTCTAAAGGCAGGGATAGGCAAAAAGTCCTCATTACAATATATTTGAGTTTTTGTTATGAAGCATATGCACATGGTTAGAGAGATGGGATCAAAGTCAGAGAGCAATGAGAGAAATGTATCTTTATTGGTTATCATGTCCATGTGATAGAGTACAGGCTTTGACACTCTGTTGCTGAAAAAATTTCCTATACAACAAAAGTATTCATAGAGAGATAAAGCCTTCTTCTATTGTGTTGCAGCCAAACAAGGATATGAAGAAAAATTTACTCCAAATGTCCCCAAAGACCAAGAAGGCTGAACAAGAAACTCATGAACGATCTAAAGAGGAGCTCAAATCATTTATATAGGTCCAAGGATGAGGTAGAACCTAAGCCCTAGAGAAGGTCCAGTCAACAAAGACAGCAAGAGAAGACATTTATTCCTCCTAATTGGAAAGGTATTTTTTCATTGATTACTAATACCAATGAGCCTAGAACTATGAAGGAAGCAATGGATATAAGTGATTCTAAGTTCTGAACAGTAGCTATGGATAATGGTTGCATTGAAGAAAGAATGACCCATGAGACATTGTATTTTTCTGAAGAAGAAAGTTGTTGGATGTAAAGGCGTGTTCAAAAAGGAGACCAGTTGAAATAATATTATTGAAAAGTATAAGAAGAGATTGGTTGCTAAAATATATTCCCAAGTAAAGTGGATAGACTTTGGTGCACATTTTCATCAATTGTTATGCTAGTGATCTATTAGTTTCCCATTATTTGTATCAATGGTTTTTTATTTAGATATAGAACAAATGGAAGTGAAGACAACACTCCTACATGATGAATTTGACAAAAATATTCACATTACATTGCATTAGTACTGCATGAAGATAAAGAAACATTAGTTCGTAGATTTCAAGAAAGAAAAATTTGAATAGTCTCAAATAATCTCCTACAATGTGGTACCAAAAAATTGATTCATTTGTGTTAACTTGAGATTTCTAAAATCCAAACCAAATCATTATGTTAACTAGAAAATAGATGATAATTAATTCATTGATATCAAATTGTATGTAGATAATGTGTTGATTTTTGCTCACATAAGATATTTAGGTCCAAAGTTTCAATACGAAAGACTCAGGGACTGTTGAGTGTACACCTTGGGTATGGAGATACAATAAAAGTAAATAGAAAATTTTGATTGGAGAAAGTAAGTACATAAACTCGATGTTGGAGAGATTAAACATAGTTTGCATACCATTTAATGTTCCCATTTCAATAGGGACTAAGTTATCTATAAAGTAGTGTCCATCTATACCTAACAAGATGGAGGAGAAGGCTCGAGTACTTTATGCTAGTGATGTAGGGAGTTTGATGCATTTCATGGTTTATACAAGACCAAAGATTTGTCCAAGTGCTGGGAGAAAGCCTATTCATGATTAATTTTAGACAAGATCATAGGGAATGAAACTGAGAGCGCCTTTTAAAATTCGCAAAGTGTCTCTAGGTATCCTATTTGTTGTCAAGGTGATTCTATGAGGGGCCAACAGTCAATAGATATTTGTGGATTCAAATTGGGTGGGAAATGTAAATAACAAAATATCTAACTACTGGATGTCTTTAGTTCATTTGATGGTATCATGGTGCTATTAGTTGGATAAACAAGCAATAAACTGTGAACACTTTGTCCAATACAGAGAATAGGTACATGGCAATTATTCATCCCCATAAAGAGGTCGCTTGGCTTTAGAGATTGTGTTCAGATGAAGAGCTTAGTTAAGAAACTACGATAATTCTTTGTGATAGTCAAAAGTGTCATATTGTCTAAGAACCTAATTCTTCATGTGAGGACAAAGCACATAGATTTCTAGCACCATTTTTCATGTTATTGTAGAAAATGGGAGGGCGAAGCCAATAAAGTTGATATTTCTTAGAATGTTGCAACTACATTGATAAAGTCTGACAGCACAAAAGAGTTCAGCTAATAAGTCTAGGTTTCTCAACCCTTAATAGACAGGTGACAATGCAGGTGTTTGAGGAGTATGAATGTTAGGAAAGGTGTCTCAACCTTGAATTGTAATATAAAAAAATTAAAAATAATGCAACTTTTTAGAAATGGACACAATGTTTTCAGGAAAAATTCAATCTTCAATGCCCGATCTGATATCTCACATTCTTTTCCTGCACTATGTTAGTTTGACTGATACAACACAATGTGAACAATTAATTCTATCGATCTCCTATACAATTTTTCCAGAAACCGATGCTTTTAAGGATGTTTATCATTTAAAACTAAAATTCAAGAAATCTATTTGATCTCTGCAATCAGGGCAGATTCAACCTTAGAATTTATAAGCTTTGTACTCTATCATCCCACAGTCTTTTAATCTTCACACAAAAGGGAAACATATATGATTTCATGTAACGTGCATTAACACATGGTAAGATTATATAAAAGCTATTAGAATTCCACAATCCATATGAATGCTGGGAGAGCTTAGCCAACTTGTGATCATGGAGCATGATCCAAAATATTGATTAAAAATAATTTACACAATCAAATCCAGAAACCATCATAAAAATATATCCTATTCCTTTTCTTTCAATAAACAAAATCAACTACTGACAAGAAAACAGAGCTTACCCTACTGCTCTCAATCATGTGATATCATAAGATATGCCAGAGCATAGTGTTTTTTTCTAATGGAACAAAATCACAATTAATAAATTTGTGATGAATCTGTACAAGGAATATAAGTAGCTTGCAACTACTGCACTGGATAGAACCAATAAAAGAAAATAAATAGCTCATACTTCATCATTTTGCCTATTGATGGGACAAATTGGATACTAGTAGGATAGACGAAAATATAGAAATTGAACTCAAAAAAAAATGAACTTGATATCAACTGATGCAACTCCAAGAAAATTGAGCTTAAACTTTTGTCTGTTTACTAACCTGAACTAGTATTTTTATACGCATCTGCATTCTTTTTGTAGCTGATTCAAAACATAATTGAGCTTGCTTCAACTTAAGGTTGCTAACAATTTACTTCAAACACCAGCGCTTCGTCTAGCTTTGGTGTTTAACAAACTTAGAAAACTTATTATGAAGTGACCTGGTACAATAGGCGATGCAAAATAGACCTATTCCAACATCTATTCAAAGGAATATTCAAGTTTTTTATAAATTTTGTATAATTTCAACTAATATAGTGAAAAACAACTAAGGTTAGCAAAGGATAAGCATATCCAAAAGGAACAATTGAGTGTACATGATAGGTTGCACATTTTTGAAGACCATATACAGGGGAAATAGACAGATGATCCAAACAATAATTTGAGAACATGAGCATGATAAAGACATAAAAGAACACAAAAATTAGCATTAGCAAAGCATGCAATAGCAACTAAGCATGAGATTTGAATTAATTAACCACAAGCATTTGCAAAGGAAGATCACCATGTGAAGGGATCCCTTATAAAAGCAGAGTCTAATTCTAAATAGAGATGGGGTTGGATAATCAAAAACTCATGGAAGCACTTGAGTCATAATCTGGAATTTATAAATAACAATAGTGATCATTATAGTGTAAATTTAAATAGAAAAACATACAACTACAAGATAAAAATTATAATAAGAACATAAAAATAAGAATAAGAATTATTGTAAGTGAAGCTTTTATTTTAACATTAATACTATTGAAAGTATCAATACCATAGCCCCTCTCATGGATCATAACGGGATCATCCAAAAGTGAAAGCAAGAGCTAAAACAAGATAGAAACCAACACATGAAAGATGGTTCAAATTTAAATATGACGAGACATCCAGAGGAAACCCAGGATAGTTGGGAGCAGATGCATAGTTATGAATCAAAATGGCACTGCGATTGGAGCAACGGCAAAAAGGGTATCAGCGAAATCAAACAACGAAGAAGAATTCCAAGTGGTGTTCTTAAGTCTCCAAATAGGAATTAAACTTGGATTGAAAAGAACAATTATAGAGGGGGATTCATTAATAACTATTAAAGCCATAAGAAATGGCAAGTGCCCAAATTGGATCTGAATAATATCATAAAATGTTATTGGAAATTGATGAACAAATTTGAAGCATTTCAAATTAAGCATATGTATAGTGAAACAAACAAGGAAGCAGATAAATTCACTAATACGGCAATTGAAATGGTTGGAGGGCTTCTAGATAGATGATAGAGAGGTAAATGTGTGGAGTAATATTGTAGGGGACTCGCCTTCTCCTCATACAACAATACACTGAAGTGTGGAGAAAATGAGAGGTCTAATCCTTTCACCTGTGGTAATGCTCGGTGCAGGTATGCAAAATGAACTGTAGATAATGATGAGAATTACCTTTGGACTGATGCAACGGGAGATTAAAATGGAAAGGATTCAATGGCCATGGCATTTGGGAAAAAAGGATAGTACAAAGCGTCATAGAAAAAAAAGGTGTTCAAGTCAAAATCTAAGGTAATTCTACATGGGATGAGAATGGTATTAGGCAACACATTCTTGTCAACAACTTACAGACACTGGCTTAATACAGGCATAGCTTCAATGTTAATAGCTGTCATAATGGACTTAGGAGAGCCAATAGATTGCATTCTGGAGGTCACAGAGATAATGATAAAGCCAAGGTGGTGAGCAGGATTGAAGAAAAAGGTGTATGAAGTGGTGATGGGTTTGGGGTTCCTTCCAAGACAAGGCACTTGGTCCTCCATCATCCCAAATTACTCAGAGTTGTGGGTGTCATTTGTTATCGGCGCAATTGAAAAAGAGGAAGACAACTGTAGCACGGGGTAAACAGGGGATTGGATAATGTTAATTAAAAAGGTGCATTTGTAGTAATTCTATGACAACGTATGTTGTGCCTTGACAGATCAATAGCAAATACTAAATAATATAATAATAATATGTAATAGTAACACAACGGAAATGTAAAGGAAAATTGTCAGGAGCTCCAATGCAGCAGACTTTTTGAACTGTAACTTTCGTGTTTTTATTGAGTTGGTTCTATGGGTTATGGCTTCCTTATGCCTAATTTAACAATGAAGAAAAACAAAAGGTAACAAAACCATATGAAAATAATAGTAAAATTATAAATTTCAAGAAGATCAACTTTTGTTATTACTATTAGTTCTCAATGAAGAATGAAACCCCGTTTTTGAAAATACAGAGTAGTATGGCTCACAATCTTCAAAATCCAAATTGCTATCTAAACAACTTGTATATTAAGATCAGGATTTTTATTTTTTTAAATCGAGATTTATTCTGATTAGTTGCCACATTTTTCCAAAATACAATGTGATATTTTTTGCAACTAATGATCAAACTGATTTTTAACATTTTTAAATCAACAAATTGTATTGTATTGCATTTCTTTTTTCCACTTGTCCAAAAAAATTTACCATTTCTTTCCCTAACCTGAATTTCTCCAAATTAAATTATAATTGATTGAATATTTTAAATTTCTTTATATTTGATTTGCTGAGTTATTCTTGAAAGAGATTCTTATACTGTGAGTTTGTAAACAACCATGTGATTGATTCCCGTTTCCCTGGAAAGGGAGGAGATTTGAAATGTTGGATTTGAAAACATTATACTGTTATCCAATAAGATGATATTGACTAAATCCAAACCTTCAATCTAATATAGATACTGGTTAAAATTTTAAGAAACTGGAAAACAGCCAATACCACACCAAAATGGAAAGGCAAAAGCCTGTCTGACTATGAAAATATAAATCTTTAATCTAGTATGATACTGCTAAAACAAAACTGGAAAAAGCCAATGCCACAACACAACGGAAACACAGAAGCCTATGTTACAGATTGTCTAAGGATCCCACACAAAATAAAATCCCAGACATCTGATAATCCTATACCCAGCCAAATCCCATGGTACGGATGGATGGATTTAAAATGAAAATTTAAGAGGCCTATTAGATATTTTAAGAAAGTTACAAGATCATGGCTACAACCTTTTTTAACTATTATGTTGACATGTTTTTGTTTCATATCTCAATCAATTGGAGGCTCTCTCTAGCATTCACCCAACTTATAAGATTGCCTATTAATATGTGGTTCAGTTAGAGGCTAAATCATAAATTGAAATGCTTGATGGACAAGTTTATAGCTTACGATAAATAATGGTGTTGATGCAATGCTCTTCACATAAGTCCGTGTTGAGGTAATAATATGATAACTCATAATAAATTCAACAATGAAATCATACTTGAAGATAGGTTGCTGTAGTTTGCTGATCCTTGTACTCAGATCCACTGTTGAATAGAAAGACATAGGAGACATATGAGAAACATACGAGAACTTACTTGTTCTAACTTCTTTTTTTATGAATGATAAATGATTGCTTTATAAAAGGCTCTAAAGGTATTTGCAAATTTAGGATGACTTTCAATGGTCATATGAAAATATCATCATCGTATCACAAAAGATGGGAACTGACACTTGCACATGTTTGATTTGGGGCCCCTATGGAGCGACTAAGGCACCCAGTCCACTCAAAAAGGGACTAGAAAGAGTGGTGGCAAAGTATCAGGATCCAGGGCATAGGATCTGGTCTCAATCTTAGCATATGATGATTGTATGACGGTGTAAAGCTCAAATAGGTTTGAAATGACTCGGAAGAAAGCACACTAAAGGTAGGGGCCCAAATAGAGTATGCAAGTGTAAAGGGTCACTACATTTAGTCCCAACTTATACAAAATATGAATTGAGATTCATGGTAAAGCAGAGATAAAGAGATAGGAAGCAGTTGAAAGCAAGACAAACTAGGGATAGGATGACACTAAGGGGGGGAAGAAAGCCTCCAAGCTTCTGATCCTGTTAATCCACATGAAACATTTGAATATACACATATACAAAGAGAATAGGAGAAAAGACCTCAATGTCAAAGTTGTCTCAAGCACTAGTATCATTTTTAGAATGTTACTGCAATAGCACAAGGGGACTTCTAAAAAAAGCAAGAACATACACCAATAAGAAGAGGATCCATGGTCTACCAACTAGCAAGTTGTGTTATGCTGAGATTGCATGGAAATGGCATGAATTCCACAAGCCAACAAGGTGCGTTATGTTGAGTGATTCATGTAGTGTAACAAAATGATCACACTAGAAAGCCATGCTATACTATGTAATTAACGCCTGAGAAAGGGTAAATGGGAACAAAGATCATGCTAACAAATGTTTGAGTTATGTTCAATGACAATGCTCACTGAGCCTAAAATGATAACAATAATCAAACTAGCAAGCCTCACTATACTAGTTGACCAACGGTGGAGAAAGCATATAAATTGTTTGCCAAAGCAATCAAGCTACTAAACCACTTTGTGCTAGATGATCAAAATAAATTATATGCATAATGCCATGCAAGTTGCTATAGATAGATCATAAATGATTGCTTTATATAGGACTCTCAAGGTATTTATAAATTTAAGCTGACTTCCAATGGTCAAATGAAAATATCAAGAGTGGTGGAATAGGATGGTCTCAATCTTAGCATGTGATGACTGTATGATAGTGTAAAACTCAAACAGGCTTGAAATGACTTAGAAGAAGGCACACTAAGGGTAGTTGCCCAAATAGAGTATGAAATTGTAAAAGGTTAGTACATTTAACTCCCATTTTAGCAGGACTATGAAATTGCTCATATTCATGGTAAAGTAGAGATAAAGAGATAAAGGGCATTGAGAGCATGACAAACTAGGGATAGGTTGACACTAAATTGAGGGAAGCAAACTTCCAAGCTTAGGATCTTATTGACCTACATAGAACATTCAAATATATACATAAACAAAGAAAATAGGTGAGAAACTTCGATGTAAAGGTTGTCTTGAGCACTAGCATCATTCTTAAAGTGTAATTGCAATAGCACAAGTTGACTTCTAGAAAGAGCGAGCGCGTACACCAATGAGAAGAGGATCCATGGTCTGCCTAATAGCAAGTTGTGGTATGCTAAGGGTCCACAGAAATGGCATGAACTCCACAAGGCAAAAAGGAATGTCATGTAGTGCAACAAAATGATCACGCTAGAAAGCCTTGCTATACCAGGTAATCAACCCTTGAGAAAGTGTAAATGAAAACAACATGCTAACAAATGTTTGAACTACATCCAATGACTCATGCTCGTTAAAATGATAACAAATATCAAATTTGTAAGCCTCGCTATAATAGTTGACCAACACTGGAGACTTCTAGAAAGAGCAAGCGCGTACACCAATGAGAAGAGGATCCATGGTCTGCCAACTAGCAAGTTGTGTTATGCTAAGAGTCCACAGAAATGGCATGAACTCCACAAGCCAAAAAGGAATGTCATGTTGAGCGATTCATGTAGTGCAACAAAATGATCTCGCTAGAAAACCACGCTATACAAGGTAATCAACCCTTGAGAAAGTGTAAATGAAAACAATCATGCTAACAAATATTTGAACTATATCCAATGAATCATGCTAGCGGATCCTAAAATTATAACAAATATCAAATTTGTGAGCCTCGCTATACTAGTTGACCAACACTGGAGACTTCTAGAAAGAGTGAGCGCGTACACCAAATGAGAAGAGGATCCATGGTCTGCCAACTAGCAAGTTGTGTTATGCTAAGGGTCCATAGAAATGGCATGAACTCCACAAGCCAAAAAGGAATGTCATGTTGAGTGATTCATGTAGTGCAACAAAATGATCACACTAGAAAGCCACGCTATACTAGGTAATCAACCCTTGAGAAAGTGTAAATGAAAACAATCATGCTAACAAATGTTTGAACTATATCCAATGACTCATGCTCGTGGATCCTAAAATGATAACAAATATCAAATTTGTGAGCCTCGCTATACTAGTTGACCAACACTGGAGAAAACGTAAAACATGTTTGCCAAAGGGATCAAGCTAGTTGACCATGTTCTGCTGGATGAATTAAACAAGGTTATATGCCATGCAAGTTGCCATAGATAAATTGATAACCATGCCTTGAGGGGTGTTAAGTAACACGACACCGCTATGACTACAGATAAAAAGGAGTCCTTATATGCCCCACCTTAAGATCTCAATATGTTTCCATGTTGATATCTCAAGGAAAATAGAGATCTGTACCAAGAATAAACACCTTGAACACCAAGGAGATATCCTTTTCAGAAAAGGCATGCGTTCCAAGCTAAGAAGAAGATTCTTATAGAGGATATCAATCTTTATGCAAGGAAGAGATCATTGTAAATGAAATATCTTGCAACAAGTGTAAAGGGACGAAAAACAAGGATGCACACAAGATTAGAGGAGAATCACAGTTAAAGAAGTGACTATAATGTTGATCATTTAGGAATACCTAGGTGTGTTGCCATGTACGCATGGTTGAATGGAATGACCTTTTATCCATGTTTCCCAGATGGCTGAAGCATTCAATATAATGATAAAGCCGGGACAAAGTAACCTTCAAACCAAGTATCTAAGGCCAAATAAGGTTTTGTCAACCACACTTGTAATAGGTTTCAAAATACAAACAGAAGTAACATACCTGCTTGTAGAGGGCATCAAGTTTGTCGGTAGTAATGGTGTATCCAACCCGGAAGGCTGGAACTGTTTGACTCTCAACCATATTCTTGCTCACTGCGCTCTGCATCGTAGTGAATGGAACAGTGGTGCCAGGAACAATAGTTGTAGCTGCAGCAGGGGTAGTAACAGGCTGTTTAGGAGGAAGACCTGAAACAGGTGCAGCAGCCACAGCAACAGCGGGAGCTGATTCTGATTTTCCTCTAGCTGCTTCTACATCCTTAGCCACAATACGCCCCATGGGCCCAGTTCCTATAATGGGAGTTAAGTCAATCTTGTATTCCTTAGCAAGCTGTTTTGCATAAGGTGAGGCAACAACCCTCTTGCCCCCTTCAGATGCAGGGTGGATTGATGAGGCCAGAGGAATCGCAGAGTCCGGTTTTGAAGCCAAAACAACTTCCGGAGTGGTCGTAATTGGAGGCGGAGGTGACGAGGACGGGGATGGTGGCATTGGAGGTGATGGAGATGAAGTGCTATTAGCACCGTTGGATGCCTTCAATTTGGCCTCTGCAATTTCATCCTCGGTTTCTGCCAGGAGGGCAATTGCAGACCCGACAGGAGCAACATCTCCTTCTTCGACCATGATGGCTGCCAGAAAACCATCATAGAATGTCTCAACATCCATGTCTGCCTTATCTGATTCCACCACAACAACACTTTCGCCCTTCTTGAGCTTCTCTCCTTCAGATTTCACCCAGGAAACAATCTTGCCTTCTGTCATGGTGGAGCTCAGGGCAGGCATGAATATCTCCCTTACTTTTGCATAAACTTTTCGCGTTTTTGGATGCTTTCTGACTGTGGCTGAAGGGATTTTGGGATTCCAAAGGGCTTTGTTGCCCATAAATGATGAAGACATCATAGATCCACTGGCATGTAATAAGCCGGCCATCCTTAAGCTTACAAAAATGTAATTCCCCTTCTCTAAATGGGCTGATTTGATACAAAAACTCCCACTAAAAATTGCTTACGTAATCCAAAGACTTCCACGCAAATGTTCAGTTACCTGCCCTGAAAACAGAGCTATATTCTTCAAAAAACACAACCAAATTCTACGAACAAGAAGCAATTTCCCTGCTCTAAATGCCTCAATATCATCAACCCGCCAGCTTATACAAAATGATGTCACCGATAATGCCCTGAAAAAACTACCGTTAAATAAAGAGCTAGTATGTAATCGTTTGTCTGCTTCAGGCGTCAATGTGGAACTAAAGATGTTACGCCCGGTTCGACACAGAAGCGTTTCGACAAACAGAAAATTAACTAGATCAGATGTGTTGTACACCTAAACGAAAAATATGGCGTGCAACAATAGCTCGGGCCTTAAATGTAAGGTTATAAGCCTTAAAATTGAAATAAACAAGAATAAAAAATAAAAATTGACGGGTGCAACAAGATTATTGTGTTACGAGTCCTTCGAAAATATCGAAAGTAGGCGGATCTCACAACGTCCTCAACTAACACCATGAATGGGAATGGATGCTAACAGAGATATTTTTGTAAGGTGATGTAAGATGTGAGAGAATTCTAACCGTTGGATCAGACATCTAATGGTGGTGATTTTCTCCATGGAGCTGGGAATTTTTTTTAATTGATGGGTGTTAATGGTTATGTACTGGAAAGTAGTTAAGTTGTGTGTCAACGAACCTAACCTCTCCAACGAAGTTAAGTTGAGATTGTTATGGAAACTTGCATCAAATATTCATCTAACATTACGGTGGATTTCATGTATTTATTTATTTATAGAGGGAAAAATGTATATTAATAATTTATAATTATGTGTGGTTTTAGTATAGTTTTTAAGGTTTTTAATATGTGTATTGATCTAATATTTAATTTGAATGGTTTTTGTCTGAGCCCTTGTTGGTTTGCCGCCTAACATATCACATTTATTGCAGGAATACGTTTTCATTTATAATGGCATTGGCCTTCTCCAGCGCAGTAGTTGATGCTGGAGTTGGAGTTGTTGTTGTGGGAGAGAATGGTGTCGTCAAACAAACATCCACGCAAGTTTGTTCCAAGGTGTTCCACGAAGTAATTCCTGTCTTGATATGCAACTGGTTAGAGCAACAAACCCTTATTGGGTATTTTGTGGGTCGCACTCCTTCTGAAAGTATGTTGCAGAATTGGGTTTCCAAGGTCTGGACACCTTAGGGTGTCCGCCTTGAAGGTGTGCAAAGCCTTACCAAAGGCTTTTTCCTTTTTTGCTTTGGCACTTCGAGCCAAGCTGAACATGTGTTTGTTCAAGGTCTCTGGACTGTTAGGTCCTCCCTCTTGGTTTTTCAACATTGGTCAGGCGACTTTGCTGTTAGTAATGATAGCAAGCTTAAGGTGCCTATTTGGGTGGAGTTCCTTGGCTTGCCTATCTCATGTTGGTCCTTTTTGTCAGTCATTGTGCAAACTATCAGCAAGGTTGTATGCCTTGAACCTGACAAGTTTTTCAATGCTCGACCCCAGCATAGGGTTTGTGTTGAGGTTGACCTCTCTCGGGACCTCAAGGGTTCTGTGGATATCCAAATTGGTGGTACCACCTTCACTCAGAAGGTGCTTTACCTTAACCTTTTGAATACTTGCTATCGGTGCCAATTTGCTAAGCACAAGATTAGGGATTGCCCTTTGTTGGACAGCAACCACTCACCTGTCTCAGAAGCCAAGCCAGTTGCGGCTACCAAAAAAGATGAATGGACAATGATGGTGAAAAAAGGAAAGGGCTCAGTTGTAGCTAAGGCGAGCCCTTTGCCTATGGATACAGGTTGACCTAGCCCTAGCCTGGTTCAACTAGAGCCCTCAGTTCCTATGCTTCCTCCACCTCCTATTTCAAACCCTATTGTGCAAGGTATAGTGGGAGGTCACACTCCTAAGCCTCGACCCTCATGGATTTGAGCACCGCAAGTAGAGTCGATGATCTCATAGCCAACTCTTCATAGGTCTCGCAACCTAGATGGTTGTGATGAGTATTTTGATCATGGGAGAAGATCCAAGGAGTCATTTCTATTGATGACTCTTCGTTCGTTGCTCCAATATATTTGCATAATAGCTTCATCTCTCTTGGAAACTGGAATGACATGCAAGCTGGTTTACAATGAATTGTCTCTCACGAAATGTGTGGGGGCTGACAGACCTCCCTAAAAAATATTTTGTTCATGACACCAAGTGCAGGCTTGGTAATATTGATGTTCTTTGTCTTCGAGAAGTTAAAGTTATTGGGTTTTTACTCACCTTAGCTTGTATTGAACTATATGGTTGGATAGCATTGTATTTGCTTCCCAACATGAGGCTGGTCAAGGTGGAGTTGTTACTCTTCTCTCTCCTCGTTTACTTTCTTATGCTATTTTGCATGGTTCTAACTCACTACATAGGGGTGGTTTGGATTTTGTTGTCTTTTCAGAATCATTCTTTTGGTATTGTTAATGTTTATACTCCTAATGATGTTGTGGAGCGATCCGACCTGTGGTGTTGGTTGGCAAATAATTTGCCACTTGCGACTTGGGTCTTTTATGGGGATTTCAACATGGTTGAGTTGGCCATTGACAAGGAGGGACTTCTGCCTTTTCAATGGGTAGCTGATGAATGTGAGGCTTGGTTTTACATGCGAAACAAGCTAGGTCCTTTTGATCCCAATGGTATTTTTCGTTGCCTAAATGGGGTTTGGCATACATGGTCCAATTTTCCAATTGGGTTCGACAAAGTTTTAAAGAGACTTGACAGGGCTATGATTTATGTGCAATCCTTTTTCTCTTTTTCCCACTAGTATGCCCTACCTGTCACTCCTCTGCCAAATGTGGCATTGTCTAATCACTCCCCCATTATTTTTTCTATCACTTGGCAAATGGCTCAACCTCATCCTTGCAAAACCCAATTTTAACTCAACACCTCATTAATGTCTCATCCTTCTACTATTGCCCACATTCTTTGAGTGTGGAATCTTGAGCCTCGACCCCACATCCATGTTGGGTGGATTCAATGGTGGAATGATTTCATTCTCTGTACTGCAAGGTTTCTTCGCATTTACGGTAGGCAGTTGGCCAAGTATCATCGAAGATCTTATGAGGCCACTACCAAACATCTACATACAACTTCATAAGCTCTTGCCATGAATCTGTTTGATATGGATCCCCAGATTAGGCTTGCCAATCTTCGGTACTAGAAGCAAGTTGCAGACAGCTATGCTACTAGAGGAGCTCAGATCAAGGCCCGTCTCCATTGGTTGGAGGTTGGCGATTAGGCTTCCAAGGAGTTTCTTAATGTTATGCAAGCTCCCCATTTTGCAGTTGGCATCAAGCGCATCCGTGAAGACCATCAGGTCTTTACTGACCTGCCTAATATTCTTCAAGATTTTGTGTGCCATTATGAGAAAGTTTTCACAGCTCAAGGGCCTTATGTTGCACATCACCAAGCTCTTCAAGAATGCCTTGCAGTTACTCCCAATTGGCTTGCTCCTAAGCAATATGCATTTTGTGAGAAAAAATTAACACTTGCAAACTTGAAGGAAGTTGTCATTTCCATGGTTGTTGACAAGGCCCCTGGTTGTGATGACTTTCCTTGTGAATTCTACAAAATCTTGTGGAATGATATTGGTCCTAATTTGCTTTAAGTTTATCACGAAGCTTTGAATTCTAATTCCCTAAGCAACATTATCAATAAGGGCAATATTAAATTTATACCTAAAGTTGGCGATCTAGAGGAAATTTGCAATTGCAGACCCATCACCTCGTTGAATGTCTCCTACAAGATCATTGCCAAAGCCCTCTCTCTCAAAATTCAACATTGGCTTCCTCAGATTGTTTGGCCTAAACAAACTGGTTTCATCAAATCTCGTTATATTTTGGACAACATCATTGTTGTTTGGGAAGACATGGAATGGGCTAGGCAATCTAAGCAACAGGCCTTATTTCTCAAAATTGACTTTGCTAAAGCTTATGACCGCATTGAGTGGCCCTTTATTCTGGCTTTGTTGCAAGCTCTAGGGTTTGGGCTAGTTGTTCTGCAATTTGTGTAGATGCTTTTTGGGGATGTCTTTGCTTGCATCACCATTAATCGGAGGCAATCTGAACCTTTTGGGCTTTACAGATCTATCTGTCAAAGTTGCCCTCTTGCACCTTTGCTCTATGTGTTGGCGGCTGAAGGCTTTGGCTATCTTCTTGCCAACACCATTTCTCAGGGTATGGCACATGGTATTTCTCTTCCAGAATCCTCTACTCAATCCTCTACTCAACTTGTGAATGGCCATTTTGTTGATGACTCCTTCCTTACTTTGCTTGAGGAGGAAGATAATATAGCCAACACCTTGCAATGCCTGGATACTTTTTGCCTTGCTTTTGAGTTTGCCATTCAATGGCACAAAACCCTTTGTTACTGACAATCCTTCTTGCCAGGCCCTTAGTGGCTTCAACAATATGGGTGGAAATGGGTACAACATGGGGAAATCTTTAAATTCTCGGGCATTCCTTTTGCTTTTCAAGCCTCCCCTATGGAGCTGTGGAATGTTGTCCTTGCCAGGATTGAGAAGAAGATGGAATATTATATCACTAAACCACTTTCCCTTGCAGGAAAGTTTCAGATTTTCTCTAAAGTGCTTGTTGCCACCCATGTGTATTATTCTTCCTATTGGGCTCCTTTCAAAGCTTCTTAACTCAAGCTGGAACGTCTCCTCTGGGACTTCCTCTAGGTCGATCATGCTATGCATCATGGCTTTCATAGAGTTGCCTGGGATTATTGCTGCTTACCCAAAGCCTCAGGGGGGCTTGGGTTGCTTTCCACTTGCAAATAAGGGATTGCCCTCTATGCCAAGTGGGTCATTCAGGCTCTCACTGGAGATGTGGCCTAGAAAATTCTTTTACGACATTGCATTTCTTCTAGCTTCCCAATTAATTGGCCTGCTTGGAAGGGGATTATATTCAGACCCTTCTTGTGACTCCTAAACCTATTCAGATTTAGGGTACTTTTTTTGTTAAGAGTAATAGGAAATCCTAGGAAGCCCTCAAACCATGGCTTCGTTGGGCTAGTAATGGGTTTAGAGATGGGCTCTCAATGAACTAGCAAAACCTTTGGTGGTCTTCTTTGTAAGGTGTTCCTTCAGTTTAGATTCAAGGAGCTAATGCTCTGCATTTATTCCACAAGGGTATTAAAACTTCCAAGGACTTATTTTCCAGAGTTATAATGAGCCTTTGCTCTTGGGAGGATCTGTAGGTTTAGTTCAAGCTCATCCGTGCAAATTGGTAGATAGTTGATCTTCTTGTTTTTGTGAGGCCTCCCAATCTGTTACACAAGCTTGGTATTTACTCATCTCGCCCTTGATGAAAGGGTTGGAAGTGGTATCCTGCCACTTGTATGGCTAACTACAAGCTCAAAATGGGGTATCAGTGGTTGTTGCCCCATCTTTTGATGGTTGATACCCCCAATTAGCATTAGCATTTGCGTTCTTCTCATAAGACTTGGAGTCTTAGATTTACTACTATCTAGAATGTTGTTACGGAGCCAAAGATTTCTCACTTTGCCTAGTGTCTCCTCTTCCAAGGCTTGCCTTTGGCCCCTCGGCTCCAGCATTTGGGAGTTCTAGATCCTAGATGCCCCTTTTGTGGCCAACCCAAAAAGCTTCTTGCACATTTTTTGGTTTTGCAGGTGAGCCAAGAGATATTGGCTCTAGATTCATGACTTTTTAAAGCCTTTTCACCTAGAGGAGTTCACTTGGCATATGGTGGTGCTGGGAGATCCACTTAGACTTCCTTTTAGATATGCCTAGATTTGGCATGCTTTTAGAATGGAAATTTTGTTTACTATTTGGAAGCACCGAAATGTGGTTTTATTCTCTCACAGCTTTCTTGATATTCATGTTGCTATGTACTCTAAAGCATGTATTTGTAATAATGTCATGATGCAAATTCAAGTACAGACTAACAAAGTAGCGTCGAAGGTGGCTCACCTACAGGAGCTACTTTCTCATTGGGGAAATGCACCATGTCTAATTTCTTGTGTGCCTCCAGATATGATTTTTGGTGACCACACTCCTCCTCATGGTCACTAGCAAGGCCAGAGAAAATCTACATGTCACTCACACACTCCCCAATCATAGCCACATCACTACTCTCCCAGTGTTGGTTTTGATGTTTGTCACCACTCGACCTTTTCTCTATGAATGTTGGGCTCAAGATAGTCCCCGGTGGCTTTCCCTGTTGCCCCTGTTGTAGGTTGGTTGTCTGTGTAATGTGATCCTGAGTGGACTTTCTCTCTGTTGGACCTAGCCATCTCCCCATCCAGGCCTGAGGGAGATAAAGATGATGATGTTGATGTTTTTGCTACTGATAGTTGGGCTCCCCCTGAGCCAACCACTAACCCCAAGGACTTTTGGGGTTCTGGTGATAAAGACCCTCCTTCGGCTGGCACTGCTCTCGCCGCCTGAGGCTTTATGCTTTTCAATTTTTTTTTTATGAATAGTTGTTAATCTGGCCTCATGCCATTTGAACTTACGGGGTGATCTTGTATCCCCAAACCCCTTTTTTTGCGAATATGTATATTAATATTATAAATTAATGAAAAGGTCTATTCATCAAAATATTTAATTTGAAAGCCAAGTTTTTATCTTAGGACTCTTTTTATAACATTTGTTATATGTCTTTCAAAATAGTTCTTATTTTTATTTTGGATAGGTTCAAGGCTCTTATATCTATATGTCAAAAAATGAATTTGATATTGTACGGAACATCTTTAGATGTCTATATCCAACAATTGCTTAGACCTAGTGCAAACTCTATCTACGTTGGCATTTAACTCTACAGTCACTTACAATTTCAGTGCTAACTTAGGCTTAGCGCTTGATAAAAGTATAAGAAGATCCTAAACTTCAACCATGGCATACCAAGCCATACAATGCTTATTGCCACCACCCTCTTTTTTCTTAATTCAAATATTCATAAATGAATAAAATGTTGCAAGTTCAAAAACTATTTTTGCTTTGGCATAATCACAATTTTCAAGATGAGATCATGCGACTCAACAAGATTAATTTTAGTTGTACTTGTTTTCTTCTTATGATTTTGGATAAAATTGTTTTGAATGTGCATATGTTAATAAAAGAGAGCAAATATGATAGGCCTATTTCAGAAGTTAATCTCATTGAGCAAAAATACATATTATAAAGTATCACTTCAAGGTTATCTTCTCTTTATTACAATGTCAATATAAAATCTTCATATAGAGTGGTTTACAAGTTAAATCTAATGCAAGATAAAATCTAGCCACTTAATATGAAATTGTTTGTATTACTGCAACTTCATGCAATGCATGTGAGGAAAATTCTCACAATGTATTGTTACTCTCAAAGACTGCCCTCATATTTCGCATGGAAAAATAGGTTATGCTTTAATCTAGTTTGACATATGTCACGTGGATATGAAGGCAATTATAGGACAATCAATAGTGAATCATCTTGCAAACACCTTTTACTATCTTAAATTCGAATCACTTCAATTTAATGATGTTTTAGTATGTATTTGATATGATACCATCATCTCTTTGCATTTCTCATCCTTTCTTCACATTTCTCCTAAGCGGAGTTAGGATGGGACCTAATAGATCCTCCTTAATGTTCCTATTTTCATGGCGTAAAGCTCAAGTTAGGATCTAACCACTTAGGTCCTCCATTTCCTTCATCCAATGACTCAAAATCTGTTGAAGTTGATGAAAGATCAGCCCCACAGCTCCCAAAAATCACCTACATGCAAACACTTGTCACAAAAAGAGGGAAGCAAAATCTATGGAGGTTGGAATTGCCAGATCCATAGACAAGACATTCTTGACGAGCAAAAAAATAAATTGCTATTATCAAAATTGAATTGTCTCAATGAATGTTTATAATGAGAGATTGTTCTTACAAAGGAGATCAAAATCCTAAAAAGTTCTAACCTAGGTTGCTTAATAATAATTAATAAAAGAAGTAATTATTATATGCCTAAATTTTAGCTTAAGTATAATAGAGTTAATTAGAAAATATCTAATTACTGTAACACCCTCCCTTAAAATAAACTTAGGGAGTAGCTAAAAACCTAGAAACTACTATTGAAAGTGGAAATGGGTCCCAATAACAAGGCCTGATGAGGTACCCAAGCACAAACAAATCTCTAAAAAGAGGAGAAATAGAGAGAGTCACATGGGAAAAACCCTATTCCAAAAAGAGATGGAAAACATGCTAAAAGAAATTAGTGAAGGACTGAAGAAACCTCCAAACTAGGGAATGTCCTAGAAGATAGGAACAAAGGATTATCAAGAAGAACACCACTGAAGCACTTAGAAGCTGCAAAGCTCTGTCAAAAGTAACTACTAATCTAAAGAAACTCCACTGAAATAGAACTCGACTAAGTAGAGAAGACTGTAATTTGCATCGAATCAGGAGGCATAGAAAGGCAAACAACTGAACTCAAAGATATAGATGACATGAAATACCAAAGCTTGAAGAGACGATCAATCAAACCAAGGAAGCATGAGAAACAAAAAAAGAACCCCCCCCCCCCCCCCCCCAATGCAGACAATGATGAGGTGACAAGCAACTAGAAAAGTGGGCCAAAAGAATTGCATGTTAAGGAACCACGATCAAGATGCACAAAAGAGTACATATGCATGTACTAAGGTGATCAATCTTAGACACATTATGATGTTAGATTGTGGTGACTAATCAGGAAAGTACTATACATACTTCATAAACAAATTTGGTCCCTATTTTATCAAGATTTTTTGCCAACATGTAATTATTAATTATAACCCTAAAGCAGTAAAAATACTTGTATAAAAGGGCTTAGGGTTAGGGATTATTTCATTGTAGTGATGCAAAAATTGGTTCTTGCGATGGTATTGAGCTGTAAGGGATTATAGATTGTAATCAGGTTGTAGTCACTGGATTGTAATAATATCAAACTTGTTGTTTGGTGGACGTAGCCCAAGGATTGGGTGAACCATGTTAAATCTTGGTGTCATGTGTTCTTTTTGGTGTGATCTATTATTTTTTGATATTGGTTATATTTGCATGTAATTATTATTTTTGGTTGTTGTTTAATCCTAACACATGAGGCTAATGTCATGGAAGGGACACTCACCAGACAAAGGAAGTTGGAAAACAAAGGCAAGACATCAACCCACCTTATGGCACTTGAATCAGAGTAGTGCATGTACAATAAGGCATAAGATATGGTGAATCCCAAGAATACAATAATCTACATGAGTGTCCTTAGATGACACTGCTCAAATCAGAAGGCAAAACAAGGAAAAACAATTGAAATGAAAATACATATGTAGTGTGTCACTTTATCTCAGTGTGTTTGCAAGAATGCATACATATGATGTCTAAATAGACCATAAGAGGCATAAGTCTAATAGATAGTAGAAGTCATGATGAATCATCTAAAGCAACGAAATCAATCCCCGAACCTGAAACAACAAAGATATCTATCAAAATGCAAAAATGCTAAAGACTGAATAAAAAGTGTCTAGAGATGAATTTGGGAAAACAAATAGCATCACTAAAAAGATCTTGGAAAAACCTTTCCAATGATATAAAGAATTCTCAAATCGGAGATCAGATGTTCAAGATACACTTTCTAAAGTGCAAAATTATACCCTTGACTTTGACAACAGAAAAAGCCATCAAATAAACATCAAAATTGAAAAATAACTATACCACTATGATGGGCTCAAAACTAGCTTTTAGGTGATATCTCATTTTCAGAAAATGGAGTTCGTATGCTTGAGATATGAGCAAAAATGTGAAGGTAGTTCCAAACAGAGCCCGAGAAGGGGATAGTATATGCTAATGTAGCATTGACATGGCACTGACATCAATAAGTGAGAAGCCTAAATTTGATGGGAAAATTGCTGTTGAGGCAAAAAAAATGCCTAAAAATGACTCCTAATGGATAAAAATATACGATTGTTAGAAACAAGACAAAGTATGAAAAACACTATTATCGGTAAAAGAGTCGGTGCCAAATGAAAAATCTAGAGGCAAAAAAATCAAAAAATTGCCTCCTCAGGAAATGTGTAAAACAAACAGAAAATCATTACCTCGAGAAATGTGCCCAATCTGGGAGCAATAATTTTTAGCCTCAAATTCCAACTATGTCCAAATTTGACAAATTTTATATGAAATATGTGTTTTTGGGTGCTCTAAGCTCAACTGTGATGTTCGGTAGGGCTCAAAGTGACCCGAAAATTAGTGACCCCCCAGATTGAATACAAAATAACTCTGATAATGAAACCCTCTAAAAGAAAAAGCATAAATCTAAAAAATCCAAGCCAAACTTCTCATAAACAGAATAGGGGCATGAAGATTTGGAGCTATGATACCATGTTGAAGTTGATGAAAGATCAACCCCACAACTCCTAAGAATCATCTACATGCAAACGCTTCTCACAAAAAGAGAGAAGCAAAATCTATGGAGGCTGGAATTGCCAGATCCATAGATAAGACATTCTTGATGAGCAAAAACATAAATTGCTATTATCAAAAGTGAATTATCTCAGTGGATGTTTACAATGAGAGGTCATCCTAATAAAGGAGATCAAAACCCTAAAAAGTCTAACCTAGGTTGCATAATAATAATTAATTATTATATGGCTAAAGTTTAGCTTAAGTAGACTAGAGTTAATTAGAAAATATCTAATTACTCTAACAAAATCTACTTTCCACACTAAAATTGACCTTTCTCAAAAATTGCACCTAATTTTTGACAATCGAACCTATTTTGGGACCCCAAAGGAATCTTGAAGGTTTATGGGCCATGTTAGCAGGGATACAATGTGACCTTCCTTAACCAATCAGGGGCCTAGTGTGCCCTTTCTTGGGACCTATTTTGGGTCCTCTTTTTGGGTCATGAGTCTGAGATTATCTAGGGTGCAAAATTTGAAGTACAATCAGCCTATAGAAGAGAGTTATTATGAGCCCTTTATAAACCCATCCATTTCCCTCATATGATGCATTCAAAAGATCAAACACTCACACTTAAGTCCTCAAGTGTTCAAGTATATAAAGCCATCTTCAAGTGCATTCAAGGAGATCATATTGCAAGCCATTGGAGAGGGGATCTTTTGCATTAGTTTTTCTTCTACATTCATGTCCTCTTTTGTGCATTTACTTTACATTTTTGCAATTCATTTAGTTTCAATTTGAGGTTAATTACTAGACTGGGGTTTGACCAAGGGAAACCCCCCCCCCCCCCCACCAACAAAACAAAACCATTTTTCATGTAGGTTGCAGATTTTGGAAGATAGAACAATTTTCAGATCTCAATACCCCTTTCATCTATTGGAATTACAAGTGGAAAGAGTAAACTTCTAAGAGGGGGGTGAACTAGTAGTTTAACGTTGGACCCATAAAACTTTCACCATTCATGCATTACATGCATAAGTAAGCTGAAATAACATGTAAAGCCTATGCATCTAAATCATATAACCATGTAAGCATTCACACATATAACACCAGTTATGATTACCTAGAAACCCTCCAAGTGAGAAGGTAAAACTGGGGTGGGGATGACACACAAATCTTCACTACTACAGTAATAAAGTGTATTCAATGAAGGTTACAATGATTTGACCATGAAATATGATCTAGCCTATGAAAGGTCTACCATGTTAAAGACTTACAAAGACTATTAGGTCTTACCTTGTTAGAGGATTTCAACACCCTATTAGAAGTGTGCCATGTTAGAGGACTTCAACTTACAACTAAATAAGCATCTTGTTAAAGGATTTCATACAACTTGTTAGGACTACTTTGTTTAAGAGATTAGGATTTCATATAGCCTATTAGGACTACTTTGTTGAAGAGATTTAACTGAAATCATCTGTTAAAATGCCTCAACATAGATCTTGTAATTGGTACTTGCTTTCTTGATAAAAAACACCTCTAAACAATGTCTTATTGATCCTTCTCGATCATATGTCTCAATGTTGTATCCTTTTCTCTATCCTCTATTCTTCTCTAACTGATTCTGCAATTCACTCTTTCTTCTAAGTCACCTTGAATGCTCTGCAAACTATTTTGTTCACTCCTTCAACTTTGCATACCATTCAATCCTCTATCCTTTCTTGTTATGTAGAGTTTAGGGCTTTGTCCTCCTTAAGAAGACTTTGATGGCTTAGGTTTAGGTATGTCTATGACTGAGATTCATTTGTTTTGTCGCTTAATCCTTCTCATTTTCTAATTGGTTGCATGTAATTGCATAGGGAATCCAAATATAGATTCATCCTTATCTCCAAAATATTGAAATCTATCTTTAAGTTAGCTCAAAAATGGTTTACATAGTTGTTTGTGTCATTACAAACAAATATGTCAAAATTGTGTCACTCGGCATATGAAGTTTTTGTTGCTCGGCATGCACTATTCTGTATACTATGACTTGGCGCCTACATTACTCGGCATCCACTATTTACTCAGCTCTTGAATCACTTGGCATGTTCTATCTGCATGATACCTGAGTGACTCGACACTCATTACAACTCAGCATGGTCTAATATTTACATGTTGTGCTCAACATGTATTGAGTAAATGACTTAAGTGTGTTGACACTCACTTGTCAAAATTGATTTGAGATCAATAATCTCCCCCTTTGACATAAGTGTCAAAAACACTTAAATATATAATGTTATCCTTAATTTATCGAGCATAATATATCCATGACTCAGCTTATATACAAAAATTTAAAATTTCAAAATGCACTAACTTGTATACCTCAAAATTTGATAACTCCCCCTAAGTTAATAGATCTATCTTGTATCCAAAGTGTGTGCTCCTCTCTGAGTAAACTTGTCTTTGCTAATACACTTTGACTTCAATATGTTGTATTTCTAATACTCGTTCATCTGATATGCTCTCTCTTAGCTTATATCTGTATCTTTTTGCTGCTTTCTCTCAAAAATGCATATCACCCCAATGATATATCTCTACTACTATTCTCCCCCTTTCTATTTGTTTCTCTTTTTTTCATACTCTCCCTTATATTTTCTAGCTTCATTCATATTCTCTATCTCCCTCTTTATTTTTATCTCCCCCTTTTTGACACTTATGTGAAAGGCGCTCTAAACCTATGGTGTGTTTGTCCAAAAAAGATTTATGGACATCCATTATTATCTTGAGGGTTGCATCTCAATTATCACATGCAACATCCAATGACTTAATTTGGATTGCAAGCTCAGTAGAAAGGTGTATTAGACCGTCTAAAGTAGAAAGATTGGGGTCTTTCTTCATTAAGGTCTCAGCATAGCCTAGTTCCTTGTGAAATATCTCCATATGTGGGGTGAGGGTAGCCTGAATACTTGTCAGTTTGGCTCTAATATTAGCCTCATCTGTTGTTAAGACAACTAACTGACTTTGTGTCTGAAGCAATGTTCTGAAATGCTTCTCACTCTGAGCTAGATTTGATGGTAGTCTTGCACTTGATGTAGATATTTGACTTTCCAAACTCAGAATGTGACTTCGGATCTCTTGGGTGAAGAGTATAGGATTTCATAGTTTTGTGTATAGTGAGAATATATTCTTAAGTACCTTCTTCACATCCTCAACCTTCTTTGCTAATGCAACTTGTTGTAGTGCTATCTCACTAGATATTTTATGATTTAGCTTGCCTTGAAACTTCTTTTTAGACCATTATAAGAGTTTTGTATTTGTATCAAGGTCTTCATTGCTGACCTTTTCCACTATATCTATCAGTTGTTCTATTAGTGGCTTGGTCTCTTTAGGAGTTGGTAGGCTAAATGCATCTAAAAGGATGTCCTTTATATCTTGAAGTGCTTTTTTCTTCCTGTGTTCTCTCCTAAGCATTTCTTGATGTTTTTTCCTTTCTAAGGCTTGTTGTAAAATGCCTATTTGTTCCAATGTCATAGTATCATAGTCATGATTTGGAATAATAATTTCTTCATCAAGGCTTATGTCTCCATAATATATTACCTTTTCTACCTTTGATGAGCTTGGGCTTGACATTGAAATCTGCAATGGAATGGCTTATGTGCTTGGCCTTTGAAGAGTTTGAGTAGAAGGAGTGACAAATGCTGGTAGGGCTACCAACGCTTGGATGTTCACTTGTTCCTTCACCTTTGGTGTTTACTCACTCTCTTCAAGCTTTCCCTGGCCTATCACTATGACTTGGTGTGCACCTTGTTATTGTGTTGTAGCTACAAATGAATCTATTTATCCTATTTCCTTCTGTTGACCTATAGTAGTGTCTTCCTCTTCTGTCTTCTTCTCAATTGTATCAATTTTAACGCTTGTATCAACCTTGGTGGATTTGTCTACTTTTGTTTGAATTGAAAGTTGTAAATTAGTAACTAAAGAGATGATTGAATGTGGTTCTTGTGGATTCACCTTCTCCCTTGTGACTTCAGTCACTGCCTTTTGCAATTCTTCTACACTAACCAAAATTGGATTGCCACATAATTTGGCTTGAAGTATGGACTGATCCATATCTTGTTTAGATCTTTTGAAGTAAGTAGATTGATGTTCTGAGCTTATGCATCAAAAAGATCCTTAATAATTATGGTTTCAGAGGTCTTGGTTATGTCATGGGGAGGACTAACACTTGATACTTATGTGTCCTGCACACTATTCATCTTGTTGTTGCTCAACTATTTCCTTCTCATTATCTTTGTCATCATTTTTACCCTTTGAAGGGTCTACTTCTCTTGGCTTAATAGTGGTCAACCCATAAATGAGTTTCCATATTTGTGTTGACTTTTTCACAACATCCTCAATATTATTTTGGAGAATGTTGAAGGCTCTATATTTAGGTGTGAACCTAACTGCATATCTCTTGACAACCTTAACAATTTTTCCCTTTATCAACTTTGGCATTACTTGGGCTAATGTTGTTTCCTTGATCTGTCTTTCCACATTTAGACAATAATGCCATTTTTGCTCAACAATATCATATAAACCTTTTGGTATTGAGTTGGAAAATTCTAGTGGAGTGTTCTTAAATTTTGACATTATGGCATATAATGCCGCTTCTACTTGGTTTTTCTTTTCTTTTCCTAGTTTATCAAAGTCAATATCTAAAACCAGATAAATCTACATTGCTCTTGACATTTTCACATAAGTTCTCAAGATGAGAGAGTGGATTGTGACTTACCACTTTGAATTGGTTGATATTATCTGACTTAGTCTTTTCTTTATCAAAATCTGGTTGAGCCACATATTTCCTTCTCTATCTTTTCTATTGTTGTCCTCCTTGCTCTATCTACTTGGCCTTTTCTTTGGCCTTTTGATTAATTGCACGTGTGGTGGCTCTGATGGTAGGTGTAGTGGGCTTGGCTTGGCTCAGTTTGACAATTTTCTTTGCCTTAGCCACTGGTTGTGCCTTTGCCTTTCTCTTCTTTGATTCGGTAGGAGTAGGTGCTTCCTCAGCTTCTTTTCCCTTGGCACCTTCAATCTTCTCCTCTTCTTTGTCTTCTCCCATTCCTTGAGTTAAAGCTAGAGGTTATTGAGTTTGAGGTTCATCTTCCTCTTCCTCCTCGACACCATCTCCAAGTTTGGCCTTTAGTTTCTTCACTAGTTTATCCTTCTCCTTGATTGTAGAGGTAGTCTTCAATTCCATGTAAATCTTTGATTTCATCATCTCATAATTTTCAAAGACTTTTGCAGTCTTATCAACTTCTTCTGCAAGTAGAGTTGTTATGGTTGTTGAGGCTTCATCTACGTTTATCTCATATCCTAAGGGTCTCAGCCATCTTACCCTTGGTGTGGCAGCTTGCACATATGTGTAATCAACATCAACAAGAAAACATATATCATTATAATGTCTCTCCACTAAGGAAACTGGAATCCTGAGTATTGACTTCTTAAAATCTTCAAAGTAACTTGTCATGATTGTTTCAAAATTCTCTCCCATATGCTCAATGAACTCATCAATCTGTACTGCAAATGATCTGTTGGTCTTCCATCTAACTGTTCCAAATTAGGGAAATGTGTTCTATACATAAAAGAATATGCAAACTAGTATAGATCCAAACTTGCATTGTGTACTCTTGGTTTTTCTTATTGCTCCAAGGTTCTCCATAAGTTGTTGTAGCTAAAGTTCTACTAGATCATTTATATGATCATTCTCGACAATTTTATAACCAACATCCATAGCTATGCACAGTACACTATTCAATCTACTATATTGATAGAATTTATGTGAGATTACCCTTACAACAAAGTTTAGTAATGGATCAGCGATGGTATCTATAGTCATACCTCTCTTATTTTAGACTGCTCTAGTATTCTTCTCAATCACTTCCTTAGAATCACTCTTGAGTGTCTTTGGCTGATCTAGGGTTGGGTAGCCAGTAACCCTATGAATTATTCTCTTTATTATTTTGATTGGTTCTCCTTCTAGCCACAAGGAACCATCATGAATTTGGCTTAGCACAATTCTTATCCACTCAATTTTAAATAAATTCAGAAAACCTAGGGCTCATGTTAAACCATATTTCTAAACAATTTTGTATCGCTCTTTCAAGACACCATTTTCACATAATCTATTATACACACCTCTTATCTCCATATCTCCAATGCTTCCTATCTTGCAAGTGTAGCATTTCCTCATATCTTGCACCATTATCACATTTGGTGGGATCATTGACAATGTGCTAGAAGGGTCTTGTTTATAGGCAATGCCAAGAATGGCCTTAAATACAGGTTTCTTTACTTCATTACTAACTAGTTGAACATTTAAAACTTCTTTCCCTTCAACATTTTTCAAACTAGATGCCATCTTGTCAAACTAGGGTTTGTTAAAATTGAAACTGTGTAGCTCGAATTTTGATAAATACCTTTGAAAATCTGTTGAACTGATGATGAATCATTGCACAAACCCTCAGTAATCATTTCTAATGAATTTCTAGGTTGCTTGTAGCTCTTCTCACTCTTTTTCAATTTCAAAATGGTGAAAATTGAGCTCAAAATGATCATATACCCTTCAAAAACCTTGCATTTAATGCTAAGTGCTTACACAACTATAAGCTCGACAATAACCAATTTTGGATTCACTCAACATCCACTGATATTTCCACGACTCGATAGCTACTATGAGCTCGACATCAACTAACACTCCACTCGACACATACAGGAAAATTTTCATACTCAGCAACAATATAAAAAATTTAAAGATTTATGTTGAATTTATAACAACATCTTGCATCTTTTATTCATGCTAATGTAATCCTTTTAGTACTATCTTCTTTTGGAACTGATACATGATATAACCTTTAAATGTCAATCCCACATACCTCTTGTTTGCCCAGTTTGTTGAGGTGTGATCACTTGACCCATTGGGTGAAGTGATCCCTTCTCCATTTGATGTGCTGCAAACATCTTTCTTTTTCCATGTCTTGTTCATCTCATCTTTGATGTGTTCAACACTTGTCTTGCCTTTTCTTTTGTCTAATTCAAAACTTGGTGCCTTTGAATTTTTTGGACAATGCCTATTGATATGACCAATTTTCAAACAATTGAAACATGTGGTTTGACTTAACCATCTTTGGTAGTTACCTCTGAAGTGCATTCTAATAGAATTCTTAGGGATATGTCCATATTCTTGACAATAATGAAAACTATATCTTGTGTTATAATCCAATTGTAAGAGTAGTCATTGTTTCTTACCTTTATTGGCTTGTTTGATGACCATATGGACTTTGATATGTATTCAAAAGCTCTATGTTCATACTTCTGACAATTGTAGCAATATCCTTCAAATCTTTGTGTATGCATGGACCTAGTTCTGCATTCATGTGTTTGATGATCTTGCTTGTTGCACTTATGACAATGAGTGATGATCTTAGGTTTGACATTCTGATTTGTAAACTTGCTCTTGCACATATTAGCAATATGTCCTTTCTTACCACAATTATGACAAGTAGGTTTGGAGTTCTTACCTTTGGTGTTCCTTTCTTCTGCAACTTTAGATGATTCTCCTTTTTTAGTGCTTGTGTAGCCCAATCTTGATGTATCATTGTTGGATATAGGGGATCTCAATAATTGCTCACAGTATTTGATGGCTTCATTTGGCTTGTTGAAACTTTCAGCAAATTCATTTTTCCTCTTTAGGTCATTTTGCAACTTCAATGTAGTTATCACAATGTCTTTGACATTTAACTCATAGTAGGCATTCATCATCTTGCTTAGAGTATCCACTTGCATATTGGAAATCTTGGTTAGCTTTGTTGACTTCTCTTCCAGTCTATTGGCCAGAATTCTTTTGTCTTCTTCAATCATGGCCTTGTCTTCCGTAGCTTTCTTCTTTTGTTCAGTCACCTCACATAACATCATGGCTTGAGATACTTGCTCTAGCTTGAGATTTTTGATTTCCTCAGCTTGTGCTCTATTCTTTTCCATCAGATCTGCAATTGTTGTATCAAATTCATTGGAGTCACCATTGGCAAATAGCTTGGTAGTGTCAATCTCTCTGTATTGTGTGTCATTCTCTACAATAGCAATTTCTTTCCTTCTCTTCGAAGACTTCTTTAATTCCTCTTTTTCTTCATCCAATTGATGTAGAATGAGTTGTATCTCAATTCCTTGATTTTCAATTATCTTTCCCAATTTGTAGACTTCTATTTCAAGATATTTTCCTCAAAGCTACAAAGCTTCTCATTTTGAGAACTTAGCTCTGATACCAATTATTGGAATTACAAGTGGAAAGAGTAAAATTATGAGGAGGGGGGGGGGGGGGGGGGTGAATCTGTAGTTTAACCTTGGACCCATAAAACTTTCACCATTCATTCATTACATGCATAAGTAAGCTGAAATAACATGTAAAGCATATGCACATAAATCATATAACCATGTAAGAATTCACACACATAACACCAGATATGATTACCCAGAAACCCTCCAAGTGAGAAGGTAAAACTGGGGTGGAGATGACACCCACAAATCTTCAATACTATGCTAATAAAGTGTATCCAATGAAGGTTACAATGATTTGACCATGAAACATGATCTACCCTGTGAAAGGTTTACCCTGTTAAAGATTTACAAAGACTATTAGGTCTCACCTTGTTAGAGGATTTCAACACCCTGTTAGAGGTGTGCCTTGTTAGAGGACTTCAACTTACAATTAAGTAAGCACCCTGTTAAAGGATTTCATATAGCTTGTTAGGACTACTCTACTTAAGAGATTTAAGTGAAATCACCTGTTAAAATGTCTCAGCATAGATCCTACAGTTGACACTTGCTTGCCTAATAACAAATCACCTTTAAATAATGTCTAATTGATCCTTCTTGATCAGATGTCTCAATGCTATATCCTTTTCTCTATCCTTTGTTCTTCTCTAACTCATTCTACAATTCACTCTTTCTTCTAAGTCACCTTGAATGCTTTGAAAACTATTTTGTTCGCTCCTTCAACTCTGCATACCATTCACTCCTCTGTTCTTTCTTGTTATGTAGAGTTTAGGGCTTCGTCCTCCTTAAGAAGACTTTGGTGGCTTAGGGTTAGGTATGAATCTATGGCTAAGATTCATCCATTTTTCCGCTTAATCCTTCTCATTTTTTGATTAGTTGCATGTAATTGCATAGGGAATCCAAATATAGATTCATCCTTATCTCCAAAATATTGAAATCTATCTTTAAGTCAGCTAAAAAATAGTTTACATAGTTGTTTGTGCCATTACAAACAAATATGTCAAAACTGTGTCACTTGGCATATGAAGTCTCTATTACCTGGCATGCACTGTTCTGTATATTGTGACTTAGCACCTTCATTACTCAATATCCACTATTTACTCAGCTCTTGAATTACTCGATTGTTGGAAATATTCAAGACTAAGCTAAGTTACTGAGAGGGGAGGGGTGAATTAGTAACTTCTAAAACTTCAACAATTTCAACTCTTAAACCAATTAGCATTTAATACATCATATAAACTTTGATCTAATTGCATGCATAAGAAACTAAAAATATGAAAGCATTCATAACACTGTGACACAAAGATTTGGTGACCTAGAAACCTTCCATATAGAAAGTAAAACTGGGGTGAGGATGATACCCACAACTTTAGTACTGCAATATAAAGATAGCCCATTAAAGCTTACATTGATCACTTTTGATTAATTTTCGTATTAGGAGCAATAAGGATTGCTAGGTCCACCTTGTGAAAGAATTTACAAACATATAATTAAGTATGCACTCGGTAAAGAGATTTACAAAAGACTGTTAGGTCTACCTTGTAAAAGGATTTGACTGATCCACCTGTTAGGATGAAACAGTAGAAGTGTTGGAAATATAGATGGAGTAACTGGGGGGGGCAGTGAATCAGTTACCACAAAAACAAATCCATAGATCCCTTAGATGTCTTATAAAACTAGTTACTGCTGTCACTCGATAGCTACACAAAAAAATGATGTAACTCGGTAGATGCAGTGTTTGTTATCTTTAATAGAGCTTAAACATTCACAATGATTAACATGCATGCATAAAAGAAATAACATGAACACAAGAGACACCAAAATTAACATGGAAATCCGATATGGGAAAAACCACCAAGTAACTAGCTACCAATTTTCACTCTTTTGAAGTGAGCCCTAATAGGAGTCAAGCTTGTTAAAGGTTACAAAACACACTATTAGGTGTGACCTTGTTAAATGATTCAATCACTCTACTAGGAGTGGCCTTGCTAGAGGACTTTGGAACAATTCAATAGAATTGTCCACCTTGTTAGAGGATTTACAAAATGGTTGTTAAACCAACTCTGTTAAGAGATTCAAAAATCACTACTACAATTGTGAGAAAGTAACAATGAGTTGACTTGAATGACATGCAACCAAATTACTGATACAAATCTATGTTCTGCTTCACTAGATCTTCTTTGATCGAATACAACTTTGCTGCTCCTCAAGGATATCTGATCCTTCTTCATAATTTGCTCACACTTTCCTCTTCACATAATCAATACACTTGCATGCTCACTCATTCATTCATCCATATTTTAGAATTCACAACTTGACCTTTTATTTATACCTTTCAAATTGTCAAGTTAGCTCGTTTACAAGTTACAATTACCAATAATTATTACATCAATCGGCTACAATCATTACATGAAACAATTAACCTTTATTTCCCAAAATAATGAAATCTTTCATTGGTCGACCCTGCTTGGTAAACATTGCTCTAGAAATGATTTCTAGTGTTAACCAACTAAAGCTCGGTAAACACTGAGAACTCTGTAAAACCCTTTGGAGATCGAGTGAACTCGGTAAACACTAACTTTCTTTTGTGAACCTTGTGAACTTGGTAGAAACTAACTTCTACCATAGAATTCTTTGACACTCAAGTGAGCTCGATAAGAATTGTTTTCATAGAGTAACTTTCAGGGATGCTCAATAGACTCTAGAATTTTCTTTGCTGACCAATTGAGCTCGGTAGACTCTGTCTGATAATTGATATGACATTTGTGTAACATTAAAGACAACACACAATTGAATCAATTATATCCAACAATCTCCCTCTTTGGCATTGATGGCAACACAACATGTCATAGCAGATGAAATTTGAAAACAAATCTTTTTCTGACAGAACATTTCTCCCTCTTACATTTTATGCCACAAACTTCTCTAATACAATAATCTTCCTCTATGAAGGAATTGCATAGCTTCAACTTTAAACAACAAACTCTCCACAAAAAAATCAAATTTTAGAAAGAGATGACAGTATAGTCTTCCTCTTTGACAACACATGCCAAAGACAACACATACCAAATAAGTAGCAATATACCTTAAGTATTGATTCATATGCAATTTTTCCATGACTATGTTGCACCAACTAATAGATCTTCAATTTGGTACTATTGATGCATCACTAAAAATTCATTTTAGTGAGCCTCAGATAGGGGAATGAATCCTAACTTACCTCTTAGATACAAGAATGCATCCTTAGGTAATGGATTAGTGAATATGCCAGGAATCTGCTCCTTTGTATGGACATATTCCAATCTAATCTCCTTATCCTACACCAATTCTTTGACAAAGTGATACTTTATTGCAATGTGCTTTTTTTTTGGAGTGCATCATTGGGTTCTTGGATATGTTGATTGCACTTGTATTATCACAAAACATAACAACTGTTTCTTTGATCTCAACCTTCATGCCTTCCAATAACTATTTAAACCAAACAATATTAGAACAATTTACTACTGCTGCAACATACTCTGCTTTTGTTGTAGATCGGGATGTACAATTTGGCTTTTTACTTATCCAAGAAACCAAACTCTTTCTAAGAAAGAATGCTCCTCCACTTGTGCTTTTTCTATCATCAATGTTTCCTGCCCAATCAACACCAGTAAATACTTTCAAATCCAAATTTTCTCCAAATTTATACCACAATCCATAATCTTCAGTGCCTTTCAAGTATCTCAAGATCCTATTGATTGCCATCATGTGATTTTCTCTTGGTTTGGTTGAAAATCTTGCTACATTACCAACTACAAGAGCAATATCAAGCCTTGTATGAACTACATACTACAACTTCCCAATCATTGATCTATATAAGGTCTTATCTACCTCTTTTGATTCATTATCCTTGGTAAGCTTTAATCTAGTACACATGGGAGTCCCAACTTGTTTACAATCATCCTTACCAAATTTTTTGAGTATCTCCTTGATCTATTTAGACTGAGTGATATAGATACCATTCTTGCTTTGCTAAATTTGAAGACCAACAAAGAATTTAATTTCATCAAACACTGACATCTCAAATTTCTTGTTCATTTGCTCTAAAAATTCTTTGCAAAACAAAGTATTATCCACAAATATTTCTACCAAACCAATCTTGTTATCTAGTCCTTCCTTGATATACAAGCTACTATTATCATTAGTTCTCTGAAAACCAATCTGAATAAGATAGTTATGCTATCTTTCATACCATGCTCTAGGGACTTGTTTCAGACCATACAATGCTTTGTGTAATTTGCAGACCACGTCCTTCTTGTCTAGATCAACAAAACCTTCAGGCTACTCAATGTACACTTCTTCATCAAGAATAACATTGAGAAATGCCGATTTGATATCCATCTGATATACCTTAAATATTTTGTATGCAACATATGCAAGTAAGGTCTTGACACCTTCCAGTCTTGCAACTGGAGCAAAAGTCTCTTCATAATCAATTCCTTCTTCTTGAGAGTAGCCTTTACATACCAATTTAGCTTTGTTTTTTAATACCTTACCATCCTTATTCAACTTATTTCTGAATACCCACTTAGTTCCAATCACATTTTTAACTTTAGGCCTGGGTACAATAGTCCATGTTTTGTTCTTCTCTATTTTCTCTATCTCTTCATTCAGAGCCTCAATCCAACTTTTATTTTCTAATGCATCTTTGACATTTCTAGGTTCAAGATAAGCAAGTAAACAAGTACGTTTTAGCTTACTTCTTGTCATAGTACCTTCATATTTGTCTCCAATAATCTGATTTGGTGCATGATGTCTCCTTACATACTTTGCTAATACAGGTTCCTTGCCTTTTGATTGAGTTCCACTGTCTTCATTTTGAGTTTCAATTTCTGGTTCTCACTGATCTAACTATTGTTCGAGCCCTTTAGAATTGGTAGGAACTAGCTTGGTAGCATTTGAATGTGACTTGGGTTCCTGCAACTAGGTTTGAACTTCTTGCAAATTGGTGACTGAAGACTTAGGAGTAGAAGTTTCCTGATTGACAGATATATCTGGCACTGTATCAGGTTCAATGAAAACAAATCTCCTGTAGTATTTTGGTTCCTTTTTTCTTTTTTCTTCAGTCCTTTCTACAAACTCATCAACTTTCACATGTGCACTCTCTATGGCTTTGTAAGTAGACAAATTCAAACATCTATATGTCTTACTCTTGCAAGAATATCCCAAAAATATGCCTTCATCACCCTTCACATCAAATTTTCCTTTTCTAGATTCTTTCAAGATGTAACATTTACTTCCAAATACTTTTAGGTA
This sequence comes from Cupressus sempervirens, assembly GCA_028749045.1. Taxonomy (NCBI): domain Eukaryota; kingdom Viridiplantae; phylum Streptophyta; class Pinopsida; order Cupressales; family Cupressaceae; genus Cupressus; species Cupressus sempervirens. The sequence goes on along the minus strand of CM053788.1, from coordinate 674,867,740 downwards.
ACTTACATTAGGTTTATAGTCATACCATAACTCATAGGGGGTTTTGAATAGTCCTTCTTCAACTGTACTCGGTTCAAGGTATGAACTGCAGTGTTGATGGCTTCCTTCCAGTATTTGATAGCAATGTTCTTTTCAATCATTAGAGTCCTTGCATAATCCATAATAGATCTATTCCTCCTTTCAGCTATTCCATTATGCTCCGGAGTTCCAAGAGCTGATACCTGTCTTTTGATTTCTCTTTCAATGCAAAAGTTATTGAATTCATGAGAGATGAATTCATGACCTCTGTCTAACCTCAAGCATTTCAGTCTTTTCCTTGTTTCCTTTTCTACTCTGGCCAACTACCATTTGAACTTTTCAAATGCTTCTGATTTCTCTCTCAAATACAATATAGTCATCATTCTTGAGTAGTCATCAACAAAAAGAATGAAGAACTTTTCTCTGGTATAGCTCTTAATTCCAATAGGTCCACACAAATCAGTATGTACAATTTCCAAAATTTTTTTAGACTGATAGTTTTTACTTTTAAAGCTAGTCTTTTCCATCTTACCAATTTGACAATTCTTGCATAGACCAACATCAGGTTTCTTTACCCTAGGAATGCCTCTTACTTTCCTAAATTTGCTTATTTTTACCAAGTTATCAAAATTCATATGACATAACCTTCTGTGCCATAACCAACTTTCTTCAACTTGAGCAATAAAACATGAACATTCACCAAGTTCAAGATAGAAAAAGTTACCTTTTGTTTGTATGCTTGATCCAATCATCTTTCCTTTGTCATCCAATAGTCTTTCTTTTCCATGCATGAATTCCACTTTGACTCCAATATTGATTAGTTGTGCCACACTCAACAGATTGTGTTTTAGTCCTTCAACCCAATAGGCATTATCACATACAAGCTCTTTGGCTAGTGAGATTCTTCCTCTTCTTTTTATGCAACAAAGTTCATTATTACCAAACCTCACACTACCACCATCATAGTCTTCAAAATGTTCAAACTTAGTTTTGTCACTAGTCATATGATGAGAGCAACCACTTTCTATGATCCATGTATCATTTTTGCTTACATGAGAGATAAGTGCCATCTTATCTTCCTTATCATTATCGGATTCATCTTTCACAACAATGTAAATAATTTCATCTTCACTGTTGTTAGAATCCTTAGAATCTTTAGCCATGAAACATGTTTTCTTACCTTTTTCCTTGAATGATTTGAAGTCTTTCTTGCTATTACATTTGTGACCTTTCTTCTCATCCTTGTTTTTCTTGTTTGGGCACCTAGCAGCAATATGACCAATTTTCTCACATGAAAAAAAGATTAGAGGAACCTTACCTTTGTATTTTCCTTTGGCTATAGAATATTTCCTTGCTAGTAGAGCTTCAACTACCTCAAGATCATTGTTAGAACTCTGTTATGATTCTTCTTCACTTTCTGACTAAGAATCCTTTATCTTCTTGCCCTTTTTTTTGAGTGAAAGCTGGGCTTCAAATGTTGATTCAATGTTCTTGGAAGCTGGAATATAGTTATCATAGTTATCTAGCTCAAATGCAGTCAATCTTCCTACTATGGCCTCTAAATTTATCTTATGATTTGCTTCACATCTTCTTTCCTAAATTGTAGAAACTCTAATTGCATAGATGGGAAGTAATGTTCTAAGAACTTTACTTACAATTGTTTCTTCTTTGATATCTCATCTAGAAGCTTTGATTGCACTGAAACTTGCTTTGACTCTTTCAACATACTTGGCAATGTTCTTATCCTCTCTCATCCTCATATGATCAAATTATCCTCTTAAACTTTCTGCTTTGTCTCTTCTCACATTATCATCATCTCCCTCCATAGATATCTTTTAGCATGTTCATATAACAAAGGTAGTTTTGCAGTCCTTGATATCATCAAATTCTTCATAGCTTAGGGTAGATGCAATATCTATCATCATGGTGTTATGAGTCTTTTTCTCAACAATGTCATTGATAGATAATGTACCAGAAGGAGTTACATATTCTTCATTAAGATATTTCAATCCTGTATCTCTAATGGAAGCCAGATGGAGTCTCATGAGACCTTGCCATGCTGAAAAGTTATCCCTGTTAAGCCTTGGAATTTCCCTCTTGTAAGACATCCTAATCTTTAGCTTAGATCCTTGAAATCCTTCCTGCAAGCACCAAATGCTCTAATACCAATTGTTGAAAATATAGATGGAGTAACTGAGAGGGGGGGGGGGGTGAATTAGTTACCACAAAAATAAATCCACAGATCCCTTAGATGTCTTATAAAACTAGTTATGCTGTCACTTGGTAGCTACACAAAAAAATGTTGTAACTCGGTAGATGCAATGTATTTTATCTTTAACAGAACTTAAACATTCACAGTGATTAACATGCATGCATAAAAGAAATAACATGAACACAAGAGACACCAGATTTAACATGGAAACTCAATATGGGAAAAATCACCAAGTAACTAGCTACCAATTTTCACTCTTCTAAAGTGAGCCCTATTAGGAGCCAACCCTATTAAAGGTTACAAAACACACTATTAGGTGTGACCTTGTTAAAGGATTTAATCACCCTGCTAGGAGTGGCCTTGCTAGAGGACTTTGGAACAATTCAATAGAACTGTCCACTTTGTTAGAGGATTTACAAAATGGCTATTAAACCAACTCTGTTAAGAGATTTGGAAATCACTACTACAATTGTGAGAAAGTAACAATGAGTTGACCTGAATGAGATGCAAGTGAATTGCTGATACAGATCTTTGTTCTACTTCACTAGATCCTCTCTGATCAAATACAACTTTGATGCTCCTCAAGGATATCTGATCCTTCTTCAAAATTCACTCACACTTTCCTCTTCACATAATCAATACACTTGCATGCTCACTCATTCATTCATCCATATTTTAGAATTCACAACTTGATCTTTTATTTATACCTTACAAGTTGTCAAGTCAACTCATTTACAAGTTACAATTACCAATAATTATTACATCAGTCGGCTACAATCATTACATGAAACAATTAAACTTTATTTCCCAAAATAATGAAATCCTTCATTGGACGACCCTACTCAGTAAACACTGCTCCAGAAATGATTTCCAGTGTTAACCTACTGAAGCTCAGTAAACATTGTGAACACTTCAAAATCCTTTGGAGACAGAGTGAACTCGGTAAACATTAACTTTCCTTTGTGAACCTTGTGAGCTCGGTAGAAACTAACTTTTTCCATAGGATCCATCGACACTCGAGTGAGCTTGGTAAGAACTGTTTCCACAGAGTAACTTTTAGGGATGCTTGGTAGACTCTGGAATTTTCTTTGTTGACCAAATAAGCTTGGTACACTCTATCTGATAACTGATATGAAATTTGTGTAATATCAAAGACAACACATAATTGAATCAATTGTATCCAACAAGAAGATCTCCGATCTGCAACTTGGTTTGTTGAATGAGATTCCTTTAAGTACTGATCACCTTACTATGATAGATATGACTTTGTCACTCCTTATATTGTTGTAGCCTTTGTAATTCACTCCTTTTCTCTAATTTTTTTGGTATTTACATCTTCACATTCTTATGCCCATTCATACATACTCTTTGGACATGACACAATGCATTACATATATCAATCCAATTATACAAATTACAAAGTTGGCCACAATACAAGTTATCACAAATATTACAAAGTTGGCCCACATGAAGACATTTGGGTTCTAAAGACTGACTTGGTGAGGTTTGGATACTTGGAATTCATTGTCAATGCTTGGCATTTTCATGCACTTGGTAGACATAGAAGCTTGGTCCATATTGATCACTTCCAAGTAGTCTTGAACTTGATCTGCACTGGTTACTCAGTAGATACTGTGAAAATCATCATATAAACTGAGTCTCTTGATTTACATTGTATGACTCGGTAAACACAATCACTTCGAGCTCAGTATAAACTGAGTCACTTGCTTAATGCTGAGTAGCTCAGTTAACATTGGACTCGCATGACATACACTGCAAACTCGGTGAACACTGCATAGCTTGGCTTGCACTGGTAAAATCGACATACACTGAGATGCACAGTTTACATTTTTGATCTTCACTGTAACTGTGATTTCTCGGTAACCACTGATATTTTCTCAAAGGACTCAATAACAACTATAGAAATTGGTGACAACTAAAATATTTGGCAACACTGATAACTGTACAATAAGCTCGGTAGCTATATACAATATGAATAAGTGTGTATACTTTGACTCAGCAACTGCATTACTCGGCATCAACTATTTACTCAGCTCCTAAATCACTCAGCATGGTCTATTGACTCAGCACCTAAGTGACTTAGCACATGAGTGACCCAACACTCATTGCAACTCGACATGGTCTAATATTTACATGTTGTACTTGGCATGTATTGAGTAAATGACTTAAGTGTGTTGACACTCACTTATCAAAACTGATCTAAGATCAACATCATCGAACTGTAGAAATCTTAGAGTTATTTCACATTCATATGCTATTGAAAAAGCATGCATTGTGGCCCTACCATTTGGCCCTGCTTCTCCATTTTGACCCTGGCAGACAACCAAACAATTTCAGGGTTTTGTAGATCTCGTAGTTTCAATCTATTAGGTGGGAATCAATTGTTTTAAAGGTCGATTGATAGCCTATTTACAGGTTTGTATTTCACAAGGTAAGTTTCCTTTCCCTTAGTATTTCAATACACATTTTTTATTTCCTTACAAAAAATTCTTACATTGCACATCTACTTAATTTTTGTTCATAGATCTTTCAACATTAGGGTTTTAAGAACCTTTGCATTCTTTCTCCAACCATATAACCATTAAATCTTTATTGTGAATAGAAAGAAAATAAGGTTTCCTTCTGTAACACTAATTTTAATGTGATGATCCAAATTGATTAAGCATGGGAAAGTGATCAATGTAGAAATGAATCATGTGATTAAAAATAGGGAGAGAGAGGGGTTATATGATCTTTTTATTATGAGGGAACATGTGCTTAAGTCTTGAAATAGATAAAAGACAAATACTAACCTTAAATCTAGAAAGTGTAGTTTTCTGATGTTTGTATGGAGTTTTTGGAAAATTTGCAACTCGTTCTAGACTGCAAATGTCGAGATGGAGAAAACCCATAAATCTTTTATCTTTTTGAAGGGAGGTCAACCTTGACCCTGATAGTGGGGCACAATCCTACCCCAGGGCATAATTATACCCTGAAAAGTCAACCTTGACCTGCATTGCTCTGCCAAAATTTCTATTCGTAGATCTCACAAGTTCGACGAAAAGGGTATATAAATTTGCTCTTCAATTGATTTTTTTGTTTGGATGGGGAGTTTGCCTTGGTCAAATCCTAGTTTGGAATCAACCTTTAAATTGTAATATATGTAAACAAAGTAAATGAAACAATTCACCTTGCTTATATTGAAATCCTTATGGAGGATTCAAATTCTTGAACCCACAAGTACAAATGCTCCAAATGTATGTAGGATGTCTCAAATCAATGGCATTAGATCTTCAACACCAATCTTGATGTATCTTTGCATAGGAAAAGGCTTGAATGAATGTGGATGAAATCTTTAACAAGAGGGCTCAATGGAGATTGAATCCTTCAATGGTGAACAATGGATCTCCTTGATGAATTAGATACTCGAACACTTGAATGCTTGAAGATTTGAATGATAGGAGATATTCACTTCATAGAATAATGGATGTAGAAAGGTAATAGTTTGTCTGATCTCATAATGCATCTTAGAGAAAAATGAGAGGAGGAGGCTTCCTTATATAGAGCTTTGGGGCACTAACTCCTAGAGAAGGCCGACATAGGAGCATTAAATCCCATTTAACCTTAACCCCTAGGACTAGACCTAGATTAAATGTAATTTAAGAGTCTACCATTCTGAAACCCAAAAAAGTCGACCTGAAAGAGGGAAAAAGAAACTTTATGAAGCCCAATGTCCCGAAACTTTCAAAAAATCTAAAAATGAACCTAGGGTCAGGGATGAGGTCAGCCCTACCCTAGGTCAAGGTCAAGGTCAAGGTCATCCTTGACCTAGGTTAGGGTCAAGGTTGACCTTGACCCACCAAGTCATCCTTGACCTAGAAGTCAAAAATCTTTAGTTTCACAGAGAAGGTTGTCAGAAATAGGCTAGAAATGGAGAGAGAGAGAGGCAAAACAGGGGGAAAAGAGCCAAGTCCATGCAAAGACCCATTCAAGGCACTTGACATAACCTTGGACCACTTACTCGAAGGGCTTTACACTTTTAACATAGAAGTGCTTCCATTTTAAGATGATACAGTTTGCAATAGTGCTCCTTTATCACTTGGTTGACACTAATCTTCCTAGATCTAGTTACCTTGGAGTTTTAATTGAAAGTATTAATATCCGTAGCTTCCATTTGAGGTACAAAGTTATCCAACCCCCAAAATGTGAAGTGGTTGAGACCTATTCTAATTGTTGTAAATTCCACCTTGTACATTTTGGTGAACCGACTTTCGACAACTCTTTCTTGCATTTTGGAGTTAGATTTTGTTATCTTAGATTATTTTCTCCCTTCTTGGTGTATCTATATCTTATTTGTATGCTATTGTTTGTATTTGATGAATTTATATCTTATTTTTCATTTTTATATAGATTGCCTTTCATATATTTGCATTGTGAAAATACAAAAAAAATTGTATCTTACAATCTTAGTTGTTTCCTTTGCTTTCAATGGGTAGTTATCTTCATAATTTTAAAGATTTTCCATTTCATGAATATGATGATAGTCAAATTTGTTCTTTCATTGAGGTTCATCTCGTTAACAATGATTATGATCCTACTCTATTAAGTCATGATAATGCTACTATTTGGGGTGGGACCTTTGATAGGGATATTTCTTCCTCTTTACTTGGGGTGGGACCTTTGATGTGGGATATTTCCACCCTTGGATGATGATGAACCTCCTCATGATAGTCTTGACTATTCTCTTCCTCATGGCAATGCTAACATGATGATTGATGCATTTTCTTTTCCATGAGACCAATTTGACATTTCTTTTCCTCCTAACACATATCCTAGTGATATTTTAGAGAAATAAGAAGAAATTATAAACACTTTTATCACTATGTAATTTCCTTCATGTGATACTCATGTTACTCCTATATACATTTGATTGTTGTCATTAGTGAAAAACTATGGTGAAGAACAATGTTGGTTAATTCAAGCCAAAGAGATCGATGAACCCTGACACCGAATATATATGGATAACCAAATGAAGTTTAAATCATTAGGTAGAATGTGTACTGAGTGTAGTAGTAACTGATCATGGTCACAACTGAGCATATCTTATCAGTGAACATTATATGGTTACCGAGTGAAGACTATTACCAAGCATATGTAATATCGAGGAATAATATAGTATCAAGTAGAGGAGTCAATGTTTACTAAATGACACATAATGCATATCCAACTTTGTAAATGCACAAAATTTCATGTAGTTGAATCCTACCATGCTAGGAAATGGTTTTACCAAGATCGAGACAAAAATTAGGTAATAGTTGTTGGGATTGATGTGTGATTTTATCTATCCCAATGCAAGAGTGCAAGCCATTGAAATAAAGGCATAATGTTTTTGGTGATAAGGATGAATAAGAATTATTCATTCATATGGTTGTGCATTCCACAAGTTTTCAAACCCTAATTAGGTCACATATAATGGAAGCCATAGGATTTCTATATAAATAGGATTGAGAAAAAAATTAAAAAGGTTTGGAAAAATGACAATTTGAATATCAGGCTAAGTTACCACAAAATAGAGTTACCAACTATGAACAAGGGAATATTGGGTGAAATCCATCATAGGAAGGTGATATATTAGTACAGAGAAGATTGGATCTGATCAGGAAAATTAAGTTACATATTGTCAGATCATTTTATTGTTACTTTATTTCCATTGTAGTAGAAAATTTTCTAACATAGTGGAGCTAATAGTCTTATTGTAAAATCTCCTAATAGAGTGGACTCAGTAGTCTTATTTTCAAAATTATTTCACAAAGTAGACTTTAATAGATCTTTTTATTAGTTCTAATAGGCTAAAATTAATCCTAATAGAGTAGGCCACCAGAAGTGACATTATTGTATTCTCTAACACAGTAATCTTTTGTTAGAATTATTTAGAATAACTGAGAGGGGGGTGAATCAGTTATTCAAGGTCCAATAATGTCCAATCCAAATTTTCTACTAAAATGAGAGTGAATTAGAAGTGCTATCTTTTTTACTTTCTTATTATGCATGCAATTAAACATTAAACAATCATGAAAAGTAAACATGCATCACACCATAACACAAAGGATTTTGGTCACCTAGAAACCCTCTAGGAATGAGAAGGTAAAACTGGGGTGGGGATGACACCCACAAAATAACTGTGTAATTGATTTCAACCACTTCTGATAGTTTGCCTTGTTAAAGGCCTATCCTATTAAAGGCTTTACACACTGTTAAATGTGACCTTGTTAAAGAATTTCTACACTTTGTTAGGAGTGTGCCCTATTAGAGGACTTAAGAACATTCAACTTAGAATGCCACCCTATTAAGATATTTACATAGAGCTGTTAGGCTCACCCAAGTCCATGGGATTTACAGTCACCTTCTCAAAAGAATCTTTTATCCCTCTTTAAGAATCTCTTATCCTTCTCCTGAGGATCTCTTATCCTTCTCCTGGGGATCTCCTATCCTTTTCCTGAGGCTTATCCACCTAACTGTTAAGCTAACCTAGCAATGTAGGATTTCAATGTCTAATACAATGGTAAGAGAGTATTAGAAAGGTTTTGACCTGATAAAGATTGCAACTTTAACCTTGCAGATTTCAGATCACTCTTTAGTTCTTTTCTTTGCTTGGCTTTTCTCCCTTGTAGAGCTGACAGCTTGTTCACCCTTCAAGATCTGTCTCCTTGAGTTCTTCCACACATTACACCAATGCACTCTATGGTCACTTGATCAACTCAGAGTCTTGATGCTTTGTGCTTACTCCTCACTGTGTCCCCTTTTTGACACTTCACACTAGCCTTCTCTTGGCTTCTTCACATGACCACTCTTATGACCAACTCCCTCTCACACACATGCTTGATCTTTGACCTATAACTCCTTATAAAGAAGTTCTATTCTTCATTTCTCACTGATCAATTTGATTTAATCTTGAGAAAATGATATTATTTTCCCTCCAAATTGTTTCGTCCAAAAACTTCATGATAAATCCATCAGCATTCGCCTTGAATTGGTTTGCATGGTTTACATAAAATTATGTGACATCTACTCATCATCCTTATCATCCAACTAATTCACAAAATTCAATGTAACAAACTTATCGTTACTGATCTGGCGAATCTTTTGACTTAACAAATAATGCAGCAACTTGGCATCATTGGTTTATTGATGCTCAACACCTGAAGAAATTTGCTTGGCATCCATTACCTTTTTCTGATGCTTGACACTTGAACAAATATTTGACACCTGAAGGATTGCTTTGCACACACTGAAGTTGAACTTGCGCGGCTCTCTCAAATGAACTTAGTTAGGCTTTACAAATGACTTAGTTAAACCTTACATCTTTAATGTGTCTCAGTGTGTCCATCCTCTTACACTATTTCATCAATGGCTTAGTTGATCCTTATACTCCATTACAACATCATAACTTCAGCCTTTTTTTAGGTGCTCTAGTTGCATCTTATTAATTGCCTCCTCCTTGTCAATCAACCAATTGATAGTATTTGGATCACTTAAGCAATTGTCATTCCTACATGTAGCAAGTTTGACATCAATGAAAAAATAATGATTGAAAACATTCTTTACTAGTTCCATCATTCTTTATTCATGATCTTTTCAATCATTTCCAACAATCTCCCTCTTTGGCATTGATGGAAAACCAAATTGATCAATTGATTGAGCTGATCAACTTAGTTACCACCAAAATTATATACCAAACAAAAAACTTGTCATTACATATCTTCCTTTTTGCATCATGTCTCCCTCTTTTGCTAAAACAAATTGAATCCTTTGTTCTGCTTCTCCCTCTTGACTTGTGTGTCTTTACTCTGTATTCTTGATCCTTCCTTCATAGCTACTTGTTGATTAGTTTCTTATCCCTTCAGAATCTCCCTCTTTCATCTCTCCTCTCATACATTCTCATACATCTCCGTAACTTTACCTTTCATTGATTAGTTTCTCATAAATCTCCCTCTTTAACATAAATGCCAAAGATGTAGCATCTTCAACATGCTAAATATAAGCTTTGCATCTCATGTTTTCTCCCTCTGCCACCATGCTTTTGACTGATCTGGAATTTATGTTCTTGTTGTCATCCTCTACATCATTCTTCTAATATTGCAAGGATCTACTCCTGTTGATGCAGGGTAGCTTCTTTGTTGCTTTAGACTACTTGAGTTAGGGGCATTACCCCCAACTTTCCTCTAAGATATTCATAAGTATCCTTGGGCAATGGTTTGGTGAAGATATCTGCAGTTTGTTCCTTTGTGTGAATGTACTCCATGTTCACTTGTTTGTCTTCCACCAATTCTCTGACATAGTGATACTTGATTGCAATATGCTTGGTTTTTGCATGCATTACTGGATTCTTGGATATGTTTATAGCACTTGTATTATCACAATATAGTATCACAGGTTTGGTTACCTCTTCTTTCATTCCTTTCAATAGATGTTTGAGCCACACAATGTTTGTGCAATTGACTACTGCTGCCACATATTTTGCTTCTGTAGTGGACTGAGATGTGCATGTTTGTTTCTTGCTGGTCCAAGTAGCTAGCCTTTTACCTAAGAATAATGCTCCTCCACTTGTGCTTTTTCTGTCATCAATGTTGCCTCCCCAATCTACGTCTATGTATGCATTGAGCTCAAACTTCTCATTCTTTTTGTAGTATAGGCCAAAATCATCAGTCCCTTTGAGATACCTCATTATCCTTTTTACTGCCATGAGATGATTTTCTCTAGGATTGGCAGAGAATCTAGCCACTATTCCAACTACTAATGCTATATTTGGTTTGCTATGCACAACATATTGTAGTTTTCCAATCATGGATCTGTACATTGTTTGATTGACTTCAACTAATTCATCATTTTTTGATAGCTTATGTCCTATTGCCATTGGTGTGCTAATAGGTTTGGAGTCTTCCAATCCAAACATCTTGAGTATCTCTTTGATGTACTTTGATTGTGTCACAAATATACCATGTTTTAGTTGATGTACTTGAAATCCAACAAAGAAGTTGATTTCTCCAAACATAGACATCTCAAACTCATGTTTCATTTTGTTAGCAAAACTTTTGCAAAGTGCTTCCTTTCCTCCAAAAACTATGTCATCTACAAAAATTTCAGATACAAGGATCCTTACCTTCTTCTGATTTGATGTACATGTTGCTATTATCATTAGTTCTTTCAAATCCTATTTGCATTAGATACTTGTGAAGTCTCTCATACCAAGCTCTAGGGGCTTGCTTTAATCCATATAGAGCCTTATGCAATTTACATACCTTGTTTTTGTTATTTTCATCAACAAATCCTTCTGATTGCTCTATGTAGACTTCCTCTTCAAGTATACCATTCATAAATGTGGACTTAACATCCATTTGATAGACTTTAAATCCTTTGAAGGTTGCATATTCCAGTAAGGTCCTTACTCCTTCCATTCTGGCAACTGGAGCAAAAGTTTCTCCATAGTCTAGTCCTTCTTCTTGTGCATACCCTTTATAGACTAGTCTTGCCTTGTTCCTTGTGATTTCACCATTCTCATCTAACTTGTTTCTAAACACCCACTTGGTTCCAATTACATTCTTGTCAGCTGGTCTTGAGACTAAGGTCCATGTCTTGTTCTTTTCAATTTGTTCTATTTCTTCTTTCATAGCATTGTACTAGTCATCATCTTTTATGGCTTAACTTACTATTTTTGGTTCCATTTTGCTGAGTAGACATGTCTCACTTTTGAGTCTATTCCTTGTCATTGGTCCTGCCTCTTTGTTTCCAATAATTTGATTTACAGGATGATGTCTTCTTACATACTTTGCCAATACTGGTTCTCTCCTTGTTTGCATATTGTCTCTTTCAGAATCTGAATCTTCGTGTGTATTTTCATCAAATATTTCTTCATTTCCTTCATGTTGACAGTTCTTAGAATTTGAATGAACATTCTCTGTATTCTGTAGCTTAGCTTTTGAATCTGTCTGCTACTCGGCATTCACTATCTGTGACTCGACAGATACTGGATTTTGTTCTTGATTGTCATTATGAATTGCAACTTCACCATTATTAAGCATACCTTCATATAAGTACACAAAGGTCTTGTATTCTTCTGCTTTCTTGGTGTTCTCAACACTTTGAACTTGTGCAAGCTCATCAAATTTCACATTTTTACTTTCTACTACTTTGTTAGTGTAAACATTCAAGCACTTATAAGATTTGCTTCTAGTAGAATAACCAAGAAATGTGCCTTTCTCACTCTTTGCATCAAATTTTCCATTTCTAGACTCTTTATATATATATATATAGCATTTGCATCCAAATATTTTGAAATGTTTTACATTAGGAGAATGCCCATACCATAATTCAAAAGGTGTTGCATTTGTACCTTTCTTTACTTGAACTCTGTTGAGTGTGTAGACTATAGTACTTACAACTTCTCTCCAGTACTTGAGTGCAACATTTTTCTCCATCATTAAGGTCCTGACACAGTTAATAACTGATCTCTTCCTTCTTTTTGCTATACCATTATGAGGTGGAGTCCTAGGTGCTGATGTCTGCCTTTTGATTCCTCTTTCATGGCATAATTCTTCAAATTCTCTTGATGTGAATTCACCTCCTCTATCAGATTTTAGACATTTTAGGTTCTTCCCAATCTCTTTCTCAACTCTAGCCAAGTACCATTTGAACATTTGGAACGCATTTGATTTTTTTTTCAGGAACATGAGTGTCATCATCCTTGAGTAGTCATCTACAAATAGCATTATGTATTTATCACCTTTGTAGCTTTGCACTTCAATAAGACCACACAAGTTAGTATGAACTAGCTCTAATACTTCATTAGAAGTATAGGCCTTGCTTTTGAAAGTTGACTTGGTCATCTTCCCTGGTTGGCATTGTTTGCACATGGTGTTATCAGGCTTTTTCAACTTTGGTAGACCTCTGACTTTCTTCATTTTGCTAATGCTTATCAGATTGTCAAAATTTACATGACATAGCCTCTTATGCTATAACCATACATCATCAGTTTGAACAATGAGACAAGAAGCATCTTCCATGTCTAGGTAGAACAAATTACTCCTAGTCTGGTCACCTTTTCCTATTAGACTTCCTTGAGAATCATAGATCTTGGCAACTCTAATTTCAAATTCAACCTTACATCCTATGTTGCCTAACTGTAAGACACTTAACAAGTTATAATTTAGGCCTTCAACATAGTATGCATTATCACATGATATCTTTTCAGTAAGCTTGATACTACCTTTCCCTTTGATCTAACATGGTGCATTGTTATCAAATCTAACACTATTTCCTTCATATTGAGTAAAGGAAATGAACTTACTTTAATCTCCAGTCATGTGATGAGAGCATCTGCTATCTATGATCATTTGTTATTCTTGTTCAAGCAGGTTACCAGGGCATTTGCTTCATCTTCATTTGATTCATCTTTCATAGCCACATAGACTACTTCATCATCATTCTTGTCAGAGTCTTCTTCAACAATGTAGCATCTTTTGCCTTTACCTCTATAGTCCTTGTCATCTTTCTTGTTCTTGAAGTTGCCTCCATCCTTGTAATTTTTCTTTTGTGTGCATCTGGTTGCAATGTGACCAACTTCATTACAATTGACACAAATGATTGGCAACTTACCTTTGAATTTTCCTCTTCCTCTATGAAATCTTCTTGCTAGTAATGCCTCCAATTGGTCTACATCATCTTCATCAGTGCTGCTGTCACTAGATACATACTTTCCTTTTCCACTCTTTTTCTTTGTTTGCACCTCCTCATTGTCTTTTATTGTCATCTTGGCTTTGAATGTTGATTCAAAGTTTTCTGGCTTGTAGTTGTCAAAGTTGGATAGCTCAAAGGCAATGAGTCTTCCAATTATTGCTTCAAATGATAATGTGTTGCTTGGTACACATCTTAGCTCTTGGATGGCTGATACTCTTATAGCATAGATAGGAAGCAAATTTTTCAAGTATTTGCTACATACTATTTCTTTTGATAACTGTCCTCCTAGGCTTCTTATGGCACTTACCACTTCTTTCATCCTTGCACCATATTGAGCAAAATTCTCTCCTTCTTCCATTTTCATGTTATCAAACTTTCCTCTTAGGCTCTCTCTTTTGGTTCTCTTGACATTATCATCTCCTCCATAGATTCTTGATAATGTTTCCCACATCTGATGTGCACTACCACATTCTTTGATGTCATCATACTCGACATAGCTTAGTGCTGAAGCAATATCCAACATCGCTTGATTGTGCTCCTTCTTCTTGCCCATGTCATCTGCAGTGAGGGGTCTTGCAGGGTCTACATGATCAACTATGATTGAGGTATGTGCATTGTCACCTATTGATCCGAGGTGCAGCTTCATCAGACTTTTCCATGCAACAAAGTTGTCTTTGTTTAGCTTGGGAACTTCTCTCTTGGACATCTTGATCTTCCTTCTGCTAGTACCTTGAAACAAATTAGCAATGCACTATGATACCAATTGTTAGAATTCTTTAGAATAACTAAGAGGGAGGGTGAATCAGTTATTCAAGGTCCAATAATGTCTAATACAAATTTTCTACTAAAATGAGAGTGAATCAGACGTGCTATCCTTTTTACTTTCTTATCATGTATGCAATTAAACATTAAACAATCATGAAAAGTAAACATACATCACACCATAACACAAAGGATTTTGGTGACCTAGAAACCCTCCAGGAATAAGAAGGTAAAAATGGGGTGGGGATGACACCCACAAAATAACTGCACAATTGATTTCAACCACTTCTAATGGTTTGCCCTGTTAAAGGCTTTACACACTGTTAAATGTGACCCTATTAAAGGATTTCTACACCCTCTTAGGAGTGTGCCCTATTAGAGGACTTAAGAACATTCAACTTAGAATGCCACCCTATTAAGGGATTTACATAGAGCTGTTAGGCTCACCCAAGTCCATGGGATTTATAGTCACCTTCTCAAAATAATCTTTTATCCCTCTCTAAGGATCTCTTATCCTTCTCCTAAGGATCTCTTATCCTTCTCTTGGGGATCTCCTATCCTTTTCCTGAGGCTTATCCACCTAGCTATTAAGCTAACCTAGAAATGTAGGGTTTCAATGTCTAATACAATGGTAAGAGAGTATTAGAAAGGTTTTGACCTGATAAAGATTGCAACTTTAACCTTGCAAATTTTAGATCACTCTTTAGTTCTTTTCTTTTCTTGGCTTTTATCCCTTATAGAGCTGACAACTTGTTCACCCTTCAAGATCTATCTCCTTGAGTTCTTCCACTTGTTATGCCAATGCACACTATGGTCACTTGATTAACTCAGAGTCTTGATGCTTTGTGCTTACTCCTCACTGTGTCCTCTTCTTAATACTTCACACTAGCCTTCTCTTGGCTTCTTCACACGACCACTCTTATGACCAACTCCCTCTCACGCACACGCTTGATCTCTGACCTATAACTCCTTATAAAGAATTTCTATTCTTCATTTCTTTCTCATCAATTTGATTTAATCTTGAGAAAATGATATTGTTTTCCCTGCAAATTGTTTCTTCCACAAACTTCATGATAAATCCATCAGCATTCACCTTGAATTGGTTTTCTTGGTTTACATAAAATTTTGTGACATCTAATCATCATCCTTATCATCCAACTAATTCACAAAATTCAATGTAACAAACTTATCGTTACTGATCTAGCTAATCTTTTGACTTAACAAATAATGCAGCAACTCGCATCATTGGTTTACTGATGCTCAACACCCGAAGAAATTTGCTCGGCATCCATTACCTTTTTCTTATGCTCGACACTTGAACAATTACTTGGCACCTGAAAAATTACTAGGCACCTGAAGGATTTCTCAGCAAACATTGAAGTTGAACTTGCTCAAATCTCTCAAATGAACTTAGTTAGGCTTTACAAATGACTTAGTTAAACCTTACATCTTTGATGTGTCTCAGTGTGTCCATCCTCTTACACTATTTCATCAACGGCTTAGCTGATCCTTATACTCCATTACAACATCATAACTTCAACCTTTCTCTAGGTGCTCTAGTTACATCTTATTGATTGCCTCCTCCTTGTCAATCAACCAATTAATAGTATTTGGATCACTTAAGCAATTGTCATTCCTGCAAGTAGCAAGTTTGACATCAATGACAAAAAAATGATTGAAAAAATTCTTTACCAGTTCCATCATTCTTCATTCATGATCTTTTCAATCATTTCCAACATCTTTATGTTGCAGTAGTGAAGATTTGTGGGTGCCATCACTACTGCAATTTTTCCTCTAACCAAGGGTTTTTGATGACTATGTGAAATGTGTTGATGAGTGCATGGGATGTGATTATTGTTATTGTTGTTTGAATTGATTACATTATTTAAAGTGTTCAATTATTTTAATTATACATGCAAATTAAATGATAATGTTCAAAGATTGAAAATGTTTTGAGGGATAAAAGTTTTGAAGGTACTGATTCACCCCCTCCCCCTCTCAACACCTTACCTTTCCTTAACATTCCAAAAATTGGTTTTAGAACTTTATTTATTGTTAAGGAGTTCAACCATTTAAGAGAAAAATATCCAAAGAGATGGAAAGGTATATAGTTGATAACTTGATTGAGAATCAAAGATTGGAACTAAGGATTTCCCTTAGTCAGATCAGTGAAATGAAAGAGAAGTTGAAGCAATCAGTAAGAAGAAGGGAGGAATTGGCACATCCAAAAAAATACACAATACCAAGAAGAAGAATTTGAATAACTATATAAGGGTAGTATGTCTGATGAATATGAAGCTACAATATCATATCTAATGGAGAAGAACCAAACCCTAACCAAGTAAGTAAAATTAATGAAGAAAGAACAAGAAGCTCAATTGAGGAGGATAAAAGGCACATAACTAAAAGACTTGAAGAGAAAGATGTTGAAATGCAAAGGTTGACAAAAAACTATTATGATGAGGTAAATGAACTACTCAGTGTGAATCATGAGATCGGTAGAAAGATGGAAGAGATTGCAGGATTGAGTTTAGAAATTGAACAAATAATGAATGAGTTAAAGACTAAGA
The DNA here is from genome assembly GCA_028749045.1 of Cupressus sempervirens. Taxonomy (NCBI): domain Eukaryota; kingdom Viridiplantae; phylum Streptophyta; class Pinopsida; order Cupressales; family Cupressaceae; genus Cupressus; species Cupressus sempervirens. Next base: position 674,850,445 of record CM053788.1, on the reverse strand, counting down.
ATGAAGCCAATGAAAAGCTAATGAGATGATGTGAAAGAATAAGGAAGTTGGAAGAAATATTAAGTAGTCAAAGAAGACCAAGAGACACCACTGTACTAAGCTATACCAACCACTCTACAATCAAGAAAGGAAAGACATCAAAAGAAATTGAATAGAGAAATGTGTACACCAATCCAAAACCAAAGAATCCAACATGTTATCACTGTGGAAAGTTGGGTCAAACAGCCAATGTATGTAGGAGCAAGGTCAATAATACTATTGTTACTCCTAAATTTTATGGTTATTATTATAACTACAATAAGTATGGTCATCAAACATTTGAGTGTAGATCTAGGTTTAACAAGACTATTAAGAAGTATAAGTTTGATGGTTATTTATAAACTTACAACAAGTATGTACATAAGGCACAAGCTTGCATATTATAGAGAATGCAAAACTAGAAATAGTGTAAACAAGTAATACATACAATTGGGATTACAATACATAGGTTACCTATACATGTGGAAAATATGGACACATTGAAGAAAATTGTGTGAGGATGCACATGAGAGGTATATTTGAAACTTGGAGGAATGTTGCCATGGCATGTTGCTATTATCATCAGGTCACTCACCTAGGAAAGAACTGAAGATACCAAGCATCAAAATCTAATGACAAAGACACCAAAGGAAAGAGCAAGGTTGATATTGATGAGATTTGAAACTAGATGGAAATGAGATAGAGAAGGAGGAGTGAAGATAGTGGTGTTGGAACTATAATTGGAACAATTATTATCTTGTCATTGATGTCAAACCTTACTAGTAAGACATTTGCTAACAATGTAGAGTGCCATATTATTTAATTGATGAAGAGGATTTGAAAAGAGAGATAACAAGATGAATTAGTAAAATGGTTGAGTAAAGAGGAGTAGGTATGATGGAACTACAAAGGATACTTGATCAGTTAGTATTTGACAAGATAATATTTTGTTTGATTATTGTATCTAGTAAAGAAGAGATGATTGATAGAAGTCAAGAAGTTTAGTAAAACACATAAGCTTGAATAAGTGACATGTTACTAGGTCAATGAAGAGGTTAAGAATTATCGAGCAAAAGATTAAGGAACTTAAGTATTAGCTGAGTGATGGTAATGATTGAGCATTGTGATGGTCGATCAAGCTAGTGTAAATTGAGTGAGATAGACCAATGAAGACCAAGTTAAACAACATAGTGATGACCAAGTGTCACCAAAATGATAGTTTATGAAAGAATCAAGATTTGAGGCTAACACAATTGAATTTACAGAATGGTCAAAACATGTTAAAGATAAGGATTGATGATATGGCATATTTAATGCATGAATTGAGCTTATTAAGCCATCTAAGGCAAGGATTCAATGAGAAGTTTCAAGAAAGAAGTAGAAGGACAAATTCAGTCAATCTGATCAAACCCTAATATCTATGGTTATGTTTAAGTGGAAAAAGATTAAACATGTCTATTTAAGGAGGCACAAGAGATGTTATACAATGTTAGTTGGATGGTGAATTTGTGAAGAAAAAGTGAAGAATAGAGTAGTAGAGGAAACGTGAGAAGTTGGTGATAACAAGATTGCTTGAATTGTTGCTAAGTAGATTAGAGATGGTGAATGTGATGAAGTATAGTCAATGAACTAGGAATGAGCTGAATGGAGATATGTACTTGCAAAGTGAGTTATATTTTATTAGATCAACCTAGTTGTTACTCTCTAACCATTGTGGCAGTAAAAATTCTTTAATCAATGTTGAACTTGCAACCATATTGTAAATCCCTTAATCAAAGTGACATTCTAATGGACTATTTTAAAGACCTCTAACAAAGCCACTCCTAACAAGGTGATTAAATCCTTTAATAGGGTCAAACCTAACAATTTGTTTTGTAACTTTTAACAAGGTTAGCTCTTAACCAAGCTCACTTCAGAAGAGTGAAAAGTGGTAGCATGTTACTTGGTGGTTTTTCCCTATTGGGTTTCCACATTAAATCCTAGTGTCATACTTGTGTGAATGTTGTTTTCATATTTCATGTTGTATGAAAGAAAACCTAACCTGTCGGGAGCATGTAGAAACAAGCAAATTTAGCTGCACATGTATATCAAAGATTCAAATAAGATTGAAATACAACTATCTATACTTGAGTTTTACAACTTAATACAACCAAAAAGAAAAGTTCTCATGCAACCTCAAAGTAGCTCAACAAGGGCAACATAAGAGGCTTTGTTGGTGTGCTCAAGTTGGAGCGATGTGGATGTGCTCTCCCAAGCACAACTATTTGAATCCCAAAATGATAGATGAAAATGCAATATGAAATATGAATCTAAACTAAAATGAGTGTATAATACCTTCAATAAATGGCTATGAGTAAGCCAACCTCAAAGGATTCTAAAAATGTGAATACAAAAATGGTATGCAATGAAGTAAACTATCAATAGTAAGCTATTGTGAAATATGCAAGCATAAATGCAAGAAATCTAACATCTACCAAAGGGTTAGTAATAAGCATACAAATCTCTAAGAAAGCTCTAACTCTATAGTAGCATGATAACAATGCAAATAAGGGAGATGAAAAATGCTTGAGACAAGGGCTCTATTTATAGGCTTGAGAGAGGCCTTAGGGAGGTGGCATCTATGTGGCATCCACATAGGTGCTACAAGGGATACACATGGGCCAAGGAGACAAGCCATGCAAAGACCAACATAAGCCTTTTTGGTGAAAGGGATGGCTCAAGACTTGCTCACACATGTGTGAGAAACCTTGGAGAAAGGAAAGGGGGACAAGTGTGTAAGAGTGTAAGACTTTTTGAATAAAATAATCAAATGGAAGCTTTCTTGGATCTTGAGTTTCTCACACATGTTTGAGCAAATACTTAGGGACTAAGATGTGTTTAGAAAGGTGTTTAAGATTAATTAATGAGATTAATTAATGGCAGGCTTAGAAGGATGAGAGTAATGGGTGTAGACTAGGTTTTAGGATGAGATTAGGATTAAATTAAATAGGATTTAACTTAATCACGGGATTAAAGAATTTAATAAAGTGGAGGGAATTAAATAAATTGAAATTTATTTAAAAGGGGATTTATGGAGCACTATGCATTAAATAAATTTTACACATTAGAGGGGATGCATTTAAATTAAATTTAAATACATTAGGGAAGTGAACCTATTTAATTAAATAAGTAGAATAATATGACAAATATAACTAATTAATAAATAGTCAATTATAGTGTCAAGGGAAATATTAAATCAATTACTAAAGTGTTTAGGACAATTTTAAGCATGTACACATGTTATTTACTCTTATATGTTTTTGTTATTCAACATACATATAAACAAAGAGTTAAGTGACGATATGAATAAGTTGGATTATTGATGAATTTCTATATTGGTCGAGTGGATTTATGAGTTTGATTAAGTTTTTTGAAGTTGTTAAAAGTTGAATTAGTACATCTAGACTTGAAAAACACCTGATTCACATCCACCCTTCAGTTATTATAATCATTCTAACAATTGTTATAAGAGAATTGGTGGTTGTAGGGAAAGTTTGAAGAGACTTAAGCCAAAGATCAAGGTGTATAAGAGAGAGGTACCTGAGTTGAAAAAAGAGAATTTCCCAACATGACAACATTTGATGAGATTGTATCTAGTTGGAGTTGGAGATTCTGCACTATACTACTTGGACAATGAATACATAGAAGTGCTTAGACCCATGACAATTGATTAGATACAAGAAAAACATGAGCATAATTAAATGATGATAGATTTGGCATCTTCCCTCAGAAATGTTGATTTTGATGATGTGAAGGATTGCACTACTGCATAGAAAATGTGAGATAAATTGGCACAAATTCACAGAGGAGACAAAAATGTGTTAAGGGCTAAATTTGAAAGTTTGAGATGCTAGTTTGATGACATGAGAATGAAAGGAGAAATTGTTGCCCAATATTGTGCTTGAATAAAAAATGTGGTGAATGTAATTAGAGGTGTTGGAGCAGACATACCTAAAGAGACTATGAATAACAAGGAATTAAGAACTTTACTTCCTATTTATGTCATTACAATATCTATAATATAAGAACTAAGATGTACACCTGGTAATGATCTGACCCTGGATAGTCTAATTCATAGATTCACTATATTTGAATTGTCAAATTTTGATAATTATACACCTTCTAGTGTTGAATGTTCTTTCAAGTCTCAACTAACTCTTGATGAATCTAAAAGAAGAAAAATTTCAAAAAGTAAGCCCATGGACAATGATAGTGAATTAGATGATGACCTTGATGGTCTAAAAGCATTATTAGCAAGAAGGCTACCAAGAGGAAAAGGAAAATACAAAGGTAAACTTCCTATAATATTTTTTATATGTAATAAAGTTGGTCATATTGCTACAAGGTGTCTTGACAGAGACGAGAAGGAGGAAAGGAAAGACAAAAAATATTGAGAAAGGAGAGACAACAAAGACAAATGAGGTAACAAATACTACAAGGGAAAAGGTAAAAAATCTTATTACATTGCTAAAGAAGATGGTTTTGAAAGTGATTCTAATGAACATGATGAAGAAGTTGTTTATGTTGCAGTGAAAGATGAATTTGATGAAAATGAAAAGTTTGAGAAAACTAGTCTTATTTCACATGTGAGTAAAAATGATAAATGGATAATTGATAGTGATTGTTCATATCATATGACTAGTGATACAAGTATTTTGAAAAGATAGAATATTATCATGAAAGTTGTGTCAAGTTTGGAAATGATGCACCATGTTATGTGAAAGATAAAAGATCTATTTTATTGAATGACACGATCAAATGTGACAATGCATTTAGGATTGATGGATTAAAATATAATATATTGAGTTTGGCACAACCGAATAGATTAGGCTAATGAGTTGAATTTCAAAACAAGAAAGAAAAAACCAATGATGCTATTGGTGAATTGATTAGAAGTGGAGAGAAAACAAGAGGTAATTTGTTCTATCTTGACTTATCTAAAGATACAAGTTTATTTGCACAATTTGAAGATGTTTGCTTATGAAATAAGAGGTTGTTCATGTAAAATTTAATAATTTGGTAAGAATTAGTAAGATGAAGAGAGTAAGAGGATTACCAAGATTGAGAAAACCTGGTAAAGTGATGTGCAAAAAATGTCAAATGGAAAAAAAATGACAAAGTTTAGTTTCAAGAGCAAGACCTTTTCTTTTTATGATGTTGTGGAACTAGTTCATACTATTTTTATGGTCCTATTAGTGTGTAAAGTTATTATTTTGACAAGTAATTTGTTCTATTTGTTGATGATTTCTCTAGAATGATGATTGTGATGTTTCTCAAAGAAAAATCCGATGCTTTTCAAATGTTTAAATGAAAATTGACTAGAGTTTAAAAGGAAATAGGTAAAAGTTTGAGATGATTGAGATCAGATAGAGGATGTGAATTCATATTAGAGGAGTTCAATACATTCTACAATGAAAAAGGAATCAAAAGACAAATTTCTACACCAAGGACTCCACCACAAAATGTGATAGATGAAAGAAGAAATAGATCAATCATGGACTATGCAAGAACACTAATGATGGAAAAGAATGTTTCACAATTTTTTTGGAGAGAAGTTGTAAGTATTTTTATTTATACAATTAACTAAATTCAAGTCAAGAAAGGTACAAACAAAACCCCTTTTGAATTGTGGTATGGCTATGCACCAATGTCAAATATTTCAAAGTTTTTGGAAGTGTGTTATATATTGAAATGTGTAAGGAATGGAAAAATTGATGTTAAAAGTGATGAAGGTATATTCCTTAGAAATTTGACTAAAAGAAAGGCATACAAGTGTTTAAATACTAACACTAACAAAATTGTGGAGAGTGCAAATGTTAGAGTTGATGAATTTGCATAAAAGAATGAAGAAGAATGCAAGAAAGAACCTGGAGATTAATAGAAATTTTTTAATATCTACGAAGGAGAACCAAGTACCTTACCCAAACAAGAGAAAGAGACCATCAAGCATCAATAAATAGGCATTGTTGAGTCACAATAGAGAATATCTATTGAGCCTCAACAAGTTGTTGAGCATCAGGTTATAGGAGTTGAGTCAGAGAGAGAGAGAAGACCAAACATCAAGTAGTGAAAGTTGAGTTACAATAGGAGATACTTGCATAAGATGAGAAAGTTGGACCAAGTGAAGTACAACATGGAGAAATAAGATCTAAACCTATATTAGCAAAATATATGAGAAGAAACCACACACCTGATCAAATCATTAGAGATAAAGATTCATGATTCATGAGAAGAAACAAGTTGAAGAAGGATACATGTTTACTATGTGAGTTTGAGCCAAGAAAATAAAAAAATGTATTAGAGAATGAAGATTGGATTAGAGCATTGAATGAGGAAATTGATCAAATAAAGAAGAAAAAAACATGGACATTGGTAAAAAGGCCAAAGGATAAGAATGTGATTGGAAAGAAGTGGGTATTTAGAAATAAGCTAAATGATAAAGGTGAAGTCACAAGGAACAAAGAAAGATTGGTTTGTAAGGGATATGCACAAGAGGAAGGAATTGACCATGGAGAGACATTTGCCCCAATTGCAAGGTTGGAAGGAGTAAGAACATTATTGTCATATGCTTCTTACAAAGTATTCAAGGTATATCAAATGGATGTCAAATGTGCATTTTCTAATGGAATCTTGGAAGAATAAGTCTACGTTGAACAACCTAAAGGATTTGTTGAATCTAGCAACAAGATCATGGTATGTAAGTTGCACATAGCATTGTATGGTTTGAAACAAGCTCCTAGAGCATGGTATGTGTTAGTCTAAAAATGGTTTTGACACTTGAGTGCCAACACACTTAACCACTTTCTACATTAAAGCCAAGTACACTATGTATGCCGAGTCACAGGTTGTGCCGAGATAGGAAAGTCATCAGGTGCTGAGCAATCTTTAGATGTTGAGTGACTACAGGTGCTAAGCATGATCCAAGTGCCGAGCAATATTCAGGTGCCGAGTCATAAAGGATGTCGAGCATATACAGGAGCCGAGTTACAGAAGGTGCCGAGCATCAGGAATCAACAAGTGTCGAGTAACTTCGAATCAACATATGAGTTTATAACTTCACAAACTCAGATGTAAACCATTTTCATGGCCGACATATGATGAATCTTGAAGGATTTAAGTGATAAGATCAAATCATTTATATTTCCTATGCAATCTACATGCAACCAATAAGGAAAATGGAGAAGGCATGCAACCAATGATAAAAGTATAAGGAATGAGTTGGAATCATAGATTCAATATGGATCGTAGATCCACTTCTAACCCTAAGTCTTTGAATGTCTTTATAAGGAAGACTAAGTCTCATTGTATAGAGAAGGATGAAGGTGTGGAAGGAAAACTATTTTCAGAGTGAAGTATATGAAGACTTAGAGGAAGAGATCAACAGAAGAATATTCAGTTAATCAGAACAAAAGCAGGGGATACAAATGAATATTAGATCTCAGAGGATCAAGATCAAAAGAAAGCAGATCAAATGCCTATATTCAGCAATCAAGGATTGTAAGCTATCAGGTTTATTATACCTAATACTCTTTAGCCATTGTATTAGAAAGGAAATCCTATGATGATACTTTAGCTTAACAACTAATTTTTAGATCCTTTAAACAGGTGATTAAATCCTTTAACAAGGTAGCACTTCATGTAAAGTGTTTATAAATCCTCTAACCAGGTCACTATTGATACAGTGTAAAGCCTTTAACATGGCAGACCATTAGAAGTGGTTAAACATTATTGCTGCAGTAATTTTTGTGGGTATCATCCCCACCCCAATTTTACCTTCTTATTCCTGGAGGGTTTCTGGGTTACCAAATCTCAAGTGTTATGTGGTGATGCATATTTGTTTCTCATGATTGCTTAATGTTTATATGCATGCATGTTCATTTCAAAGTTATGTTATTAAGGATTTAAAAAAAATTAAAAGCTAGTACTTCTGATTCACCCCCCCTCTCAAAAGCATTCTTTCCAATAAGATATTACAACAGGTATGAAACGATAACAATATGTACTTCAAAACTGAATTTCAGGGTAAGATTTTACTAGCTGAAATATTTGTTGATGATATTATATTTGGAGGACAAGATTTAATGTGCAAATCATTTGCTAATAATATGAAGAAAGAATTTGAGATGTTAATGTTTAGAGAGATAAAATTCTTTGTTGGTTTGCAAGTCTATCAAATGAAAGGAAGTATATACATTATACAATCAAAGTATATCAAAGAGATACTAAATTTTTTTGGAATGGAAGATTCAAGACCATTTGGAACACCTATGGATTTTGCTAAAGTAAATCATGCATTGTATAGGTCAATGATTGGAAATTGCAATATGTTTTTGATTAGATAAATAGGTTTTACAAGGACCCTAAAACTGAAGAGTTTAAACAATAACAAGGCTAAAAACCAAAAGAGTTCAAGTTTAGAGGTTGAAAATAAGCCCAAGGCCCAGCCTAAAAACAAAGATCATAGAAAAGATTAGGAACATAAACTACATAGCAATGACAAAGGCAAAAGCCTTGACAATGAGCCAAAAAATAGAATGAGACAAAAGAACAGGCAGTGGATTAGTCCTCATTCTTTCTCTCTAGGTCTTGCATGGCTTGAGCAACCTCATAGGCCATTTGGTTCTCATCAACCTCTTGCTGGTGCACCCTTTAATCCTCCTGGTCCTAACCATTGTTGATGTTGTCCTTTGCAGTGTCGACCTCTAGTCTGGCTTTTTCCTTGTGTTTTCCTTCCTCTTCTTCCTTCATAACTTTGAGCTGAAATTGTAATATGTTGTTTGTAGAAGACCTGACATTACATTGATTTTTGGAATTGTTTCAATATTTTTTGGTAACCCTAAGGAGAATCACATGATGGCTATGAAAAGGATAGTGACATATCTGAAAGGAACAAAAGATTGTGTTTTATGGTATATGAATAATGACAAGTTTGAGCTGAAAGTGTACATAGATATTGATTGGGTTGGAAACATTGATGTTAGAAAGAGTACAAGAGGAGGAGCTTTCTTCCTAGGAAAGAAATTGATTTCTTGGATAAGTAAGAAGCAAAATTATATTTCATAATCTACAACAAAAGCTAAATATGTTGTATCAAAAATTAATCATTCAAACATTATGTGGATCAACTAGGAAGAGATTATTGAACCTGTGGTGATATATTGTGATAGCACAAGTTCTATAAACATATCCAAGAATATTGTGATGCACACAAAGACAATGCATATTTAAAAAAAGTATCATTAATTAAGGGAATTAGTACAAGATAAAGATGTAAGAATAGAATATGTGAACACAAAGGAGTAGATAGTTGATATATTCACTAAGGCACTACCAATGGATTCATATGTGTATCTAAGAGGTAAGTTATGTTGATTTTCTTAGATCATTGCAAATGTAATTGCATTGTCGGTAAGGTATATGTGTTCCAAATGGAAGTGATCTCTTAGTTATAATGAGAAAAGGATAAGAAGAGACATGTCCCATTACATGTCCCTTAATGAGACATGTCTATTCATTAATTTGATAATGAATATAATAACAAATATAATCACAGTTATATATATGTATGTATATGTGTATATATATGTATATATATATATATATACATATATACACACACATATATATATACATACACATAATATATTTATACATATGTATATATGTGTGTGTGTGTGACGGCCTCCCAATTAGATCAATAACTTGGTTTTAAAAACACAACTCACAGATTAGACATCCAAAATGAGCAGTTATCTTTCTAACAGAGAAGGTTCATTTAAATTGTCAACCCGAGGACGTATACTTGAAACAAGTCTACAAAGTATATGCACCATGAAACTCTCTAAGTTATTCTATTGTTGCAAAATAACAATGCTGGAAACAAACTAAATACACAGTAATGGCTGCATGAAACTGCACAGTAGTTGCTGCAGGAACTGTATATTATCTAAACTGTTTACATCTCTATGTATGTTTGCATCTCTCTACTTCTCTACCTCTATATCTCTACCTCTAACAAACCTCTAACTACTTAAGAAGTTTCCCCATCATCCTTTTAAATAAGGAAGAATCTTATTGCAAAAGTAATGACAAAGTGCTGAATTTCAGTTCCACATTTTCAGTAGTCCACTTCAAATGCATGGTTCTCTTTCATTATTGCGAATTAGTTCAAACCACTTTACCATGTTATTCTCATCCTTTTCATATTTCCAAATCATTTTGAAAATCTGAATTTCATTAAGTAATGTGAAAGTTATGGTCATTTTTTTGAAAGTGGTTTTATGCTGCTTGAAAACGTGCCACTTTTTCTTCAACCAACGTCTGATCCATGTTGCTCATTAACTGCTTCGAACCAACTCAAATGCTCAAAAGGGTTTATGCTCCTTCTTCTTAGCTTTTGAAAACCATAAGCCATTCTTAATTTCATTAAGAATTGAGCAAGATATGCCTATTTTTCTGGAACTGGCTTTTAACTTTTTCCTCATTTTCTGCACTTGCTGAATATTGACAAGTGTCAACTTTCCTTCTCCTTCTTTCCAGCTGCATGAATGACCCAAATAACTCACAAACAACATGTTAACCATCTCAATATTATTATTATTCAATGTTAACCATTTATCACAATAAATCATCATAATCTAGCATCAACTAGCTATATATGCAATTGTTAATCAATACATCATTTATCATATTTAATGCTTCATAAACCAAGTTAATATGTGGAAATAGCTTTGATATATATTGAAACCATGGGGTAAAGTGTTATAAAAAATAGATATAGATATGAAATTTTATAGGCTCATCAGTGTGTATACATACACATAATTTATCTGACATTATAAACTTATATAGTCATAGTTTTATCTGACTGAAGCTACCAAACATCAACACTTCCTCTTAGCTAGGGAGGATAAGCACAAGAAATTCATTACACCACTGAAAATCTTTAGGAATGACACATTAAGAAAATCTTTGATCAGAATATTTCACTATTTTGATATCATATTTGATATAATGAGTATTGGCCTTTAGAATACCAACATATGATATTCATCAAATACTCTAAAGGTCTGCAAAATATCAACATATTATATTCACCATTTAGATATCACAATTGAGCATTGGTCTCCAAGATATCAACATATGATATTCACCATTTAGATATCACAATTGAGTATTGGTCTATAGAATATCAACATATGATATTCACTAGATACTCTTTGAGTAATGGTCTCCAGAATGAGATACAAAATATTCACCAAGTACTGTGAGTAATGACCTTTAGTGCATAAAGTCATATGATATTCACCATGTACTCAATGTAATGACCTCTAGAACATCAATTTTCATAATAATCACCATATACTCAAATAAAATTATAAGGTATTTGCATACACATTCTCATAATGCTTTCCATATAAACATCCACCATGCAAAGTATAATCTATCATGATTTGCATAGACATCGTAAGATATCCATCATAATAGAAAATTAAATTATTTTAAGATCACCACCTTTCAATAAATTTTGTAAATACAAGTGACATCATTTGGAAGTTGTCACTTTCTCATGATGTACCTAGGGGTAGGCCCATTATAATAACACAATCATGAGGGATATTAATGAATCACATTCCTCTTGATCACTACAATTTATTGATCATTGAAGAATCCATCTCAAAATGGTTTACTCCCTCTAAATTAGTATGACTGAGATCACTAAAGGTTGACTAAATCATATCCTCTATTTTCTCATTTAGACGAATGTGCCAGACTTGCTTTGAACTTCTATATTCTAAGCTCATTTACCTTTGAATAAGTGTCACTCCCTCTAAATACAAATCATCTTAGCTCTTCATCTAGAATTCTCAATCTCCCTTTTCCTACAACAACATCCTCGGAGGAAAAGATCAAGGCACATGGCTCTAATAGAACATAAAAATAAGAGAGAGAATATAATACTCAATATAAGATCCTTCTAATGTAATATAGATAAATATCTATATTAAATATAAACCTTGAACGCACACACACACACACACGTGTGTGTGTGTATATTCAATCTTCTAAATATATATCACTAATCTATGCTTTCATAAACTATTACTTTATATACATATATAATCATTGTATATGTACATTTATATCTATCCATATGAAGGAATTAATAAATAATTATAAACATTGTATAGAGAGGATCACATTCCTAGTATAATATTAATATTTTTGAAATAACATAGTATACCTTCTTTTATCTTGTCGCATTGTGTCCCGTGAGTGTCTTACTTTCTCTTATATTTTCACATTTATTCTGACACTTTATATATGTATATCAGATTTATATCTTTAAATATCTCTTATATTCTCCAATTGCTGACTCAACCACTTTGACAATAGCCATGATTGACCAATGTGTAATTTTGTTTCCCAGTCAAGGTAAAGAAGTGAGTTCTTTTTTATATTTATAATAATATATACCCAGGGTGTTGCATAGGAAGAGGTGATACTTGTAAATTTATAATAATATATATCCTTTATAAATGATCATACTGCCCACAATTTTTTTATGGTAACAAATAATTGTACCATTCATAGAGTAAAGGTGCAACAACAAAACACAAAGATCACAAGGACATGGCAACCAAATTGCAGAGCAAGGGCACAACAACGAAATGTAGAGATATATCACAAGAAAGAAATGCGCCAAACACATATGCATAATCACGAGGCTCATTCCCTTGCAGATGCCATAACCCAGTTAAATATATGTATATATCAACCCAACTAATTAGCAACTAGACTCATTTAACTAGTTATGGTTTGTTTCTTTCTAAAATTATCTGTTGTGATATGTTTTTATAAAATTTCTTGCGAACTTGGCCCATTTTTCATGTTCTACATTATTTTTGTGTAGGATCTTGAGGTAAGTCACTTAACACGGGTTGAGTGAATTTTATTGTTTTATTATTTGGATTCTAGAATACATATGCAACTTGATCATATATGCAATATGTACCTTGAAAAAAATATCTCTAAATATATAAAGAGATAGATTTTTAGAAGGAAATATAGAGACATACATGTTTACAAGGAAAATAAAAATAAATTTACTTATGTACCCCTTCTCACCCTTGAACAAAATCATAGAGCTAGGGCACATAGATCACAAGGGCACAACATGATAATGAAATCATAGAGCAAGGGCATGACACATCAATGAAATCACAAAGCAAGGGCACAACATGATAATGAAATCATAGATAAAGGGCATGGCAATGAAATGCATAGATCATGAGGGCATAACAACCAAATGCACTGATCACAAAAGCACCATGACAACGTTCATAACTCTCCACCTCTTTCGTGCACAACTCTCTCCAAAATCAAAACAAATGGAAAATGATTGTCGTATTCCTCTTTTTTTATGCTCATGAGGGCATCAAAATTACGATGCCAATGTTGGTATTGCAATGTCATTAGGGAAAAATCCAAAAAAAACATGAAAATGACCACAAATTACACTGCCATCACAAATTGCTTTCATAATTTGATCCCAAATGTTATAGTATATTGACAAGTAATTTGTTCTATTTGTTGATGATTTCTCTAGAATGATGATTGTGATGTTTCTCAAAGAAAAATATGATGCTTTTCAAATGTTTAAATGGTATTTGGCTAGAGTTTAAAAGGAAATAGGTAAAAGTTTGAGATGATTGAGATCATATAGAGGAGGTGAACTCATATCAGAGGAGTTCAAGACATTCTACAATGATAAATGAATCAAAAGATAAATGTCTACACTAAGGACTCTGCCACAAAATGTGATAGTTGAAAGAATAAATAGATCAATCATGGACTGTGCAAGAACACTAATGATGGAAAAGAATGTTTCAAAAAAGTTTTGGTAAGTATTTTTATTTATACACTTAACTAAGTTCAAGTCAAGAAAGGTACAAACAAAAGCCCTTTTGAACTATGGTATGGCTATGCACCTAATGTCAAATATTTCAAAGTTTTTGGAAGTGTGTTATATATTGAAAGATGTAAGGAATGGAAAACATGATGTAAAAAGTGATGAAGGTATATTCCTTCGATATTCCACTAAAAGCAAAGCATACAAATGTTTAAATACCAAAACTAAAAAAATTGTGGAGAGTGCAAATGTTAGAGTTGATGAATTTGCAGAAAAGAATGAAGAAGAATGCAAGAAGGAACCTAAAGATTACCAAAATTTTGTTTACATATATGAAGGAGAACCAAGTAGCTTACCTAAAAAAGAGAAATAGACTATCGAACATCAACATATAGGCATTTTCAAGTCACAACAGTGAAGCTCTATCAAGTCTCAACAAGTTGTTGAGCATCAGGTTATAGGAGTCGATTTAGAGAGAGGAGAGACCAAAAACTAGACATAGAAAGTTGAGTTATAACAAGAGATACCTGCATAAGATTAGAAAGTTGGACTAAGTGAAATACAACATAAAGAAAGAAGATCTAAACCTATCTTAGCAAAATATGTGAGAAGACACCACACACTTGATCAAATCATTGGAGGCAAAGATTTTGGATTCATGACAAGAAACAAGTTGAAGAACGATACATTTTTACTATGTGAGTTTGAGGCAAGAAAACTAAAAAATTCATTAGAGAATGGAGATTGGATTAGAGAATCGAATGAGGAAATCAATCAAATAGAGAAGAACAAAACATGGACAGTGGTACCAAGGCCAAAGCATAAGAATGTGATTGGAACCAAGTGGTTATTTAGAAATAAGTTGAATGATAAAGGTGTAGTCACAAGGAATAAAGCAAGATTGGTTTGTAAGGGATATGCACAAGAGGAAGGAATTGACCATGGAGAGACATTTTCCCCAATTGTAAGGTTGGAAGGAGTAAGAACATTATTGGCATATGCTTCTTAAAAATTATTCAATGTCTATGAAATGGATGTCAAATGTGCATTTTCTAATGGAATCTTGGAAGAATAAGTCTACATTGAACAACCTAAAGGATTTGTTGAATATAGCAAGAAGAACATGGTATGTAAGTTGCACAAAGTATTGTATGGTTTGAAACAAGCTCCTAGAGCATGGTATGAAAGGTTACATATACATTTGGTGAAAATTATTTTTACAATAACTAAGTTCAATAAAAATATATACTTGAAAAGTGAATTTGAGGATAAGATATTGCTAGCTGAAATGTTTGTTGATGAGATCATATTTGGAGGAGAAGATTTAATGTGCAAATCATTTGTTAATAATATGAAGAAAGAATTTGAGATGTCAATGTTTGGAGAGATAAAATTATATGTTGGTTTGCAAGTCTATCAAATGAAAGGAGGTATATACATTACATAATTGAAGTATATCAAAGAGATACTAGAAACTTTTTGAATGGAAGATTCAAGACCAATTGAAACACCTATGGATTTTGCTAAAGTAAATCATACATTGTATAGGTCAATGATTGGAAAATTGTAATATGTTATTCATAGAAGACCTTGCATTACATTGATTATTGGAATTATTGTAAGATTTTTCCACTAACCCTAAGGAGAATCACATGATGACTATGAAAAGGATATTGAGATATCTGAAAGGAACAAAAGACTATAGTTTATGGTATAAGAAGAATGGTATGTCTGATATGAAAGTGTACATATATATTGATTGGATTGGAAACATTAATGTCAAAAATAGTGCAAGAGGAAGATCTTTCTTCCTAGGCAAGAAATTGATTTCATGGACAAGTAAGAAGAAAAATTGTATTTCACAATCTACAATAGAAGCTGAATATGTTGTATCTATAGTTAAATGTCCAAACATTGTGTGGATCAAGCAATTTTTGGAAGATATGTAGGAATAACTTACTAAACTTGTAGTGATATATTGTGATAGAAAAAGTTCTATAAACATATCCAAGAATACCGTGATACACACAAAGACCAAGCATATTTCAATAAAGTGTCATTACTTGAGGGAATTAGTGCAAGACAAAGATGTAAGAATGTAATATGTGAACATAAAGGAGTAGATAGTTGATATATTCACTAAATACTACCCAAGGAATCATTTGTGTATCTAAGAGGTGAGTTATGTTTAATTTCTTAGATCATTATAAATGTAGTTGCATTGTCGGTAAGGTATATGTATTCCAGATGGAAGCAATCTCTTATTTATAATGAGAAAAAGGATAAGAAGATACATGTCCCTTTACATGTCCCTTAATGGGACATGTCTATTCATTAATTTGATAATTAATATAATAAAAAATATAATCACACACACACACACACACACACACATCATTATATTAATTTATCTCACATCATAAACTTATATAGTCATAGTTTTATCTGACTGAAGCTACCAAACATCAACACTCACTCTTAGCTACATATATTACACCACTGACAATCTTTAAGAATGAAACATTAAGGAAATATTTGATCCAAACATTTCCACTTTTTTGATGTCACACTTGATATCATGAGTATTGGCCTTTAGAATATCAACGTATGATAATAATCAAATACTCTAACTAATAGTCTCTAGAATATCAACATATGATATTCACCATTTAGATATCACAATTGAGTATTGATCTCCAAAATATCAACATATGATATTCACCATTTAGATATCACAATTGAGTGTTGGTCTCTAGAATATCAACATATGATATTCACCAGATACTCTTTGAGTAATGATCTCCAGAATGAGATGCAAGATATTCACCAAGTACTATGAGTAATTACTTTTAGTGCATCAAACTATATGATATTCACCACACACTCTATATAATGGCCTCTAGAACATCAAATTTTATAATATTCACCACAGACTCAAAAAATTATAAGGTATGTGCATATGCATTATCGTAATGCTTTCAATATAAACATCCACCGTGCAACGCATAATCTATCATGATTTGCATAGACATCTTACGATATCCATCATAATAGAAGATTGAGTTATTGTAAGTGCACCACCTTTCAATAAATTTTGCAAATACAAGTGACATCATTTGGTAGTCGTCACTTCTTCATGTTGTACACAGAGGATAGGTCCATTAAAATCACACAGTCAAGTGGGATATTCATGAATCACATTCCTCTTGACTACTATAATTTATTGATCATTGACGAATCTATCTCAACATGGTTTAATCCCTCTGAAACAATATGACTAAGATCACTAAAGTTGATTAAATCACATCCTCGATTTGCTCCTTTAGACAAATGTGTTAGACTCCCTTTGAGCTTCTATCTTCTAAGCTCATTTGCCTTTGAAGAAGTGTCACTCCCTCTAAATACAAATCATATTAGCTCTTCATCTATAATTCTTAGATTCCCTCTCAATCTCCCTTTTCCTTCAATAACATCCTTAGAGGAAAATATCAAGGCACATAGCTCTAATAGAATGTAAAAATAAGAGAGAGAATATAATGCTTAATATAAGATCTTTCTAATTTAATATAGATAATTATCTATATTAAATATATACTTTGAACATACACACAAATATGTATATGTATATATATATATATATATTCAATCTTCAAAATATATATCACTAATCTATGTTTTCATAAATTATTACTTTATATACATATATAGTCACCGTATATGTACATTTATATCTATCCATATGAAGGAATTAATAAGTAATTATAAACATTGTATAGTGAGGATTACACTCCTAGTATAATATTAATATTATTGAAATAACATAGTATACCTTCTTTTATCTTGTCGTGTCATGTTGCGTGAGTGTCCTATTTTCTCTTATATCATGCACACACTTGTTAAATTTTTCACATTTATTCTGACACTTTATATATGCACATCAAATTTATAAATATATATCCCTTAAATATCTCTTATATTCTCCAATCATTAACTCCAGCACTTTGTCAATAGCTACAATTGAACAAAGTGTAATTTCTTTTCATAGTCAAGGTAAGGAAGTGAGTTCCTTTTTATATTTATAATAATATATATCCAACATGTCGTATAGGAAGGGGTGGTACTTGTAAATTCATAACAATTGTCACAAATGACATAGTACTTTCTGATAGAAATAATAAAATTATAATTGTATTATAAATATTTAATTTAATTTTAATTACTTTAACATATAAATATTTAAGTTAGTTATAGTTTTAAATTTGTATGTGATAAATTTATTATATATTTATAATCTTAATATAAGTGATAATTTTTTTTGTAATTTAAAATTATCATACATAATCATAATATTTATGATGAGAGTTAAAATTTAAGAATTTGAATCTAACCATAATCCATATAAAAATCTAAATTATTATTTCATTTTTTATTTTCTTGATTGATAAATGACCAAAGCCTTGCATTATATTAAGTTAAATAAAATTGAATTTACATAACTCTCCATTCAAACGGGCACTGGTAGGAAAGAATGAAGCAAGAAAACCTCCAGTCTCACCTAGGACTAGAGTCTTATATTACACAATTTAAAAGGGGCTACCCTACTTTATGTGAAACTTCATCCAGGTTAATACAAATTTGATAAATAAATAAATAACAAATAGACTTCCTTTTGAAAAAGGGAACTAAAGAGGCAGGGTTTCGATCAAAATTAAGTGATGCTCCTACCATGAGGAATTTGTTCCACCACCCATCTGCATTACAGAAGACAACTTTCTTCCAAAATGTGGTTAGAACCAAAATAATGTGATTAGGAAAAAAAGGAAATAAAAGAACCAATCAAAAAACTAAGAGACTCTATATCCCATAAGAATCCTTAATTGTGCCAATGAGGTAAATCCAAAGAATTTAATAATATGTTTTATGTGATTTTTTATCCAGAATTTTATCTCAATTTTGATTCAATTTACAATTTATACTTAGAGTGTATTGAATATTTAGAGTCCCAATCTAATTAGAGTGAATAGTTCGATCAGGATTATGCTAACTAAATTAATACATCTTATTCTAATCGTATGTTTATGCGATTAAGAGGAAAATTTTGAAACAAGAATCAACTTCAATACATTCATATTGACAATATCATATTGGAAAATAATTAGAAATAGGGAAAACGATAACTGCCATGCTCAACTAAAAGCATAATGAAGATTAAACAAACCAAAATGATGAAAGTGGAAAAAGAAGAGCATTGATCACCAGACAAAATTTAAATTCAGGCATATGAGCCCAAATGTTTATTTTAAATTCCTCACACATACATATAGGCTAACTATTCTATCTAAGTTTCCTTCAATAATTATTTCTAAGGAGATAAAATTAGATAAAATAATAAATCATAGATCATTATCAGTAGCTAAAAACTACCAACATTTGTTCATTATTGATAACAATAACAGAGATCAAACTCAATCCTATAAGACCAAAGAGAAAAAAATCTAAATTCTTAGTTAAATCATTTACATATTTATAAAACCTTTCGTTTATTAAAGTACCATTTGATTTTTACATATTAATAGAAGTCTGGCTCGCTCTCATAATGCTAGATTATATAAAGCTTCCAAACCATCTTTATAATACCTATACACTAACCATGCATCATTATACTCTAACAACTAATCTTTAAAGAAACTTGTTATACAAAACAATTCCTATATGAGAAATAGAGGAAAAAACTAGAAACGACATTCCTAGGGCCATACTATACTATGAAATTAAACCCTAAACCTAAATGAGCAAATATCCCCAGAGCCACCACACGACTTTAATGTTGAGCCTCCTCTTTTTTCCAACACAACATTACAATGTCCTTGGCTTTATCCTCATCATCCACTGAAGATCCTAGTGGGAACACATACATTGTGAGCTCTCCGTTGGACTTAATATAATTTGGTAGTATAAATTATAATCTTCCTAGATCATTTAAATTGATATCTGGTTCCATACAAGCTTCAAACACTTGAAGAAAATTCATAATCTTGTCCTTGTTAGGGTCCTCATGAATTCCTCTCCATCTCACCAGGAAATTAATACTGGCCTCCATTTTTGGCCATGCATTGAAGAATTTAATGTTATCTCTTATAAACATTAACGACCTCCTTGTAACCTTTACAAGATGAAGCTCCTCTGGTTCATATGCCATGTAAACCTCAGGGAGAAAAATTTGTATTTTCTCATCCATACTCATAACTACATTTTCCAAACCCACAAGCTAGGTGATATCAAAGATGTTACAACAAAGCTTGATGATTTCCACTTTCTTGACTCTAGCCCTAGTGAGACATCGTATAAAAGAACCTATGACAGAGCTATTGGTATGCCAATATAATCATAATTAAACATCCTCTCACCTATTGCCCACGAGATGGAAAACCTAGAAATATCATCAACCAAGTTAAGGATCCTATTCCACCTCTCCTATTTGACAACCCCTCTGAATGCCATTGTTCTCACTTCCAAAGTGTGAAAGAGGGCAATGGAAGACTCCATGCTCACAAAGATACCAAAGGGTTTGTTAAAAAAGAAGAGCCATGAAAAAATATAATACTTTGAGCCTTAAATAACAAATGGTGACTCTCAAATAGTTAGGCATTGATTGATGCCTACTCATATGTGCAAGAAATTATTGAAATATGCTACTAAATACTATATTTTAATGTTTCATGATTGTATCTCAGATGCCATATAAATGTAAGAATATTTTATTGCTTCAAGTGTCTATCTAATAATTACTTCTTATATAAATGCTTCATGATTTTACTAAATTATCTTTTGTTCTAAACTTAGTCTTCTACTAAGCTTAATTCTATTATGCTGAATATATAAAGTTTTCTCCCTCCACTCCTTTATTTGCCAATTTATCAGCTTCTAAATTCCCTTCGCAAAAAATATGTTGTATTCTAATTTCCTCAAATTAATCTATAATATTAAGTATATTTTCTAGTTTAGCATTTAATATCTAACTCAAAGTTTGCCATTTTCTAATAGCATTTAGGATTATTTGTGAATCTCCTTCAATAATTAACTTCTTTATTTTCTATTTTATGCTTAATTTTAATCCTTCTTTTAACACTTCCAATTCAGCTATATTATTAGTTACATTACCTAATGGTTTAGCTCATTTTAAAATCCAATCTCTATTTTTTGATCTAACTATACAACCCAACCTTGCTTTCTCGGGATTCCCTCTAGAAGCTCCATCAAAGTTTAATTTCTTTCATCCATTCAGAGGTGCAACCAATTTACATTCATTCCTGGCTATATTATCTTTTTTAGGATAAACTAAGGGAGGATTAATCAAATGTTTCCATCTTTTCCTCATATTCTTATCCTATGTTGAGAATGTACCTTCCACCTTGCGTGTATTCCTGAGATGGCTATTCATAACTTCTGTGATGGTTTCTTTGATTTTATTGAATAAAGTTATCTTACTAAGTTCTAAATTTTGGAATATTCATCTATTTCTTTCCTTCCATATTTCCCACATAATGATTGCAGGTGTGATATTCCATAATTTTTCATAGACACTAACCCTGTTCTTAATAGGCCATCCCCTATGAAATCCCTCGATATCTTGAGGTATAGGAGATGTCCAATTCAATTTATTCTTAATCCAATACCAAAAATCTTGCACAAAGGGGCACTTAAACAAAATATGTTCCATATTTTTAGATTCAATTTTGCATAGACTGCATCTCATGGTCCTTCAAATCCCATTTTAGAGAATCTATCAACTGTAAAAATCTGATTTTGAATTTTTGCCCAAAGAAAGATACTAGCCTTAGGTAGACATGTTGAATCCCAACATAGTGCCAAGGGTATTTCAATATTATCCCACCTTTGTGAGTTAATTATAAGATCATATCCTAGATTAAATTTGTATTCTCCATCATTAGATACACCCCAAATGAGTTTATTTGGTTGGTTATTATGAGTCACAGATCTACCCTTAAGGATATTTTCAAGGATAGATTTGCCACTATTTGGAATGTTAATATTATCCAAAGATATCCAAACCCAAGTTTCAGTCTCATCAATCCTGATAAGTGTTTTGGCATCATAAACCTCAGGTTTCTGGATATTCTAGAATTAATAATTGGGGGTTGATCATCCCATGAATAATCCTAGAATAATGCCTCATCACCTCTACCTAAATCCCAAGTAAGATATTTTCTGACTAGAGGCCTATACTTCATCATAAAATTCCAATTTTCTGAACCACTTGGTGGATTTATGATTCTAAAGAGAGAGGAAGGGTCTAAAGGATTAAGATATTTATTATAAAGTATTTTTGCCCATTTTTTTATTCTTTTCCTTGTATAGATGCCATACTAACTTTGCTCCTAATTTCTCATTTTTCCAACTAAGATTTTTTATGCCCAATCCTCCTTTATTCTCAGGGAAACATATCTTCTCCCATTTTATTAGTGCTTGTTTCTTTTTCTCTTCTGTTCCACTCTAGAATTTTTTTCTAAGTTTTCCTTCCAATTTTTTATTAACATTGTTCAGTAGTGAAAGGCAAGAAAGAGGATAAGTGGGAATAGCTGACATAACTGATTTAATTTTTGTTACTCTCCCAACTTTGGTTAACCACTTTCCTTTCCATGATTCTGTTTGTTTTTCTACTCTTTCTAAGATATTGTCCCAACTTTTTTTACTCCTAACTCCTTTTTCTAAGTATATCCCTAAATATTTGCATGGAAAGTTACACTTTTTGTATCCCATATAATTGGATATATATTCCTCCATATTCCTTGGAGTGTTTAAAAAGAAAATTTGTATTTTTCTTCATTAACCTTTTGTCCTGATGCTACTGAATAATCCGTTATAGTTTATTTAAAAGCTTTAATTCCTTCCTTTGTACTACTTCCTGGAAGAATGGTATCATCAAAAAACTATTGATGGGTAATATTTGAAACATTCTCGGTGACAATTATGCCTTTAATTAATCCTACTCCTTGTGCCTTTTGATGAGCTCTACCAAATGCTTCTACCATAATTACAAAAGGGATAGGTGACATGGGATCTCCTTGTCGGATACCCCTTAATATTTTGAAGAAACCTTCAGGAGTACCATTAATAAGTAGTGAGATTTTTGGAGTTGATATGTAGTAAAAAATTATATTTATCCATTGTTTGGAAAATCCCAACTTTTTTAGGCATTTACATAAAAACCTCCAATCTACTACATCATATGCTTTTTGTATATCTAACTTCATAAAAATGTAGGCTTCTTTATTTTTAACTGTTGAATGTATAGTCTATTGAATGATGGATATTCCATCTAATATTTGATCTACCAAGTACAAACCCAGTTTGTTCTTTTGAGATAATTTTTGGTAGAAGAGTTTTAATCCTATTTGCTATTGCTTTAGAATAAATTTTATATATTGTATTACATAATTCTATGGGGTGAAAATCTGAGGGTGACTCTGCTACAACTTTTTTAGGTATTAATGCTAAAAAGGTATGATTAATTTAAATTAAGATTGATCCCCCATTTCTAGCTATCTCTATTGCTTTCCATAATTCTTCCCCTCAGATTTTCCAGCATTTTTGGAAGAAGAATGCTTGGAAACCATCAGGCCCTAGAGATTTATTTGGGCTAAGCTTAAAAAGAGCTAATTTGATTTCTTCTTTTATAAACAGTTTATTAAGCTCCACATTGTCAATTTCTGTGATAACTTTACGTATATTATTAAACATAATTTTTTGTTTGGTTAAATTGGATGAGTCATAATTATTTAAAATATTCTCATAGTATGTGATGAAGGTTTAGCAATTTTTGCTAGATTATCAATAGTACTACCATTATTATCTTTAATTTGAGTAATAGTTTTAAGAGCTCTGTTGTGCATTGCATTGTTGCGAAAGATTTTTGTGTTTCTATCTCCTTTTGCTAACCATTTTTCCCTCGACTTTTGTCTCCAAAAGATTTCTTTTTTTTCTTAAATGTTTTCTTGTCTCTTTAATTTTTTTTTCTTTAATGATTTTTTCATTGTCCATATCATTTTTAATAATTTCATTATTTAATTTTTTAAGATCTTCTTCATTAGTTTGTCTTGGAATATATTATTGAAATGTGTTTTATTCCATTTTTGTATGTTTTCTTTGAGCATTTTAAGTTTTGATACTAAACAATACATCTTTGATCCTATAAAATTACCTTCATCCCACCATTGTTTAATGTTCTCCATGAATTTTTTATCTAGGAACCACATGTTTTCACATTTGAAATGATTCCTATTAGGTTTAATAGGTTCTTTTAGTTCAATTTTGACTGGATAATGATCTGATCCTGTAATGGGCTGAATGATAGCTGTGATTGTGAGATCCAATTTTTCTAATTCACCTTTGAAAAAGAATCTATTCAATTTTTTTGCAATATAACTAAAGTCTTTTCTTCTATTATTCCATGTGAATACTCTGTTACTGGGTGGTATTTCTATCAATTTATTAATTCTGACCCATTCTCTAAATTCTACTATATTCCTTGTTAAAATATGAGAACCTCTAAATTCTTCTTTGAGGTCAAGTATGGCATTGAAGTCACCACCTATGATCATATTTGTCATAGGATATAACTCCATAAAGGCAGATATATCATTCCAAACTTTCCATTTGTCTACAATTTGTATTGGACCATAAACATTAACAAGAATGAATTGGACATTATTCTTATTACTTGAAACCTTACTCCCCATCCAGTTGCTATTCGATATTATAATTTTAATGTTTGTCATTTTGGTATTCCAAATGATTCCCATTCCACCTAATGCTCCATCTGATTCCTTCATTTCTGCATTCCATCTACCTAGTTTTTTTCCTTAGTTTTTCCCCTTGTTCTTTGTTAAGTTTAGTTTCTTGTATCATAATTACATCTTATTCAAAGAGTATTAGGTTATGTTTTAACACTCTCTGTTTACTAGGAGCATTTAGGCCCCTAGTATTCCATGTTATGATCCTCATTTCTCTTCGGGAAGGCACTTCCCCTTCCCAGACTTAAGAACCTCAAATATCTTTTTTTTGTTCCTTAACTTGACCATCTGCTTGTCTTAACTCCTTAAGTGATTTTCTTCCTCTTTTCAATTTTTATTTACCACATTTTGGAGTTCTAAATCCTTCCTGATTGATTAAAATACCCAAATTATCGATACTTATATCGTTGTTGTATTCTTTTGTATTTCCTTCTTTATCTTGTTCCTCATTTATTAATTCTTCTAATATCTATTTTGTTATTTCATTTTCTTCTACATTTGTATCTGTATCCTTTTCTAAATTTTCCTTTTGCAATGTTTTTGAAGTCTCTTCTAGGACCACAAATTCCTCCCAGTTCTATAACACTTCGTTAGGTTCAATTTCTATGTTATGATATTCTTGATTATATAGTTTTGACTCCTTTAAGAAAGCTTAAACTTATGGAGGGATACTATATTCCTCTATTTTATCCTTCACCTCTATAGATTTAATTCCAAAGATATCTTTCCCATCTGTTGGTGTTTTCCAAAATTTATAACTTTTCTTTTTTGACTTTTTTTTTATTATTATATTGCTCCATTATTTTGAATCTAATGCTGGAATTATATATTCTTCTTTCTAATCTTCTATATACTCTATTAGCTTTAAACTTTCTTCTTTTGTGCCTTCCATTGCCAAATTTGCTAGTTGGTTCATATCCTTATTAATCATCTTATTTTCATCATCCCATTGTTTTTGACTAGTTTCTTCCTCAGAATAGTTCATTTCTGATCTATTTACCATCCTATTATCCATATTGATCCTAATTTCTATCTTAATATTATCATTCTCCTTTTCTTTTCTTTGGTTTGTAAGTTGATGTCTTCCCTCATGTTCCTGATGAAATTTTGATCTTCAATGTCTGCCTATAATAGTTTAATATCATGTATCATTTTATACCATTCTTTAATGCTTCTTTCTGTTTCTTTCAAATTATCATTCTCCTTATGACAAATATTGCATTCTTTCAACATTGCTACTATTGTCATTTCCTTGTATATACCTTCAGTTCTCTATTTTGGTACTTTTGTACATTCCAATTGACTTTGTTCTTTGCTCTTTTTTACTATAGGTATATTTTCTATTTGTGTACTCTGATCAAAATTGTCCCTTTCTTCTAATTTTCCTATTTGTAGAAGTTGTGAAGACCAACTTCATAGATCGCCAAGAACACCTACATGAAAATAACCCATGCTAAAGAGAAACCAGAGAAGGGAAAAACAGACCTTGGAAAATCTCAACGGTGTGAGAGCAAAATATATTCCAAGATTATGAAAACAAAAAATACAAGAGTTCAACCTTAAAAGTGAATGAAACCCTAAAGGGAAATAAAACTAAGTTGTGCATTATAATTAATATAAAATATTAATTATATACACCTAAGAGATAGCTTAAGTAACTAGAGTAATAAATAACTTAATTAACTAAATCAAGATGATCTAATTATAAGCATAAAAGAATAATTAATCTAACACCCCCCCCCACTTAAGTGAAGCTTAGGAGGCAAGCTAACCTAGAAAAGCTATGAAAGTAGGAAAATGGGTTCTGGCAACAAGGCCTAATCAGGTACCCAAGACAAGGAAATCTTTATCAATCAAAGACAAAGGAGAAAACTCAGTGGGAAAAACCCCTCTTCAAAAAGAGATAGAAAAAACATGTTGAAAAAACATGAAGGAAGGAAGGCCTTAACAAGGCCCCCCAAGGACAACATCCATAACCCCAAGCATAGATTGCAACTAAAGATAGTGAGGTGATGCAAAAGATTTGGTGAAGATGTCAACAACCTGTGCGTCAGTGGGAATGTACTCCAAAGAGAGAACACCATCTTGGATCAACTAACATATGAAATGCATATGAAGCTCAATGTGTTTAGTATGCTAATGCTCTACCGAGTTGTGGGAAATATGAATAGCACTCTAATTTTTGCACCACAAAATAGTGGGATGATTAGGAGGAAAACCAAACCTAGTCATCAATTGTCGAAGCCATAAAATCTCCTAACTAGCAAGCACTATTGCTCTGTACTCAACCTTTATAGATGAAATTGCATGAGCATGCTGCTTCTTGCATGACCATGTGATAGGACCAAATCCAAGACAAAAAACAAAGCCAAAAGTAGACTTCTGATCATCAACATCACCGGCCCAATCAAAGTTAGTGTAGCCAACAATGTGAGGAGTCCCTAAGGTGTAATGAATGCCATACATAAGAGTTCCCTAAATGTATCTCAAAAAATGCTTGGTAGCTTTCCAATGATTATCATGAGGTTCATGTGAAAAATGAGAGACAAGACCCACTGCAAAGGAGAGATTAGGATGAGTATGTGTTAGGTACAACAAGCTACCAACCAACTACCGATACAATGTGGGATCTACTAAAGGTGAAGTGCAAGAGGTAGACAAAGTAACACTTGACTAAAAAGGTGTGGAAGCAGGTTTGCAATCAAACATGTCAAAGTGTCAAAGCATGTCAAGAACATACTTCTGCTAATAAACAAAGATTCCAGTAGAGGACTAAATAATCTATAGACCAAGAAAATAGTGTAATAGACCAAGATTAGTCATCTCAAACTAGTCCATCAAGGCTTGCTAAACATCTTGAATCATAGAGGATGAGCTACCTGTGAGAAGGAGATCATCAACATATAGCACAAGGATCAAAACCTCAGCCTAAAGATGCTGAATGTAGAATGTAGGACCAAAATGGCTATGTGTGAAGCCTATAGAAAGTAGAAAAGAGTCCATCTTCTCATACCAAGCTTGAGGGGCCTGTTTGAGACCATACAATGTGCGTCAAAGTCTACAAACTATGGAGGAATCCTACATAAATCCCTGAGGCTGCTCCGTGTAAATCTTCTCAATAAGATCATCATGCAAGAATGCACTCTTTACATCCATCTAAAAAATGGACCATCCTTGAGAAGCTAAGAGGGTTAAGACAAGGCAAATAGAGTTCATCTTGGTGATAGGGGCAATTGTCTTAGTGTAATCAATATCCTTAACCTATGAAAAACCCTTCACAACAAGACATGCCTTGTGCTTATCAATAGAAGCATCAACAACAAACTTAGTACCATACAACCATTTGCATCGCACTAACTTTCTTCCCTTAGGAAGAGAACAAAGATCCCAAGTATGATTCTTCATCAAAGAAGAATACTCCTCCATTGTATTGTCCCACTTAGAATGTCCTATTTCTACTACAAATGTCTAAGGATCATCACAAATAGCATGACTGAGAGGACTAGAACCTGTAGTATGAGATCGGGTGTGACAGGAAGTGGAAGGGTCACCAGCTAGAGATCCTGTAGCCTCAATTGTAGCTCGAGCCCATTTAGGCATTTGGGAAGGATCTTGTAGTGAAGGTAAATGGGGATCATCAAGATCATCATCCTCATCATCTAGAAAAGAGATTGGAAAGGATGAGGGAGTAGTGGTAAGTGAAGTAGACTTTGAAGATAGGGTATCTATTGTAGGAAGGCTCTCATCAAACTAGACATCCAGTCAAAATAGGACCTCTCTAGAATAAGGATCAAAGAACTTGTAAGCCTTAACATCCTTGCAATAGCCAAAAAAAATGAGGTATCAACTCTTTCAATCCATTGTTCTCCTCTGAGCATCTAGTACAAATGCCCATGCTTTACTACCAAAAACTCAGAATGAAGATACATCAGGCTTGACGTGAGACCAAGCCTCCTTAGGAGTCATATGTTGAACTACCTTGTGAGGCATCCAATTTGAAATATAGTTGGAAAAATTGAATACCTCTACCCAAAAAGAAAAATCCATGGACCTAGACTGAATCATACAATTATCCATCTCCTAAAGTGTTCTATTCTTTCTCTGCCACACCATTCTACTGTAGAGTGTAGGGCACTAAAAATTGATGTTGAAGACCATGCTAAGAGCACAAATCTTTGAAAGATTGGTTCACATACTCCCTCCCATTATCTATGTGTATTCATCGAATAGAAAGACCAGACTGCTTCTCCACAAATGTCTTGAAGACTCGAAATGAATCAAAGACATTAGACTTGTACTTCAAAAAGTACACCCATGTGCATTTGGAGAAGTCATCAATGAAAGTAAGCACATATCTGGCACTGAAAAAAGGAGTGAGAAATGACATGAGGTCACTATGAATCAAATCAAATGGTGCCAAAGCATGAGTAGCTCATCCATGTGGAAAAGGATCCCTATGTTGTTTTCCAAGAAAACAACCCTGACAAACACCATCTTTGCAGGAAATTTGGGGAAGCCCAAGAACAAGTGCCTATGTGCTCATTTGCTGAAGATATCTATAATTGACATGGCCCAAATTCTCATACTAGAGTCTACTTACTGAATCTACATGTGCTAAAAGATAGAAATCTACGTCATCAGAAGACTCAAATCCATTAAATTTGTAGAGGTGAGATGTAGAGTCAACACTCCTAGTAGCCACAATCATCTAAGAAATAAGAAAGTCCTGAATAACCACATCATGTGGTAAGAACTCAACTGTCTTACTAGAGCCAAAGTGGAAAATTTGATAAATAGACAATAGGTTCGTCAAGATGTCAAGGACAAAAAGAACATCCTGAAGAGAACCCCCAGCTAATGCAACAGAACTAGAACCCATGACTAAAAGATGTGATGAGTTCCCAACAACAATCTATGAAGTAGCACAACGAGCAAGTAAGGTGACCAACTACTGAGTGTTTATCATATGGTGAGAGGCACCAAAATCAAGAATCTAGGTAGGCCTAGAAGTCATAGTTCATGTAGTAAGAGCATGACCTTTCCTTGTAGGTGGGGATGAAGGCTTAGGAGCTAAAATGTGATGCTCCTGCATGGCTTCATATTTCTTAAATTCAATTTCATAAATGGATCTATTAGTTATGATCTTTTTTCTCCTAATCATTTGTTGATTTGATTCCTCATCTATTAGAAATTTTACATTGTTGGTTTTGTCATACTTTGAGTCTATACCTATAAGATTACTAATTGATTTACTTATTCTAAATAATGTATATAAATGTTTGATTTCTATTGGAAGACTACTGCATTCATACCAAGTTGGCATCATATGCTCTTTTTTATCATTCCAATTAGGTATCCAAGTTTGAAATTAGCTACATGCCCTTTATAATAACATTTTAATATTGAAAATATTTTATTTCTAATTTCTTTATTTTTACAATGAAGATGAATTGATGATTTTGAAGAAGTACTAATACTTACCTGTTGTTTGTAGATATTCTCTAATTTCTTTGTCAATTTTGATAAATTCTTGTCTGGTCCACTCTCTAGTGAACATATACTCCTAGCTCTAAACATTCCTTCCATTTTTCTTTGTATACCTGTCACTAATGATTAATATATCAGAATAATTATAGCAATTAGTTTCATTTACCTTGTTTGGTGCTAGTGTTGTCATACTACTTTGATATGTAGGTAGCTTTGTATAATCTAAAATTCCCTTCTCCCTTTTATATGGTGGAAGATAGGTCTTTTGATTTTTCTCATAAACCATAAGTACTTTTTTTGAGTTTGCTTGTTGTAGTTTTTGCCCTAGTGGAGTACAATTAGCTTCAAAATTTTTGCCAGGTTTATATATTGCTTGCTTGCAATTTTTGTCCACATTTCTGGGAAAGTTACGAGTTTTGCCTTTCACTTTGCTTCCTTTGCTGGTTTAATAATTTGGGTAGAATATTTTAGATGATTGCTTTTTTTTTTCCATCATTGGCCTCTCTTTTTGTTGCAATGCATTTCTTCTTCGGTTCCTGTTTGAAGTTACAACTTGCCACCCATTGTTAATTCTGCATGGATCTTTATTTAGTTTGTCATCTTTCTATCCCTGTCTTTATGTTTTTTAACTAGGGCACTAAATGTGTTCAACTTTGGATGATCGTTGTTCAAAGCTTCAAATCTACTGCTAATTGAAATATGGGGGATCACCTATTTTCCTTTCAACCTGCCTCCATGTTTCTTAAATGTAGACTAGGAAAAAGCCAAACCTTTATTAGGGAAAATTTTATTTACCACTGATTGTTGACATTGTTGATGTCTAAAAAATGAATTATTAACACATCTAGGAAATACTAATTTATTTGCATGATTCACTACTTGCCTAATTTAATCTATGGTATATTTTTCCTTTATCCAAATGACCCGAATTACAGGAGTGGATCTTAGAAAATTGACTATGGTTTGGTAAATGAAATAATTTACACCTCGATGGTTTTAATTGTGAATCTAAATCTTTTTAGTAATAAGAAGGTAACTTTGAAGCTTGGATAGTGTTATGAGGGAAGAATTTCTATGCGTCAAACCCTGGCCTCCATTCTTCAATCTATGAACTACATATGTTTCTGATGCTTAATGTTGAAAAGGTATCCGCAGAGCTCCATCCCTTTGTATGGAGAAGAGAAAAAAAAATGAAAAAGCAATGTTCCTTTGCTTGTGGTTTTCTTGGGAAATTTATGAAATCAAGAGGGTACAAGCTACACAAGACTTGGTTTGCCTTCAATTATTATTTCATTTTTTAACAAGTAGTAATTGATTATTTAATTAGATATATTGAAATAATTACAAATTATCTATGTAATTATAGGGAGTGTACCTATAAAAGTGCCTAAAAATCTTATAGTGCTTTCAAATCCATGTATAAGAGGTTAAATATTTTAGCAATGAAATAAGAGTAAAATAATTTTATTCATTTATAAACATAACAAATTTGCATCTCTACTATTGCACTTTATTAATTTTATATCAAGATTTTAAAATAACTAATTTTAATTGGTAGAAAGAAAATGTTTTATTCACTAGTTAACATTCAATAGTACTTAGCCTACATCAAGTACTAATACCATATATCCTTTATAAATGATAATAACTCCCACAATAACTTTCAGAAATACTTTCAAGAATATCCATGTGGGGAATAAGAATGTATATCACCATTTTTTTATGGTAACAATTAATTGTACCATTTGCTTCATTCGAACAATATCTCCAAAATTCCCATTCCACATATGATTTCCTACTGCCAGCTATTTATCTTCTTTGCCATATTATTCACTAGTTTATGTACTACTGCATGGATGTAACGTATCTTATGAAATATTGAGCCTCCTATCTAAATGGCCTCTTACTCAATCTATGTTTTGTCTATTATACGAATGATCCTTAATACTTGTGATCTATGTTAACATCTATGTCTGTCGTTTGGGACATAATTGTTTTGATGGTATTATGTCTTCATTTTTAGGTAGTATATCTTCCTTAGCAATGGATGAAGATCATTGTCATTATGACCTTGAGACTACTTTCTCCTCTCATAAGTTACCCTTAAACATCACAAACTAAGGAGAAGATTAAGCTTGGAAAAAATAAGTCAACTTTGACTATTTAACACTTTTAGTGTTGGATTAAAGCTTAGTTTGTGATTTTTAAGCCATCCACTCCCATTACACATGCCATGTGGTGAGTTTCATCAATTTTGGTTAGATTGTTGTTTATGTTATGTGGGTCTTATAAATGAAAATGCCATTTTTTCCTCTCTTTTTTATGGTACACAGATTTGGCTGCGACCAAACTCTACCCTTGATTTTTGATATTTGAATTTATCATCCATGAATTGCTTAGCAAGTATACTTCTAAGACAAAATAAATTACTCTTCCACGAGAAAGATTCGAGCAATTGTTGATTTTATTCTATGGGGCCATGGTATAGTTGAAACAGTTTGACAAGTTTTTATTCCTATCTGCACTAAGCCAACATGATTATGTGACTCTCTCTTTTGTAGAGAAACTACCTACTTTTGTATTTTCATGATATAACTAATTTAGTTAGATGATTTTTTTAAATTTACACAAGTAACATAAAAACTAGATCTAAAACCATGACTTGTCCTTGTATGTTACTATGGTTTTTTTTTTCTTTTTTTTCTTTCTGTACTTGCATCAAACTAATCATTTTTTTTCAGACATTTTCAATCTGCCTTTGATACCATGTTCATTTTCTAAGATTGTTGCAAATCTAATTGCATTGCTGGTAAGATATATGTGTTCCAAATGACAATGAACTCTTATTTATAATGAAAAATTGATAAGAAGAGACATGTCTCTTCATGGGACATGTTTATTCATTAATTTGATAATTAATATAATAAAAAATATAATCATAGTTATATATATATCATTATAAACTTATATCTCATATATAATTATATATAGCCATATTTTTATCTAATTGAAGATAACAAACATCAACAAGTTAGGGGTCATTCCCCTAAGTAAAGAAAACTAAGAAGGGATGCAATATTGCATCCATTTTTATAATCAAAATATCTTATAGATTAATATAGGAGTCACACTTTAGGAGTTGTCCAAAGTTATGAAAAGGAGGACAATTGTATGAGTTGATAAAGTTGCAAGTAGGCACATGGTGATATAGTCAAGGAAAAAGATGAAAGAGGGAGAGATAATTCAAATACTAGTTAGTAAAAAATATATAAAGAAGGAGATGTTTACATAGATGTCTTTGGCATTGTTGTTGAAGAGTGAGAAGGTGAATTTCAAGTTACCATCCAATATCTAAAGAAGATGTGAGATATCAAAGAGGGAGTCAACACAATTGGTATTACAATGAAAGAATATTGTTGGTGTCATAGAGGGAGAAGTGTACAAAAGAAAAGAGGGAGCATATATGAGATTTCATGGATGAGGATTAGAATGAAACTAAGGATATTAATGACGATTTGATACAAACTACAGAGGGAGTTGACAATGAAATCAACAGAACACTTTTGCTATTACATGGTAACTGAAGGCATTCCCATCAATGCCAAAGAGGGAGATTGTTAGAATTACAAGTGGAACAATTGTTATGTTGTAATTGATGAAAAACCTTATTGACAAGACATTTTCTAACAGTGTAGAGTGCCATATCAATTGACCAATGAAGTGGATTCGAAAAGAGAGATAACAAGACAAATTAGTAAAATGATTGAGTAAAGAGGAGTGAGCATGATTGAACTACAAATGACACTTGATTAGTTTGTATTTGAAAAGCTAATATGTTGTTTGATCATTTTATTAAGTGAAGAAAAAAGATGAGTTGAAGTATAAGAGAGATGATTGATAGAAGTCAAGAAGTTGAGTAAAACACATAAGCTTGACTAAGTGATAGGTTAATAGGTCAATGAAGAAGTTAAGGGTTACTGAGTAGAAGATTAAGGAACTTAAGTATTAACTGAGTGATGGTAATGATTGAGCACAATGATGGTCAAGAAAGCTAGTGTAAGTTGAGTTAGATAGACCAGTGACGATCAAGCTAAAGAAAATAATGATGATTGAGTGTCAGAAAAATAATAATTTATGAAAGAATCAAGATTTGAGGTCAACATTGTTGAATTCATAGAATAGTTAAAATGTATTAAAGATAAGGATTGCTGAGCTAACATATTTAATGAATGAATTGATATTTTTAAGCGATCTAAGGTGAGGATTCAATGAGAAGTTTCCAAAACTTTCAAGAAAGAAGTAGAAGGACAAAATTATGGATAGATTCAATGAATCTGATCAAACCCTAAATCTATGGTTATGTTTAAGTGGTAAAATATTAAATTTTTCTATTTAAGGAGGCACAAAAGATGTTTTACAATGTTGGTTGGCAAATTTGTGAAGGACAAAGTAGCAGAGGAAAAGTGAGAAGTCGGTGATAGCAAGATTGCTTGAAGTGTTGCCAAGTAGATTAGAGATAGAGAATGTGATAAGTCCAGAAAATGAACCACAAATGAGATGAATGGAGATCTAAACTTGTAAAGTGAGTTGTATTTTATCAGATCAACCTAGTTGTTACTTTCAAACCATTGTGGTAGTAAAAATCCTTTTATCAAGGTTGACCTAACATTCATATTGTAAATCCTTTAGTCAAGGTGACATTCTAATGGGATGTTTTAAAGACCTCTAACAAGGCCGCTCCTAGTAGTGTGATTAAATCCTTTAACAGGGTCACACCTAACAATGTGTTTTGTAACCTTTAATAGGATTTTATCTTAACTAAGCTCACTTCAGAAGAGTGAAAAGTGGTAGCATGTTACTTGGTGGTTTTTCTTAAATTGAGTTTCTATGTTAAATCATGGTGTCATACTTGTATGAATGTTGTTTTCATGTGTGATGCTATTTACATTTATATGTTTATGTTATTCAACATACACTTAAACAAAGAGTTAAGTGATTATATGAATAAGTTGGATTACAGATGAATTACTATATTGGCCAAGTGGGTTTATGAGTTAATTAAGTTGTTTGAAGTTGCTAAAAGTTGAATTGGTACATATGGACCTGAGGATAACTGATTCACCTCCCCCCACCCCTCTTAGTTATTTTAATCATTCTAACAAGTGGAACATCAAATGTATCAATCAGTGACACCTCATCAACTAGATTAGGTGACTCTACAACCTCAAACTAAATAAAAAAGGTATATATGGGAGCTATACTTGGATTTTTAAATCATTTATCATTCCCTTATATTCATGAAATGAAGTCCATATTAGCATATGTGAGATGCATCATGATAACTCTTCTAAATGTTGAAAGTTTTATTGAAAAGCTCAATCGAGTGAGAAAGTCATTTAGTGCTAATGTATTGTTAATTGAGAAAAGGTTTTGAAGTTGGTACATATATTGGTTGGTATGCAACTGAGTTTGAAAATAGAGAATTTATTATGCCCTACCTAACCCTAAATTCATTGTAAGATTTGATCAAAAATAAATCTTTTAAGCCCAAGAAACTTGCATGCAAAAAACCTATTACATGGAAGTAATCAGAAGAAAAGACTAGGGTTTTTTTCTCTAACAATATGAAAATTTTATTATTAGGAAAAAATTTAATGGAAAAGTACAATAGATCAATCCTTATAGAAGGAGATCAAAAAACCCTAATAGGTAAAAAGAAATTTAATAATTAATTTAATTATTAAATGACTAATTAAAGTGCATGAAATTTAAATCTTAAGAAGGGAACAAATTTAATTTAATTTATGCAACTAAATTAATACTTTACTCTAACACCCCCCTTAAGATGGGCAACATTGCAACTACAAACAATGCAAGAAGAAAGCAAAGGAACTACAATTCTAAATACGAACTTGGGTCCTGACAACATGGCCTGATGAGGTACCCAATCAAACCCAAATATATATAAAATGGAGAAATAAGGAAAACCACATAGAAAACCCCTACTCCAAATAGAGATAGAAAGATGTTGAAAGCTGAAAAAAGAAAGGAAGTCAGACCTCACAGAGACCCCCTGTGACAGAGGTTTGAAAATCCATAGCTCCCCCAAAATGGTAGAACTTGTGTATTTATGATCATACCAATGTGGCTCCAATATGGAAGAAAGAAATGTGGTGGACAAGGAAGATGAAACCAAAAAATGTAAGGTGAAGTTGGAAGTCCTAGTTGATGCTCAAAGGAGAATGCATGAGAAACCTGTGATGGAATCTCCAATGGAGGTGGGATAGCAAGTGTGTTAAATCTATCATCTAAGAGGAGATGAATGTCCTTTGATATATCCTTAACAACAACACTAGGTAGCTTGATGAATGGAGCTCCAATGTTAGGAAAATCTGAAGAGTAATAATGTAAAACATATGGAATTTGAACATGAGGTGGATGTGTAGAAGTCACAACACTGGGCTCAAGAACAACACATAAGTTCAAGTGACCTAACTTCACGTCAATAGGCTCTCATGAAGAAAGAGAGTGATTCTATGGTAGTAGATATGGTGGACCAAAATGAGAGAAAGAGTACAAGCAAGAAGAATGATCAATAACCCTTGTAGCAACAATATTTCCTATCTCATTATCTTTAATGTGCATTGAATCTCATGTAACTCAATTGTCCTCCTTGTCCCACTATGAGTAATATGATAAATAGAGAGAAGGTTCAAGGAAAAGGATGGAACACATAGTACATCATTAAATGTACCATCATCACTATCAATATAAACTTTCCCACATACAGTCATAATAGTTTTCTTCCCTATCAAAATGTGTAGGGTAGGAGAAGCCTCAAAAGAAGAGAACAAATCTTGAGAGGATGCCATATGGTGTGAAGCACTTGAATCTAGTAGTAATATAGAAGAATGTGGAGTAGTAGTTGTACATAATGCATGACCCTTGACTATGTCTTTCTGATGTAGGAGTATCCTGGGTTGATGTGTTATCCTGCTCATTTGTGTTCATTTTGCTAGTTATTGTCGAGTTTCAGTCATTGCTGAGTTGCAACAATTGCCAAGTGCTAGTAATTTTTTAGTTTAAGCCGAGTTGAGGTTATTCCATGTCATGTTAACACTCTAGTTAGTGTGTTATCCCATCTCAATCTATAGTGTGTGTCTAGTTCGACAGTGTGTTGAGTTACCTAGTGTAGGCTGAGTGACCCTTCATGTATTGAGTTATCTTGTTTATGTTAGTGTTAGTATTTTGGATGTGATTCCTGCATTTTTGGTGCGAGCCAACTTACGAGATTTCTTTTGACCATGACATCTATGATGAGATATTGTCCTGGGATGTGTCTAGACCATTGATGGGTTGGCCTCCCTATTATGTAATGTTCTAGAATGATCTATAAGGCACTTTTGCAAATATAAATAGAGTGTTTAGGCTTAGAGCTAGGGCATATTAGAGGGAATTAAGGGTAGAATGCGAAATTTTGGAGAGTTCATGGCATATGTGTCTAGGGCTATGAATTTGATGTTGGATCTTTGATCTTGAATGCATATTATATCTGGTCGTAACCCATAAGGCCTTATAGCTGGGTATGTATGCTGATATTTTCATGAATCTATAAAGTATCTTGTTCTCTCTCTTTGTGGTGCCATTCTCTTTATGTGTTTTCTTCTATTGTTAACTCTACAAGGTTGGTTAGGATTACTGGGTGTGCCTTTGCCTGGTTATTCCCTACCCTCCTTACTCTAGGTGGTATCAGAGCTTGAGGTTCATCCTAGTGGAGATTGGATCATGTAGAACCTTGATTCAAATTTGGTTGTAAGGTTGTAGGTCTATGGATTTGACCTATAACTTATAGAGGGTTACAATCTTGTAGGAATCTAATTTGTGAAGATGGTTCATGGCAGAGGAAATGCTGATAATGCCATGTTAGATGCATTGAGACAAATTATAGCTAGATTAGATGTTGTGGAGATAATCTAGAGGAGAGGAGTGCATCTTGAGGATGTGAGTGATGATGAAGTAGTAGCACAAAACCCTAATCCAGAATTGGAAGAAGATCAAGATGAGGAAACATTGCTGAGAGTATTGTCTAGGGTACATTCAAAGCTTGCTATAGAAGTTGTTCCCTATGATGGAAAGTTGGACACCAATGCTGTGTTGGATTGGATCTCAGATATGGAGAAGTTCTTTGAGTATGAAAACACTCTTGATAAAAGAAAGGTGAAGATTGTAGTTACTAGGCTAAAATGTCATGGTTCACTATGGTGGGAGCATTTACAAACTGATAGACAAAAGAGAGGAAAAGAGAAGATCAAGACTTGGCAAAAAATGGTGAACAATGCGATGAACAAATGCCTTCCTTCTAATTAGCAAGTTAGCTTGTTAAGAAAGATGCAAAATTTGAGACAAAAGGACATGACTGTGAAAGAGTATACCAAGGAATTCTATAGATTGGACATTAGATTTGGACATGTGGATGATGATGTTGAGAAAATTGGAAGGTACATAAATGGATTAAGATTTTGAATTCAAGATGAAATAAGTTTTGTGAAATTGGAAAGTGTGGAAGAAGCATATCAATATGCCTTGAAAGTTGAGGAGATCTTGAAAAAGAAGCATGAACAAAGATAAAGAGGTAGAGGTGGTAGATTGCAGAGAGGCAGAGGAAGATCTTATGGTGAAGGTGGTAGATTTGACAATTTTGTGCATGCTAAAGGAAAATTTGAATGGAAGAATGATGACAAAGACAAGACTGAGTGGAAAGGTGGTAGTTCTTATCAAGGAGGTACTGGTTCTTACCAAGGAAGAGGTAATTCTTATTCTAGAGGTAGTTTTCGTGGTAATTGTTTCAGATGTGGTAAAGAGGGACATAGATATTTTGAATGTAGATCTTCTAAAAGTGGGCAGAATAATATAAATATTGTTATTCAAGGAGACATTGAGAGTTCACCAAGTGGAATTGAGGCTGGAGAAAATTTGATGGTGAGAAGAACCTTATGTAATAAGGGAAGTGCATAGGAACCTATCATTAGAAGATGTCTTTTCAAGGCCAGATGTAAGATGGCTGGAAAATGCTGCAAGGTAATCATTGATAGTGGAAGTTCTACAAATTTGGCATCATAAGAGTTGGTTACAAAGTTACAGTTGTAGAGGCTGAAGCATCCCAAACCCTATCATGTTTCATGGATCAAAGATGAGCATAAGAAATTGGTAAGTGAACAATGTGTTGTGAAATTCAAGATTGGGCATTACTTTAATGGAGTGTTGTGTGATATTATGCCTATGGATTGTTTTCATATTTTGTTGGGTAGACCTTGAGAATATGATAGATATGTTGTACATGATTGACGATTGAATCAATACACTCTTTGGGTGAATGGGAAGAAGAAAATATTACTACCTTTGATTGAAAGTCTAGATGAGGTTAGTTGTACTACAATAAAATTTTGGATGGTTAATGGAAAGTAATTTGAAAAGGAAGTAAAGAAGAATCAAGATTATTTTTCTATAGTTCCTAGAGGACCAAGTGTTGTTAGTAATGACCAAGCAGTAGAAGTTGGTAATGACCAAGTAAAAATAGCTAGTGGTAGCCAAGTACCACTAGAAATTATAAAATTGTTGAATGAGTATAAGGATATCATTGCTGAGGATATTCCTGATGGTTTACTACTAGTGAGAAGTATAAGTCATTGTATGGATCTGATTCCTAGAGGTAGTTTTTCAAACAAAGCACAATATAGATTGACACCTACAGAGAATGAAGAACTTAATAGACAAGTGCATGAGTTACTGCAGAAGGGTTTAATCAGAGAAAGTTTGAGTCCATGCATTGTACCTATTGTATTAACACTTAAGAAGAATGGAGAATGGAGAATGTGTACTGATTCCAGAGCTATTAACAAGATCATAGTGAAATATAGGTTTCCTATGATGAGGATGGATGACACAATGGATTTTTTGAGTGGAGCAAAGTATTTTACCAAGATTGATTTGAAGAGTGGCTATCATTAGATCAGAATTAGAGAAGGCGATGAATGGAGGACTACTTTCAAGACAAAAAATGGTTTGTATGAATGGTTGGTTATGCTTTTTGGTTTGAGTAATGCACATAGTACCTTCATGAGGTTGATAAATGAAGTTCTGAAAAGATTCTTGGGTAAGTTTGTGATTGTTT
Organism: Cupressus sempervirens; assembly: GCA_028749045.1. Lineage (NCBI taxonomy): Eukaryota > Viridiplantae > Streptophyta > Pinopsida > Cupressales > Cupressaceae > Cupressus > Cupressus sempervirens. The sequence continues at coordinate 674,810,004 of CM053788.1, read as the reverse complement.
ATTTGGATGATATTCTAATATTCAACAAGACTAAGGAAGAACATCTTGAGCATGTTAGGCAAGTATTGTAGTGATTGAAAGAGGAAAGGTTGTTGATTAATTTGAAAAAGTGTTCTTTTATGCAAGAAGAGATTATGTATTTGGGATTTTTTATTTCAGCTGATGGTTTGAGGATGGATCTAGAGAAGGTTAAAGCAATATTGGAATGGCCTACACTTGAGAATGTGGGTGAGGTAAGATCATTTCATGGTTTGGCTAGTTTTTACAAAAAGTTTATAAAGAATTTCAGTGTACAATGAGAGGAGATGAAAGCAAATTCAAGTGGACACATGGAGCTGATAAGAGTTTTGAGACTTTGAAACAAAAGGTTGTTGAGTTGCCCATATTAGCCTTGCCTGATTTCAATAAGGTATTTCAAGTTGAATGTGATGCAATTGGTAGTGCAATAGGAGCCATATTAAGTCAAGAATGTAAGCCTATTGCCTTCTTTAGTGAGAAGTTGAATGATGCTAAATGGAAGTATTCTGTGTATGATCAAGAGTTTTATGCTATTATTCAAGCATTGAAGAAGTGGAGCCATTATTTGATTCCTAAGGAATCTATGCTGTAGACTGATCATAAAGATTTATAGTACTTGGGAAGTCAACATAAATTGAATCAGAGACATATGAAGTGGGTTGAGTACTTGTAGAGTTTTACATTTGTGATCAAGCATAAGAGTGGAGTTACTAACAGAGTTGTTGATGCATTGAGCAAAAGACATTCTCTATTGACTGAGATAAAGGTTCAAGTTCTTGGTTTTGATGAAATGAAAGAGTTGTATGATACTGAACCTAATTTTTCTGAGGCATGGAGAGAGTGTAGAGCACCAAATTTGAAAAATCACATAAGTATGATGAATATTTCATTCAAGAAGGTATGTTGTTTAAAGGTATTTAGTTGTGTATTCCTAGAAGTTCTATGAGGTTGAATTTGATTAAGGAAAAGCATAGTGGTGGATTCGCTGGACATTTCAAAATTGATAATACATTGAGTTTACTAAAAGAGAAGTACTATTGGCCATAGATTATAAGGACATTCAAAAATTTGTGAAAAGTTGTGGAGTTTTTCAAGTTGCAAAAGGAGTAAGTCAGAATACTAGATTGTATACACCAATTTTCATTCTTGAGAAACCTTGGAGTGACATTAGTATAGATTTTGTTCTTGATTTACCTAAAACAAAAAAGGTGTATGATTCTATACTTATTATTGTGGATAGATTTTCTAAAATGGTTCATTTTAAACCATGTAAGAAGACATTAGATGCTGAGCATGTTACTAAAATTTTCTTCAAAGAGATTGTTAGATTGGATGGATTACTAAGAAGCATTATTTTTAATAGAGACAGTAAGTTTGTTGGTTATTTTTGGAGAACTTTGTGGAAGAAGATGGGTACTGAGTTAAAGTTTAGTTCTACATTCCATCCGTAGATTGATGGATAGACATAGGTTGTGAATAGAAGCTTGGGTAATTTGCTGAGATGCTTAGTTGGAGATAAAATACATAATTGGGAGATGGTATTGGTACAAGTTGAGTTTGCATATAATAATTCTATGAATAGAAGTTCAGGGAAGACACCTTTTGAGATTGTTACTAGAATGAAGCCTAGAGGAGTATCATATTTAAGAGATATTGCTAGTGAAGAGAAGAGAAGTGCTAGAGGAGAAGAATTTTCTAATTTCATGGAGTCTTTGCATAAGGAAGTGAAGCTGAAGTTGGAACAAAGTAATCAGAAGTACCAGGAGAATACTGATAAGTCTAGAAGACATCATAATTTTGAAGTTGGTGATGAGGTGATGGTTCATTTGAAGAAAGGAAGATTTCTAGTTGAAACATATAGTAAGCTAAAGATGAAGAAGTTTGGACCTTTTAAAATCTTGAAGAATTTTTATAGTGGAAATACTTATGAAGTTGAGTTACCTAATGACATGGATATATCTCCTATATTTAATGTTGCTGATTTGTATAAGTATCATGAGTCAGATGATGAATTTGTTGTACCTGATGATTATCCTAAGAAGTAGATTGAAGAGGTTCTACAAATACTAGATTAGAGAGTTGGTAAAAGCACAAGAGGAAAAGAATACTATGAATATTTGGTGAGTGGAAAAATAGACCGGTTGAAAATGCTACATGGATTTGTTAATCTGAGTTGGATTCAGCTCAGGTTATGACATCTCAATGATTCAAGAGAATCATTTCTTTCTACCCTGGTTCTCTAATACGGGAGCATCCTAGGTTGACATGTTATCCTGTTCATTTATGTTCATTCTACTAGTTGTTGTCGAGTTGTAGCAATTGGTGAGTGCCAGTAATTTTATAGTTTAAGCTGAGTTGAGGTTATCCCACATCATGTTAACACTTGGGTTAGTGTGTTGTCCCATCTCACTCTGTAGTGTGTGCTGAGTTCCATATTGTGTGCTAAGCTATCCTTCATGTGTTTAGTTACCTAGTGTATGCTGAGTGACCCTTCATGTGTCGAGTTATTCTATTTATGCTGAGCATCAGTATTTTGGACATGATTCTTGCATTTTTTGTGCAAGTAGACTTGTAGGATTTCTTTCGACTGCGACATTTATGATGAGATATTTTCTTGGGATGTGTCCAGACCATTGTTGGGTTATCCTTCCTATTATCTAATGTTATATAATGATTTGTATGCCATTTTGGCAAATATAAATAGAATGTTTAGGCTTAGAGCTAGGGCAGATTAGAGGGAGTTAAGGGTAGGACATGAAAGTCTAGAGAGTTCATGGCATATGTGTCTGGGACTGCGAATTTGATGCTAGATCTTTGATCTTGAATGCATATTGTATTCGGATGTAACCCTTACAACTAGGCATGTATGTTGAAAGTATCTTGTTCTCTCTCTCTCTCTCTCTCTCTCTCTCTCTCTCTCTCTCTCTCTCGCTCTCTGTGGTGTTGTTCTCTTTGTGTGTTTTCTTCCATTGTTAACTATAAAAGGTTGGTTAGGATTGCTAGGTGTGCCTTTGGCCCTGGTTATTCCCTACCCTCCTTGTATCACTTTCTCATCTGTCTTAAATGATGACAATGATGACTTGTGAGAAGTAGAAGAAGGTTAATATTGTGCTTTTGAAGAAGAGCAGTCAAATCTAAAACATGTTTTGCATATCCAACTATTTTATTCTCATAACAAAATGACTCATCACGATTGGCCTTTTAAAAATAAGCACATTTAAGTATGTCTTTATTTGATGTTTCTCCCATATGAGGAGGTGGACATAATGAGAGATGAGTACTAGAATCCTTTGAAGGCTCTGTAGGATGTGACTATTGTTTCTTCTCTTTCTTTCCTAAAGATGTTTGAGCTACCGATGCTTGATTTATTGATCCTGTGAGAGAATCTAATTGAGAGATCTTAGCTTTCTCTTGAGTCAAACAATCACAAAAAACTCAAAGGATGGCATGATAAATCAAGGACCCAAAGAATGATTGGTGGAATAAAAGGTAGAAGATCTTTTTTGAATGTTCCCACAAAGCTTAGAAAGAATTAGGTAAATGCACTCTATGTCAGTCTTTTTCTTCGTACAATCCTGAAACAAAGATATTTTTTGTTTGAACTTTATTAGAAAGTCCTCAATAATGGAAAATTAATTTGATCCAAATCTCACAAAGGAGTATTGCAACCACCAAGATGAAAGATAAGTCTATCTATAACATGCAATGATAACAATCTGATAACTTGATCCATGTTGTTCCTATATTGCATAACCTCAAAAGGGAATGTCAACTAAGGCTTAACTTCATCCAAATAGGACCATAACCCTCATGATCTGAGAAGGTGTGTCATATGACCTTCCCAATCATAGTAGTTATGTAGAGTAAGATTCTAAATTATAGAGGAGTCAACCATGCTACAAGTGGTGCCTCAACCGCTTTGAATTTATTATTATTAATGTGATCTTCCAGAACTAGAAAAAAGAAGTAGAAGGGGTTTTTTTTTTGTTTGAATTTTGGTAATAGATGTATGCCTAAAATGTGAGCACACTTCTATGAGTCATTATATCCAAGATTGCTCAAGAATGAGGTCTTGAATGGTGACTCATAGCTCTCTATTCATGGAGTGCAAGGGTTTGTAATGGAGGCCCTCAGTTTGACCTAGTTTGTGCCCATGCAAGTACACCATAAAATGAGAGATTCAAAGATCAAAATATGCATGTAAATGAAGATGCAAGCTAATCTAAATGATACCAATGCAAAGCAATGCAAGAAAGGAAATCTAATCTATGAAAGAAAACATGGATCTAAGCTAATATGAAAATGCAAGGATGGACCGTGATGATGGAAGCCATGGATGCATGAAAGAAGAAGACAAGAAGATAGAAATTCTCCATAAAAAGCTTTAATGATCAAAATCCTCTAAAAATTACTCTCCAAATCTAGAGCATAACAATAGCATAATTGTCGATGTCAAAAATGAGGAGAGGGCTCTCCCTTATAAACAAGAATGGATGATTAAGATTAAGAGGCAAAAAGATTTAATCAAGGGTGGAGAAAGAATGATCCATGTTACACAAAATTCCACCAATGAGAAAATAGAAATATGTGCATTTAAGTTTAGAGGAAAAAATAATCTATTTAATTTTTTTTTATTTTTTTTTATTTTTCAAGTGGGATTTTATTTAATTAAAAGGTTGCAATTTCTTTTAATCAAATAAAAAATATTTAATTAAATTAAAAGAGGGTTTTTTCTCTTAATTAATTAAATATGGATTAATTATTTAATTAAATATGAGGTTTTCTTTCAATTAAATAATACTTAGGATAAAATGATCAAACCTTAGGAAATGTTGAAATAATTGAATTAATTACAATTTGATCAAAGAAATTGATTTGAATTGGTTTAATAAAATATTGCAAACCATTGATTCAGGAAATTTGATAAATTGAATAATGGGGGGCCATACTCTAGGCAACCATTTTAGGGTGCATACATTTGCCCCTCTTTGACTAATGTGTGATCGATTTGGGAACACATGTAGTCAAAGAAAAAAATTGAAGCGTAAGATCGATTTGGGATCACAAAACAACCCAGATGTGCGGTCGATTCTGGAACACATCAAGACAAAATATAAATAAATTTTGACTTAAAAAAGTTGAGGATAAAATTGATAAAATTAAATCAAGGATTGAAGTTGATAGGTACTTCCCCTTGCGATAGAAATCAAAATGAGATAGAGGAGAAATAAAAAATTGATAAATTTGATCAAATCAAACAAAAGATAAAGTTCTTGATGTAAGATGAAAGATATAAGAATCACAGAGCCAAGGCAGATCATCAAGTATGAAAAATTATGCCCCAAAGGTGAATTAGAAGAAAAGAAGTGGGATGAAAGTGAATGGAAGGTAGAAAATTGGAAGATATGAAAATAAATAGAAAGAAGAAAAGAAAACTTTTCGTAAGAAATAGAATGCCCCAAAATCAATCAACTGTTTAAGGTAGAAATTTTGATTGAGATCAAGGAAGAAGATAAGGAAATGAGGATAAAAAAATGACCACAATTGATTAAAAGTCCACAAGAAAGATGAAGGGAAATCCATCTCAAACTTATAATGTAGCCTAAAAATGCAAACCAGGGTAAACTTTAAGAAAGCCACCTCCAAAAAAAGATATAAAATATTGGCGAATATTTCATTATTTTGAAAAAACAAAATTATTTATATTGGCGAAAATCTCAATTTTTTATTCTAAATATGATTAATTTTGGCGATTATTTTTAATCATAATTTTTTTTGTATAAAATATTGACGAATCTCAATAATAATAGGAAGTTCATTAATCACAATGGAATATTACAAATCAAAATTGAACATTTTTTTTACCTTGTGGAATGTTATGAGAATCGTTACATATACTTTAAATCAATAGTGAATAATAAATATTGGTGATATATCCCTAAATTAACTAATAATTATGACAATTATTGGTCAGTTCAATTTAATTTCTCCAATAATATATTATATTTAGGTTACTCAAATCTATTCATGTAATGAATATTGTGGCGAATATTTGAGTTTAAATTTTACAATAAAATAAATTATTGAGCGATTTAAAATATTCTAGAATTGAATTTTATAAAACTATGGCGATTTAGTTTGTATCAAATCTTAAATTATTAGCCAAAATACTAGTCAAAAAATTCTAAAATTAGCCAATTTACGAATATTAGCCACTAAATTATACCCTAATGCAAACTAACATGAAGTCTAATAATGCAAGCTACATGAAAATGCAAAGGTGTACTTGCAACAAAGAAATTGTAATATAGGATTTTGTGTTCATCATTTAGTAGAGAATATAAAAGAACTTATTTTCATCATTGGGCCATTATTAATGGACATTGAAAAATCAAACAATCATCACTAGTCATAAGCGCAACTATGAAGATATGAATGTGATTTATATTAGATTGGAATGTGGAAAGATTCTAACATAAGCAACAAAGGAATAAAGATCAAGATGACCTCTATGTTAGCTTACCCAATTTGATGTAGCAAAACCATGCTTGCATCAAGGTATAGATGCCAGGATGACCATAAGAACGGTTGTGCAAAATCAATCAAGGATGATGCCTCAAATCTCCTAAGTGTTTCAAGGGGAGAACAAGAGACACTCTAGAGTTTCAAGACCACACCCACAAGTGGAAAAAAAATAAAAACAAGCCCCATGCTCCAAGTCCTCTAGCTATGCATCCTAGAGAGACTTATTAGAAAAGAAAACTCAACAAAAATCAATAATAGTTAGCACACAAAGAAAAGATCATGACATAGGTCAAGCATTAAGTGTTTGTGTTCAAAAATTTAAGTGTGTTAAATTGACATTGAGTTCTGAGGATGAGGATAAAATGCTTGCAAGCAGGTAAGATCACATGACAAACCTAGGTAAGACCAAACCGACAAGTGTTGAAAAACACTCGATGTTAGGGGTTGTATTGCAAAATATAGTTGGGGTGGTTTTGAAAAACAACATTTGTGAGGTGTCTTAAAGACTAACACAGTGAAGAGACCAAATCTACCATAGTTATGCCCCCTAGACAAAGACAAAGACCAATTCCATACTAAGGCAACAAGGACAAGGCATGATGGAGAAAGGCCAAGTGTCAAGGACACACACTAAGAAATAGGGGTGCAAAGGCCTCAAGTAGCACTCGTTTCTAGGTTTTCACCACTTGGATTATTATTATTATAAATTTTTTTTTTTTTTGGAGATACATCAAAGCACTTATTACTAAGATGATCATTTTTTACGAACATTTTCCAATTTTTAGAATTTTGACAATATATCATTTTTTTGGTATATTTTTAGAATAAATAAATTAGTACAAAGATGCCCCCAGATAGAACAAGCATCATGGATAGAACTTCTTTAGGTGCAAGACATTGATAGGATCAGGGAGCTACTCTCCCTCTGTTGTAGATAGTAAATAGGCACCAGACCCAAAAGTTAATATAATAATGTAAGGTCCAAGCTAATTAGGTTCAAATTTTTGATCTCTATTCTATTGATTCTTAGGATTTTCATGTAGGACAAGATCTCCCACCTAGAATTCTAGAGGGTGAACCTTTTTGTTGAATGCTTTTGACATGTGCTTTGATAGGCCCTCATATGGTCAAATGATGCTTGACGTGTCTCATCTAGAAGTTCTAACTCTTGAAGTCTCATGGTGCAGTAGTCTTCATCTATAACTAGACCTTTGAGGGAAACTCTGAGTGAAGGAATCTCAACCTCTAAAGGTAACTTTTCTTTAGCATCATATGTAAGGGAAAAATGATAGCCCCAGTAGGAGTATGAATACTCGTTCTATAGGCCCACAAAGCTGGATTTATCTATAAATGCCAATCTCTACCATTCTTATGAATTGTTCTATGTAAGATTTTGAGAATGGTTTTATTTGATGCTTCTATTGACCATTTCCTTATGGGAACTAAATGGAGGACCAATGTTGTTTTATCTTGAATTTCTTACAAAGTTGTTTAAGGTCCTTATTTTTAAACTGGTCTTCATTGTTAGTGATAATCTCAAAAGAAACTCCATATCTATAGATAATATGATTCAAAATAAATAGAGAAACTATCTTTTGTGAGGCAATAGACAGTGGGACAACTTCTACCCATTTAGTAGATTAATCAATAGCAGTGATAATAAACTTGTGTCCACATGATGAGTTGGGATGAATCTACCCAACAAGGTCAAAGGCCCAACACTGAAATGACCAATGAGAGATAGAAGGAATGAGTTCCCTCCCTGGAGCATGTATCAGGTTACCATGTTTTGACACTTTTCACTTGACTTTGCAAAAGCTACTGCATCAATTTGCATCATGGGCCAATAGTACCCCACCCTAAGCAACCTTCAAGCCATGGAAAGACCATTAGAATGTCCCCCACAGTTGTCCTCATGGATGTCAACTAATGATTGATCAAATTCTTCCTTTTTCTAAGCATCTAAGAAGTGTTCCATCTAGAACCCTCCTATACAAATCACCAGAGATAAGGAAGTGAGAGGCATTTTGAATAAGGTTTCTTCATTCAGATTAGCTAAATGTTTTAGGTATAATTATCCACCCAATATCATCATCCACCCCATCACCCACTATCATCATCCATCCCCTCACCCACTATCATCATCCATCCCCTCACCCACTATCATCATCCACTCACCATCCATTAATGCACAACTACCCTCACTCACTCACCCACTCACCATCCCTTCTCCCCCTCTCACCAATCCTCAACATACCCTCACCACCCCCTCACCCCTCACCATACCCTCCTTACCTTGCTCATTTAAAAAAAATCACCCTATACCCTCACCCACTATCATCATCCTTCCCCTCACCCACTATCATCATCCACCCCTCACCCACTATCATCATCCACTCACCATCCATTAATGCCCAACTACCCTCACCCACTCACCCACTCATCATACCTTCTCCCCCTTTCACCAATCCTCAACATACCCTCACCACCCCCTCACCCCTCACCATACCCTCCTTACCCTGCTCATGTAGTCTAATCTAAAAGGAGAGAGTGGCCTTAGTAACTTTCTCTCTCCCATAAGATCCTATTCTATATGCCTAGTGTAGAACACCCCCCCTACATTATAGTTCTAGTTGCCATTCTGCACTGGGCGGGCACTATATTGGGATGACGCACCACCAACAAGGGTACAAATAACATGACTTTCTTGGGAATCATAGATATGGTGATGTAGCTCTTCCACTAGGAATTCAAATCTTGATTCGTGTTGCTCTATATTAAGAAGTGAAGCAAATGTAGCCATAGCATCAGTTACTTTATTTTCTACTCTAGGTATTTGTTGAAATGAGAAAAATGTAAAGTAGCATCTCAAGGAATCATCCATTTGCTTGTAAGGTACCAATTTCTCATTTTTTGTTAAATAATCATCATTGACTTGGTTGATTATTAGTTGTGAATCCCCATAGATGTGTAACTCTATAATTCTCCATTCTATAGCCATCTTAACTCCATTTGTTAAAGCTTTATACTTAATAATGTTATTTGTACATGGAAATAATAACTTGTAAGATTTAGGAATCATGTACTCATGAGGATAAACAAACAATGCACTAGCTCTAGAACCATTTTGCATAAAGGATCCATCAAAGAACATCTTCAATGTTCTTTCAGTTATATATATGAGGTGCTTGTCTGGGAAATCAACTTGAACAAGTGCATCATCTTATAGTGTGAAATCAACCAACTGATTTGCTATCGCTTGCCCTTTGATTGCTTTACGCTCAACGTACTCTATGTCAAACTCTAAAAGGATCATCATCTATAGTCTACCCATGAAGTCAACCTTACCTGGTATATACTTGAGTGTATCAATTTTTGCTATGCGATGTATAGTGTGTACAAGCATATAATGTCAAAATTTTTGGGAAGCAAACACAACTGTGAGGCAAGCTTTCTCAATATTGGTGTAATCAACCTCATATGAAATAAGAGTATGACTAATGTAGTATATTGCTCTTTTTTTCCCATGTTCATCTAGTTGAGCTCATAATTCCCCCAAGGAAGACTCTATCACTGAAATGTATAGAATAAGTGGTTTCCTTGGTACATGAGACATTGAAATAGGAGGATTTTCCAAGTGTTTCTTCATTTGATCTATGCTCTTTTGACAATCTTCATTCCATACACATTTAAATCCTTTATGTAAGTTCTTGTTGAAAGGTTGAGCTTTATCTGCCAACTGTGAAATAAACCTCCTTATAGATTGAAGACACCCTTGAAAACTCCTCATTTGAATAATATTTTTAGGAGGTGGCATATCCATAATTGCTTGAACTTCTTCAGGGTCCACCTCTATTCCTTTTTCTGAAATAATGAATCCTAGTAATTTTCCAGAGGTGAATCCAAATGCACACTTTTTAGGATTTAACCTTAGTTGAAATTTTTCCATGCGATCTATAATGACTTCTAAATCATCTAATTATGTATCTATTTTCTTATACTTAGCCAAGGTGTCATCCACATAATCTTTCATGTTTTTATGCATCATATCATGAAAAATAGTTGTCATAGCTGATTGATAGGTGGATCCTGCATTTTTTAATCCAAAAGGCATAAAATTCCAACAATAGGTACCCCATGCACAAGTGAATGCAATCTTTTCTTGATCTTCAAGAGCTATCATAATCTAATTATATCTATAAAAACCATCCATTAAGGAATAAATCTCATAACCTGCAGTCATATCCACTATCATGTCTATATTAGGAAGTGAAAAATCATCCTTTGGGCATGCTCTATTAACATCTCTAAAATCTATGTACACTTGAATGGTTTTGTCATATTTTGAAACTAGTACAATGTTTGATATCCATTCAACATAGTCAATAGCTCTTATGAATTTTGCACCAAGGAGTTTCTCTAATTCTTCCTTGACTACGAGAGCTATGTGAGGATGCAACTTTCTCAATTTCTGCTTAATTGGTTTAACACTTGAAGCTATGGATAAGTGATGCATAATAAGATTAATGTTCAACCCTGGCATATCTGAATAAGTCCATGCAAAATTGACCTTCTTTTCTCGTAAGAACTTAGTGTAGGCTTCTTTTTCTTGTGAGTATAAAGACTGAGCCAAATGTACCATTTTCAGAGATTCACCCATACCCAAATTGACTGCTTGTTTTGGTTCAATAATTACTACAAATCTATCTTGCAAATAACTAGGGAGACAATCAAGTACCTCATCCTTAGGCATGTTAGAGAGGTTTTCACCCTAGAATACATCCTTTCTTTTTACTTTCTTTTTAGTTCTGACACCACCACATAGTGGTTTTTGTCATCAATACTCATATTTATTTTCTTTTCTTTTCTTTTTATTTTGTGACTAAGGTACTTGATGTTTGGGTCTATCATGTTGTTAGCCAGTTCATTGGTGGAAGAGACTATGGGTTCATTGGCATTCAAATAACAAGCTATCTCGTAATTATTTTGAAACATTAAAAGCTTAAGTTTGTGATTATGTTGGGACCAATCAATCAAATTAGGATGAAGAAAGGGTAAATCAATGATTGGTTCAAGGTTATGAATGTGAATGATATCTCTAGCAACTAAAGAGTTAGAGTTAGTCAAGTAACTTCCTAAACTACCCAAATTAGGATTCATCCTAACAAGCAAAGAATCATCCACTAAGGTAACATGTGAGTTCAAATTATCTAATCTTACACGTGAATCATCAACTAACTTGGGTTGAGAACTATATGTATGAATAACATTAATATCCATATCAATTGTAGAAGGCTCTGAGAGGGATTTCCATTCATACTCATTGGAATATGTTTTTGAATCTCAACTGGGATGCTTACACCATGAAGGCTTGGGACACTTGGATGTGGAAGCCTCAATATCATCAAGGGTCACACTCTCTTGTTCTAAATTTGTAACTGTCTCATGAGACACTAGACTATCTGAATCTCCCTAAAGGATATTAGTAGAAGGGACCCAATCTTCACACATATCTTGTTGGTTTTCCAAATTAGGTATGTACTCTTGTTCTTCTTCACTATTTAACTTATCAAGGATAGGAGCAAAATTCTTATTATGATTCTCATATCCTAGGCCAACCAACTTCTTAGACTTGCATCCAAAAAGATCATGATCAAGAGGTTTGGCTCTAGCATCCAATCTACTACTAAGAGGGTCATGTCCAAGATAACCCATCTTGAAAAAAGTATACCCTCTTACATAAGTTTTAGGAGAGGGAATGAAGTTCTCATTGTGCATATACTTCTCTTCTCTATAAATCTAATCTCTAACAACCATATCTTCTTTCTCATCTTGAATAGGCATTGATGACTATACAAATGTGTCAAATAATGTCATAGCTAAAGAGGAAGGTTTCATCTCTTGTGAAGGTTTACCATAAGACCTAGGTGAAATTGGTAATGTTGTGAGGGAGTTGAGTTGATATCCCCCCATTGCAAGGTCTATGGATTTGAACTTGTCTTTACATTCAGCTAAAGTTGTATCAAAATCATCTACTTCTCTATTGAGGGGAACATGAGTACTTGCTAAAATCAAGTTAATAGACAAAGTATTATCCCTTGGTATAAAAATCTCTATTCCATTGTAAGGGAACCTAACAAAGTAATGATTGGTAGATGACACTACTTACATATCATGAATCCATGGTCTACCAAGTAAAATATTGGATGCAAGGTGTCCAATATCAATTATTTAGAATAAAATATCTTTTTCAATAGGACCAAACCTAACAGGAAGGACAACCAACCCATTTGAACTCCTCTCTGCCTCATCATAGGTTTTGATAGTAATCTTCCTTCTGGTATCAATAACTTGTTTATAATAACCTATTGTCTTTAAAAGACTCAAGGAAAAAATATAAAGCCCAACACCCCCATCTATCAACACACACCTAACATGAGTTCTATGGATAATGACTTCAATATGAAGGGAAAGATTGTGTAGATGGCTCAAAGATTTATCATCTTCCTCCAAAAAGGAAAGGTAATGAGGGCTAGCAATATGATTAAGCATGTTCTATAATTGATCAACATCTACATTGTTGGGGATATTCACCATATGAAAAGCATCCTCAAGGACTTATTTGTGTCTCAGAGACAACTCTAAAAGATCAAAGATCAAAATTTGAGTCGAGGTTCTTTGTAATTGATCAACACGATTATAATTTGACCTAGGATTAAACACTAGTTTTGAAGAAACATACTTGGATTGCACTTGTTTCAGATTACTTGGTTGGTTTGAACTAGGTCCTTTGATGACAAGGGGACCTTGACTTTGTGTAACAACATTGAGATTTTAGGAAGACACTTAGGTTTATTTGACTAGTTTGAACTGGGTCCTCCAATGACAAGAGAACCTTGACTTGACTCTCTAGAGTAAGCACCCCTTAGAACAAAAATAGGTTTTTCACCAAAGATAGGAGAGCTCAAATTTAAATCATAACCACTGGGATCTTTATCTTCCATCATGTTGACACTTTCTTCTACAACCTAAAGCATATTGACAACATTTTCTACATTTGCATAAGTGTAATTGATTGCAGCCTTGCCATTCTTAGGTTGGGAAGCTTCCCCTTTCTCATACTTGGGCATAGGCTCTTTGAACGTTGTATGATCAGCATTGGTATTTAATCCATCTATTTCAAGTTTTCTTTTCTCAATAAGATCTTGAAAAATATGCTTAAATCTCCCACAATTTTCAATATCGTGTCCAGTGCCATTATGAAGTTTGCAATAGGCCTTCTCATCCCACCACCATGGCTTAACTTCAAGTATGCAGAACTTTGTGACATCATAAGGGTGCATAAGATTATGAGCAAGGAGCTTTATGAATATCTCTTCATATGACTCACCAAATTGTATAAAGTTACCTTTCTCTCCTTTAGGCCTTTCTTGATATCTTGGCTTGTTACTTTGTTGATTGGCACTAACCAAATGGAGAACAACTTGGTCTTTAGGCTTAGAGGAATCCACAACTCCATCATTAACCACTTGTTTGTTCTTATTTGAATATGTGTTCTTTCCTTTATCCTTGTTATTGTTGTTGTTATTCTAACCATTGTTGCTGTTGTTTCCATTTTTTGTAAAAATACCTTGCTCTCTCAAAACATCCTCTAGGACTAGGAGATGGTGAAGGTGTTCTCCAATGTTTTCCATTTCATGGAGTCTTAGGAGGAATGAGTGGAGGAGAGTTGTTTCCACCACCAATGTGCACATTGTTGAATTTATTGTGAAGTTGTGGAGCCATGAGAAGGTCTTGTGTTTCTTGATGGGCTTTCCTTTCTATCTCAATCATAACTTTCCTTTCTTCCTCTAGGCATCTAAATTATTCTTCCTTATTAGCTTGTTCCTCTAGAAGGGCTTTTCTCTCACACTCAAGTACTTTGATTTTTTCACTTGCATAACCTAAAGGTGTCATGAGTGGTGTACATGGTCTTGACTATCTAAACCAATTACCAGTAAATGTTGTATTCACACAAGCTAGAAGGCTCATTAATTTGATCATCATAATGGGATTTCTCTTCTTGATAGGTATAATGCTTACCTTTCTCAGCCATTTGGTGTGCATCCAATTATCTATCCTCAATATGGGGTGAGGTTGGTCTATTTTCATGAGTAGGATCACCACTCAAAAGGTCAACATAGTATTCACCACTTCAATTCTTCTTTTGTGGAGTCATTGTAAAATTCATATCCATATCCGAGTGAGGTGATGCTAAGGGTGTACTCAACTCAATACGGTCAGTACTAGGGTCAAACAAAGCTTCTAGAATATTCTTAGGTGATTGAGAAAATACAAGTTCTTTTCACTTATGTCTTTGATGAGTTTGAACTAAAGGTAATTGTTTAAAGATGACTTGAGGTCACTTTCCTTGATCTACTTGATATATTTTTGTAACTAACATGAAAGAAAAGGTACTAGGTGATAGGATAACCCTAAGAAATGTTGGTACCAAACTAGAATAGTAAAAGCACTCACTTGTCCAAAAGAGATGTGATAAGATAAAATTTTACAAGAGGCATAAAACCAACACTGCCACAGAGGTGCCCACAACTTTGGGTGAATACCCTAGCACATATGGACTAGGAGGATGATTTACCCATATTATAAATAATTAAAATTGATTTTTTATGAAAGTGGATGGACAACAGATTACTAAGACTCTCCAAGCATAATATCAAAGAATCCAAAGGTATATCTTTCTCAACAAGGATAGTCTCTAACTCACCGACTCCAAACAAGGTCACTTGTGAAATCATAGATCACTAATGCAAGGGGTCAAAGTACAATAACCAAAGGTGAAAACAAGCTTCTAACAACAGGGTAAGTAGCCTACTCTGAATGAGATCAACCTAGGGAGACTAGAAATAGTAGGATAGGAAAGTAGTTTGATCATAAAGTCCCAAATTATTAACTCAAATTTTATTTGTTTTAAATAACCAACTAGCTGTGATAAATTTTGAATCATGAACCAAGCATGCAAGACAACAATTAGGAATTTCAAGCAAACATCTTCAAACAATGAGCAAGGGACAAAGCAAACTTGCACATGAAGAAGAATAGTGTTGTAGTATCAGTCTAATCCCTAGAACCACCACCGTGTATATTCTCAAAATGTTTTCCAATCATGCACATAGTCCTAGAAAAGAAAATTTGGTAGCACTATGGTTCTTAGTGATGTTCAACTTTGTAGCTTTTGCAATCTGGAGTGGGCGAAATCCAAGCCTGATGCACTAGGGTTTTTGAAAGATTTGATTAATACAAATCCACAAATCCTTTGAACACTTGTATGAAAAAAAAATGTCACAGAAGAAAAAGATGAGAGGAGGCAAGGGTTTTGATGTAAAAATTATGCTAATGTATTCTTAGAAATGGAAGAGATTAAAATAAATTACAAAAGATCAATCCTTATAAAAGGAGATCAAAACCCAAAAGGGTAACCTAAAAAGGAAAAGCTATTTAATAATTACTAATTAATTATTAAATAGAGATGCAAAAAGGTGCATAAAGTAAAATATTAAGAAGGGAATAAAGTGAATTTAATAAATGAAATTAAATTAATGCTTTACTCTAACACCCCCCTTAAGATGAGTAACAATGTAGCTACAAACAATGCAGAAAGAGCAAGGAAACTACAATGTAATGCTGAAAGAAAACTTGGGTCCCGACAATAAGGCTTGATGAGGTACCCAATCACAACTAAATCTCTATGAAATAAAGAAAGAGAGAAAACTCAGTGGCAAAAAATCTACTCCAAAAAGAGATAGCAATAAAAAGAAGGAAGTAAATGGCTCAAGAGACTCTCTCAAAACCATAAGTACAAACAACCCCCCCATGAGAGAGAGAAGAGACACCAAAGCCCCCCCAGAATGATGGAGCCCCTATAGAATTATCAAACCAATGGAACTTTGATGTGGAAGAAACAAAGGCATAAAACAAGGAAACCCCTGAATGAGAGGTGAAACTGGAAGACCTAATTGATGCTCAAAGGAGAAAGCATGAGGATCCTAAAAAGGAATCCCCAATGTAGGTGGGTTGGCACTGTCATGAAAGAGGAGATGAATGTCCTCTGTAGAATCCTCAAAAAGTGCACATGGAGGATCAATGAATGGAGCTAGAGGGTCAAGCAGAGCTAAGGAAGAATCCTACTGAAGAGAAAAGACCTCAATAGGATGTGGTGTGGTAGTCAAAATAGTGATCTCGAGAATAATACAAAGGTTCAAGTGTCCTGACTGCACCACATGATGCTCTTGCAAAAGAGAAGAGCTATGCTTCAACAATGGAGATGATGGACCAAAGTGTGAGAAGATGTAGAGATGGGTGGTATGATCAATTATCCCTATAGCAATAAGGCCTCCTGTTGCCTATCCCAAATGAAGATTGAATCTACAGTGAACTCAACTATCTTCCCTGATCCACTGTGTGTAATCTGATAAATCAAGAGAAGGTTTGTAGATAGAGATGGAACATACAATACATCATTGAATGTGCCATCCTAAATGCTAACTAAACCTTTACTAAAAACTTTTAGGGTAGTGTTATTCCCCATGAGAATATGAGGAATGGGAGAAGCCTCAATAGTAGAGAAGACACCTTGAGAAGATGCCATATGGTGAGAAGCACCTGAATCCAATATCCAAGGGACTTGGAAAGGGGATGCAATGGATGCTCATAATGCATGACCCTATCCAAAATCTAGTGTAGATCTCAAAGATATGGAAGAATACTAAAAACTAGACCCTTGTGAGGTAGAAGAGGATAGAGAGGAAATAGTGCTCTTTTGAAGAAGAGCTTGCAAATTTGCAATCTGTTTCTCACAGCCATCAAATCTCTTCTAAAAACAATGTGACTCATCATGAGATCTCTTCTAGCAGTAGGAACATTTAGGAATCTTAGTCTTCTATTTATCCTTCTTAGAAAAAGATGATGGATTAGTAGAGTGCTGAGAATAGGAGTTTGATATCTACTTTGGCTTCTGCTTCTATGTACCTTGAGGTGTCTTGGCAAGCAAAGCCTATGAGTATGAGCCTATAAGTGAATCCATTTGAGTGATCTTGGATTGCTTATGAGTTAAGCCATCAAAAAAGACCTCAAAAGAAGGCATAGAAAATCTATTCTCCAAAGCATCTTTGGTGGAATAGAATGTGGAAGCAAATATTTGAAAATTCCCTCGAAGCTTAGAGAGAATCAAATAGATGCACTCAGTATTAGTCTTCATCTTTCCACAACCCTGCAACAAGGATCTCTGTTGAGTAAACTTCATCAATAAGTCATAAATAGTTAGAAAGGAATCTGACACAAGTGATGTAAGTTTTGTATCTATGTAAAGTTCCCTGAACTCATTCATAGTACCAAATAAGCAATGAAGCTTGGTCCACATATCTAGAGGAGTGTTGCACCCGTCTAAATGAAATTGTAAACTATTTGATACCTATAATGCAATTAATGTTATTGCCTCATCCATTTTGTTTCAATGCTGCATGATCTCAAAAGGCCTCTAAAAAATAGGCTACATAACATCTAAACATGACTAGAACCCTTTTGATTGAAGAAATTGAGTCATTGAGGTCTTCCAGGTGTGACAATTGTGAGGGGTTAGAATTTCTAGAGAAGAAGTGGTCTCAACCATTGTTTTAGAAAGGGTCTATTATGTTTTTTGATATAATCATATAATAATAGAAAAATAAGATAAAAACACCCCCCCCCCCCCCCCCATTGCAATAAACTGAACCCTAGCTTACAAATAGATTGCATAAATGAGAGAAGAGCAAAAAAGATTTAGATATGAATAAAAAATACCCAGTACCCAATAATAGTAGAATGACTGAGAATTTGGAAAGTTCTTGAGAGGAGCTTTTTGACACTTTTTTGGAATGGAAAATAGAGCTATAGCGAAGAAGTTATGCCCCTCGAAAGATAGAAGTCGTCAATAGAATTCAAGCATCAAAATAGGTATCAATTTGGAAAAAAATACCACAAATTTCTTCTCCATCGGAACTAGATTTTTGACGCTTCTTTTGGATTGGAAAAAGAGCCCCTTATGCTTGAGTTATTGCAAAAAAATTGACAAGGCCCCTAGAAGCATTAAAAAAATTTATTTAAACAAAAAAAAAAATTAGTCACTGGGTAGAGTGGAGCTTGGGCTGAGCGGTTGGTGGATGTGGCTGATTGGAGTAGAGGTGTAGCAGAGATGGGGCACCATGGTGGTGGAAGGGTGGGCCACCGATTGCTGGTAGTGCGAGGACCGCGGTGGTCGACAAAACTGCTAATGGTTAGCATGACCACTAGCCAATTTTTACAAACCATGGTAGCAAAAATTTGTGATTTTTTTGCAATTTTTTTGTGCCTCAAATTGTGTGCAAAGGCTGTATGACCCTACTATGCAAATTTTTTTTGCCTCTCAGATCAATGTTGTCCAAAATGGACAAATTTTATATGGAAATAAAATTTTTGACACCTTTTGGATCCATTTGTGAAGTCCGTTTGGCCTCAAAATTCTTTGAAAATTATGAACCCCCTATTTCCTCAAGAAATACCTGAAAAACTCTAGATCTATTTTTTCAAACCCTCGTTCTCCTTTTTCTCCAAATAAAGAAAAAGCTTCAATAGATCTGGCTCTAATAACATGAAGGATTTGATCAATAAAAATTCACAAAGCCTTCGAACACTTGCATGAAGAAAATCTATCATAGAAGAAAAAGATGAGAGGAGGCAAGGGTTTTGCTTTGAAAATTATGCTAATGTATTCTTATAAATGGAAAAGATAAATTTTTTTTTACAAAAGATCAATCCTTATAAAAGGAGATTGAAACCTAAAAGGGTAACCTAAAAAGGAAAAGCTATTTAATTATTACTAATTAATTATTAAATAGAGATGCAAAAAGGTGCATTAAGTAAAATCTTAAGAAGGGAATAAAGTGAATTTAATAAATAAAATTATTAACACTTTAATAGTTTTGACATATTTTGAGAATTTAATCAATCAGAGATACTGAGGAGATTCAACAATCCAACAAAAGAATACACCTGTGAGAATTTTCTCTATAAGGATATTTATATAGTGGTTTCTACTACCATGTAAAAATGGCTATTACCGCTCGAGGTTCCATCCACATGGTTGACCCAATAAAGGGAATGTCCACTATGGTTAACCCTCTCTAATCAAGGAAGACTCACAAAGTTGTATCACATGGGGACTTAGTTTGGATTCAAGTGTTCCAAGTTTCTGATGTGCCCAAAAAAGAACAGAGCATAATCCTCTAGCCTCTTCACCTTAACCAAACATAGCAAAAAAGATTTGTTGACATGCTAATTAGAAATCACCTCACAAAATTTTTGGAAAAACCAACAACAAACACCACCAATCTCAAAAGAGAAAGTACTAATGGATGTTGAGGACAAACCCAAGTAGAATAGTGAGATAATAACAAATATCCTTCCCTACCTACAAGGGGATCTATCATTAAGAAGAGCTTCACATGTAATGCAAGAAAATGAAGCACATTCCCTCAAGAACTCCACAAATAGTGTTTATACGACCTAATTACTATGTGAAACACATATGTGTGAAAGTAAATCTAGATCCAATTTTAGAGCACCAAATGAAGTGTGAATCTATAAAAGCATGTAAAAGCACTCAAGTCAAACACATGAGAGGGTTCATTTTATTTCCAAATCCAAATATTATAGAGATCCAAAAAAATACCTAGTAATCCTTGCAATGTGTCTTTTCTCTATTATACCTTTCATTTATGCTTGAACACTCACTCACAATGAATTAAGCAACAAGCAAACACCAGATATGCAATATATATCCAACTTATGCAAAACTAGGACTAGATCTAAAAATCTAATTTTTAAGATTGATAATAACCAACAACTAATCCAAATGAAAGCTCACATCATGCATTGATCCATGTGAAAATTAAATGCAAGCTATTCATTAAATGCCCTTTTTTTAATATTGATTTTTGACCTAGTCAACAAGATTGGACCTATATGATATGAATTTGGATCTAAAACCTTAAATATAGAAAAGAGACCCCTATCAAAAATTAGAGATCTTTCCAAAAATATTAGAATTTTGAAAATATATTTTCATTTGTGCCCTAGGGAGCCATTTTGTCAAAAAATACCAATTTTTGCAAATCAAATTATTGAGCCTTAATATGATCTCTAAAATCAAAACACAAAGAACCAACCCTATTTAGAATTCAAAGATTTTTTTTTAAATGTAGACTTTTCCAAACAATTTGCTAATTTGGGCCCTAAAATGGTTTTTCATGAAAAATTAAGAAAACATTATAAAAAATAGAAAATAACTTGGAAAAATCTAAAAATTTGATTGAAGCTTTTCTAATATGTCATCAACTTGTAAAATAAAATTCAGACCAAAAAACTAAGCCATTTGGGAGATATGATCAAATCTTTAAGATCTAGGGTGTTTTTGTCTCCAAACAAATCCACATAAGGGGGTTAGCTCCAAAATATCTAAAACCAACAAGTAAAGGCGAGTTTCCCCACAGTGGGTGCCAAAAATATATGCCTAAAATATTAGCACACTTCTATGAGTCATTATATCCAAGATTGCTCAAGAATGAGGTCTCGACTGGCAGCTCATAGCTCGTTATTCATGGAGTGTAAGGGTTTGTAATGGAGGCCCTTGGTTTGATCTAGTTCGTGCCCATGCAAGTGCACCATAAAACAAGAGATTTAAAGATCAAAATATGCATGTAAATGAAGATGGAAGCTAATCTAAATGATAACAATGCAAAGCAATGCAAGAAAGGAAATCTAATCTATGAAAGAAAATAACAACACAAGATCTAATCTATGAAAGTAAACATGGATCTAAGATAATATGAAAATAAAAGGATGGATCGTGATGACAGAAACCATGGATGCATGAGAGAAGAAGATAAGAAGATAGAAGTTCTCCACAAAAAGCTTTAATGCTCAAACTCCTCCAAAAATCCTCTTCAAACCTGCAACATAACAATAGCATAATCGTGGATGTCAAAAATGAGGAGAGGGATCTCCCTTATAAAGAAGAATGGATGATTAAGATTAACAATTAAGATTAAGAGGCAATAAGATTTAATCAAGGGTGGAGAAAGAATGATCCGTGTGAGACAAAATTCCACCAATGAGAAAAGGGGAGGAAATTAAAATGGAATCCCAATTAGAAATGTGTGCATTTAAGTGTAGAGGAATTTTTTTAAAATTAAATTTTAATTTATTATATTTCCTTTTTCAAGTGGGATTTTATTTAATTAAAAGGGAGTAAGTTCTTTTAATTAAATAGGAAATATTTAATTAAATTAAGAGAGGGTTTTTCTCTTAAATAATTAAATGTGGATTAATTATTTAATTAAAAGAGAGGTTTTCTTTTAATTAAATAAGACTTAAGATAAAATGATCAAACCTTAGGAAATGTTGAAATAATTGAATTATTACAATTTAATCAAATAAATTGATTTGAATCGATTTAATAAAATATTGCAAACCATTGATTCAATAAATTTGATAAATTGAATAATGGGGGCCCATAGTCTAGGCAACCATTTTAGGGTGCATACAACAAAAAGCAAGAAAAATAACCCCACAATACAAACAAAGAAACCCTAGTACACCATGGAAAGAAAATATAGGAAAGAGAGCTAATAAATACCTCAATGTGAGATCATGTGTACCTTAATAAAATATTGATGAAAATAGAAGAGAATTTGTTTAGTACTTGAGAAGAGTTTTATGACACTTTTTTGGTTTGAAAAATGAACCAAAATTGAGCAAGTTATGCCCCTATGGAATGCATGAATAATCATCTGACTTTATTGGAAAAAAAAGGTACCATACTCAAAAAATACTAATACAATATACACCATTGCATTTTTCTCGGAATTAGCTTTTTGACAATATCTTGTTTGCCCATAATCACCTTTGTATGCTCAAGTTATTGCAAAGAAATCAATAGAGCCTCCAAGAAGGGAAGAAAAGGCTTGAAACTCCCTTCTAGGTTCAAAAAAAGCCTTGATGCCTACATATGACTGCAGGTCGAGCATTGGGGGGCTATAGGGTTGTGGGTGGCATGACGATGGAGCTCTCTAATGGAGGTGGCAGTGGAGGTGGTAGTGGAGCAATGCTCAGGTGATGCGAGGTTGTGGTGGCCACTAGGCGGTGCCGCTAGCAGTGGGAAGAGTCCTAGTGGTCAATTGGTGATATCATTTTCTACCTTGGAGTGTGTGCTAAGGGCAATATGACCCTGGTATGCAGAAAAAATTGCCACATATTGCAATATTTTTTTGTACTAACATAGTAGAAGTATCTGGGTTACATCACTGAAATATAAATGGCATCCAAGATGCTTACACTTTATAGCCTCAAAATAAACTTAGAGAATTAAAAGATAGTAGCAGAGTAGCTACCTAAGTGAACAATGTTTTGCTACAATTTAGAGCAGCTTCCTATTGAGAATATTTAATCATATTTTGAAGTAACCTATCACAAGGAGAACGCCAAAAAATTTAAAGATAAAATGTCATCTAGAACTAGATACCCCAACCCCTAACCATGGTTCACCATGTCAAAAATAGAACAATCATCCAACATTTTATATATTTGCTTAGTAGAAACAATACTAAATTGATTGCCATCTCTCCATTTGGTCCATTGCAAAAATAAATTAATATTCATAGTGTGCCTGGGAAAAAAATAACCTACAACTTTAACAATGATAGAGTATTTTTTCTTCTGTGAGTTAGGAATGTGATGTTTTCCAGAGATTTCATTCCACGACCCTAACCTATTTTCAACCAAAATATCTTTAACAAAGGAAATGTTGTAGTTATTCTAGTTTTTTGTAGATCAACTTTGGGTTAATGTAGGAGGTTTACCATTGGTTTCAACTCCCCACCAAATAGATATATCAAGTATAGAATAAGTAGGAGGACCACCTCTTACACCCTTGAATATGGTAAGAATTCTATGTTGGAAATGTAATGCAAGCTAGGTGACTGAAGGGTGGGGGGGGGGAGGGGGTGGCAGTAAAGTAGGAACCACTTAAAACTTCTTCTCTAATCCACTTTATTATATTATCTAATATATTTGCATGCTTGGAACATAAATCAATAAAGTAATAACACCATAACACTTTGACACAAGATTGGTAGCCTAGAAACCCTCCAAGTAGAAGGTAAAACTAGGGTGGGTATGATACCCAAAATGATTCACTTCTATAGTAATAAAGTTGGCTTGTTAAGGCTTATAATTGACCACTTTTGGTGATCTACTTGGTTAAGATTAAGAAGGACTATTAGGTCCACCTTGTGAAAGGATTTATACAATACAATTAAGTATGCAATCTATTAGGAGTTTCTACTATGAATTGTTAGGTCAACCTTGTTAAAGGATTTGGGACTGATACACCTATTGGGATGAATCGATGGATTGATCTCTTCTATGCAATTTTGTTTGTTGATGAATATCCTTTGAAGTAAATCGATCACCTGACTGTGATAGATGAGTCTCTTCCTTTCCTTTATGTTGCTTGTATCCTTTTAAATACTTTTCTCTTTCATATTTTCTTGTTGCAATGTTCTTCAATTCATTATATTTCATTTGGACAATAAAAGTAACTTACATTTATATCTATCCAAATAATTGCACTAGTGAGTCAGCTACAAATTCAATAGTTTGAAAACAATTACTAAGACAACTTAGTGTTGATACTTGGGTCCACCAGCTTCCTCGGGTGACACTATAGATACTTAGGTGACACTATTAACTCAAAAAACTTTGGCACTTGGTTGATATTGGATGTTCAGTCCATACTTATCACTCAACAAACTTAGTTGGCTTGGTTCACACTGCTCTACCTACTCGGTTAACATTTTGAAACAAGAATACTACCTTGACTCAGTTTACACTATAACTTAGTGGATACTGTCAACTTGGTTAATGCTTCTCTTTTCTTTCTTGGTTAACATTGTTAACTTGGTTTATTCATGAGCTTGGTTAACACTTTTGTCTGGTAGTTCAGTCACTACTGGCTTCTTATAATTACTAAGTGCTTTGGAACTAATTAACAATATGTCTTGCCATAAGGTCTACAATCTCCTCCTTTGTAATTAGTGACAAAAACAATTATCATGAACAAAATTTGAAATCAAAATTCTTTAGTCAAACTCCCCCTTTAAGTGTGATTTGTTCTTTTCTCAGTTTGCACTAAAAACTTGGCTATTCAATTTGAACTAAAAACTTTGTTTTTGATTTTTCAAAATTGTTTTTGTTTATTTGATCTTTACATATCTTTTTGTTGTACATATTTCCTCCATTCTATACATATCTCCCTTTATCTACATAAATATATACTTTTCCCTTTTATGCATACTTTCTCCTTTGTTTTTGTTACAAATGCCAAAACTTTACAAGGTTATACCAAAATGAAAGAAAAAATCATGATGTAGCTTCAAAATCAATGACATAGTCTTACCCCAATTATCTCATAGAACCTTTAATATGTGTAGATCAATCATAAGTTCTACTAATAACTACAACATGTGATATGCTACTCAAATTTTTGTGTCCTTAACTAGTGTCTTTGCATGATCTATTATCTTCTACATAATGTCCATGTGGGGAAGCATCATACTCTATATATATACCAATTTCCCCCTTATTCTAGCCTCTTCTCTTAATAGATTTTCCTGAACATCTACCAAAAATATGAATTTTGCAAAATGATTTGAACTAGAACTTGGGTTGATTGCCAACTGAATGGTACTAGCCTTCAAGTCCATATCAATCTTAGCCAATTTATCTTTTATTTCCTTGGTAAAATTGGTTGTATCACTCAACTTTATAAGTAGAGATACAAAATTTTCTAAAGTAGAAATTATAGTAGACAATTCTACTTGATCAATGGCTATCTTCCTTGCAACATTTTTTAGCACTTTATTCTCAGACTTCCTTTTAGCTCTCTCAAGGAGTTTGTCTTGCCCATCTATGTCTTCATTGAAATTATGTACAATTTCAATCAATTCTTCAATGATAAGGGTTTTATCATTTACCTCAATAGATAATGCATCCATGAATATATCTTTGACATCCTCAAGGACTTTTCTTTTGTCCCTTTTTTCCCTTAGTTGTTGAAATTACAAGTGGGAAGAGAGTAAACTTCTGGGAGGGGGGGGATCAGGAATTTAAACTTAGACCCATAAAACTTTCACCATTTATTCATCATGTGCATTCAATATGTAAACTAAAATAACATGTAAAGCATATGCATGAAAATCATGTAAACATGTAATCAAACACACACATAACACCAGATATGATCACCCAAAAACCCTTCAAGTGAGAAGGTAAAACTGGGGTGGGGATGACACCCACAAATCTTCACTAGTACAACAATAAATTCTATCTAATGAAGGTTACAATGATTTGACCATGAACCATGGTCTGCCCTATGAAATGCCTACCCTATTAAAGGCTTACAAAGACTATTAGGTCTCACCTTTTTAGAGGATTTCAAGACCTTGTTAGAAGTGTGCCTTGTTAGAGGACTTCAACTTACAATTAAGTAAGCACCCTATTAAAGAATTTAATACATCCTATTAGGACTACTCTGTAAAGAGATTTAACTGAAATCACCTGTTAGAATGTCTCAACATAGATCTTGCGATTGACACTTGCTTGCCTAATAAAAGATCACCTCTACACAATTTTCTTTTTTATCCTTCATGATCTAATGTAACAATTTTGTATCCTTCTCTCTATCCTCTATTCTTCTCTTACTAATTATACAATTCACTCTTACTTCTAAGTCACCTAGAATGCTCTACAAACTATCTTGTTCACTCTTCCAATTTGATCATTCACCCATCATACACTATGAAGAGTTTAGGGCTTCGTCCTCCTTAAAGAAGACTCTGGTGGCTTAGGGTTAGATATGAATCTACAACTGAGATTCATCCATTTTTCCACTTAAACCTTCCCATTTTCTAATTGGCTACATGTAATTACATAAGGAATCCAAATATAGATTCATCCTTATCTCCAAAAGATTATAATCTATCCTTAAGTCGACTTAAAAATAGTTTACATAGTTGTTTGTGCCATTAAAAAAAAATATGTCAAAATTGTGTCACTCGGCACATGAAGTCACTAATGCTCATCATGCATTGTATTTGTGCTTTTGACTCGGCACCTTCCTTACTTGGCATCCATTGTTTACTTGGCTCCTAAATCACTCAACATGGTCTATCTACTCAGCACTTGAGTGACTCGACACATGAGTGACTTGGCACTCATTGCAACTTGGCATGGTCTAATATTTGCATGTTGTGCTCAACATGTATTACTAGTTTGACATGAACTAAGTAAATGGCTTAAGTTTGTTGACACTCACTTGTCAAAACCAATTTGAGATCAACATTAGCATCTATTGCTTGGCTCTCTTCTTCCATAGTTCTCCTAGTATATCCATTTACTTAGCAGATTGATTAGATTGGTCCCAATTTGGGGTCACAATCTCCTCATCCATATCAATGTCATAAAAAATCTTCCCTTTTCATTTGCCTTTGACAATTGATGAAGGTATGATCCCCTTTCCTTTGTCAACTAAATCCTTCTTTGGCTACTGCTTGATCGAGACTATGGGAGCTTGTTTCTTGGTTACTATTGCAAGAGAACTCAATGAAGATGTAATAGTCTTCACTTCACTTCTTAGTTGAATTGTGTTCAACTTAGTGGACTATAGCTTAGGTTCTACCTTAGGAGGTTAGGTTAGGAGAGATTCCAAGACCTTAGCTACAATTTTCTTAGGAATAGACTCTTCAATTGTCTAAAGCTCTAGCAGGTCTCCATCTTCTTTAATATTGGAAATAGTTTTCGACATATTAGATGTGGACTGCACAACATCTTCTATCTTATATGAAAAAATTTGAAAACTTTTAAATCTAGGAGTCTGACTACTTTCATGATTAGACATTGCCTCCTTTATTTCCTTCTCAAAGAGATTTGGCATTGTTTTCCTTAGAGTTTGCTCTCTGATGTCTTTCTCTATCTTGAGTGCATTAGCCCAATGATGAGGGACAACCTTTAGTAGGGCTTTAGGGGCTTTCCCTTTAAGTTAAGAAGGGTGATACTTCTACTTTTCCATCTTCTCAACCAATGCATCTTCAATTTTCTTCTACTCTTTACTTTTGGTTCCATATTTCAGATATCTGAAATCTATCATCCCACTACCTTCCCTTAATGCTTTTAGTCTTTGTTCAAAGGTAGGTGGTGGATTATTCAAATAGATGATTGGATTTTTATCTTCATAATCATCCTCATCCTTAAGCTTTAATTTATTTCTTGGCCTCCTAGGCTTGGTAGCAATGATTACATGGGTAGAGGACCTTGTTGGTTTCTTTGATGGTGTCTTTGATCGAGTCTTAATGTTCTTCTTAGGAGGTTCATCTATCTCTTCTTCTTCTTGATCACTTTCCTCTTCTTCTTCCTTTTCTATATCATCACCTATCCCATTAGTAAGAATGAGAGAGGATTATGATTTGGCAAGCTTTTTCTCAATATTTTCTAATATTTTCTTTCCTCTCTTCAAGATTTGAGGGATCTAAATCTCAAGTGAGATTCTGGTCTTTGCTTCTTCATATGTTCTAAAGTATGTAGCTTTAGGAACTACATGGTCATTGATGAGAGCCTCAATGATATCTCTAGTTTTATAAGTGTTCACCTCATATGCTAGAGGTTTCACCCATACAATCCTAGGTCCAATTTCCTAAATATGTACTTTATCATAGTCAACTAGGAAGCATATGTCTTGCTCATAATCATCTACCAATTATTTAGGGATTCTAAACCTACTCTACATCCTCTCCTTGAAGTTTTCAAAATATGCTCTCATGATGCCTTCAAAATTTTCACACATTTCATCTATGAATTGATTGATATGATATAGCACGGGGGTGTCTTTCTTCCATACAATATTTTCTTTTGATGGAAATAATTTTTGCACATAAAAGAAAAAATAGACCAAGATTGATCCAAATTTACATGAAATGTTCTTGGAGGATTGGGTGCTTGGATTCTCTCCATGTTCTTGGTCAACTGAATGGACTAAAGCTTGATGAGGTTAAAAGACATGTTCTTCTACATAACTTTATACACTAGGTCAATTTCTTCACAAGGCATGTTGTTTGGTTAACTTGAACTATAAATCTTGTGAGCTATGACATGAATGTAAAACTTGATTTCTATATTAGTCAAATTGTTCAACTTCATGCCTCTATTGTTCCATTTAGATAGGGTTAGCTTTTTCAGTTCTGCATGTCCTTGTTAGGAATAAGGTGTATCAACCTTGGATAATTCCTATTCCTTTTTTTTTTTTTTGGTAAATGTATTTTTTGCAAATAATGTAATTAAGTGTGAGTATACATGTCTAGTTGGCATGTTGATGTGACACTCCACTTGCATGTGTTAGCATCTTGAATTGTGTGTAAGGATATCATGACTAAAATGGTTACGATGGATTCATATGATGTGTAAGAGCTATCTTTGGAAGATTTAATTATGTGTAAGGAGATCATTATTGAAATGGTTATGATAGATTCCTATGATGTGTAAGAGCTATCTTCAGAAGATTTAATTGTGTGTAAGGAATCATGACTAAAACAGTTATGACAAATTCCTATGATGCGTAAGAGCTATCTTTGGAAGTTGCCCTAAAAAATGAAAAGTGCATTACATAAGCACTTTTAGGGTTCTAGATAAAAAAGTGTGAATAGTGTATTCTTGGTAGCTATTGGATAAGTCTTTTATGTCCTGAAAGAGCTTGCACTACAAGTGTGTTGTAACCTTTGAGTTGAAGATAATACTGTGTAGGTTTTGGAGGGGTGGGGTTGTTTCACCAAAAGGTTTTTCCCCACTGAAATATCTTTGTGTTTATGTGTTATTATTTCTCTATCTATTTTCTATATTCATGATTGATTGCAATATTATTGTTTACATAATATCTAATCTAAAATTGTAAGGATTTGAAAGAATTTGCACAATACTTTCCTTAAAGGATTAGTGTAGGAAGCTATTTCTGCAGCTCAGTTTTCTTACAAGTGGTATCCGAGCTTGATCAAATTTTGATCCTAGTTGTTGGGTAGGGTTTTTTGAGCTAATCTCAAGTTTGAGTGGGAATTATGTGTAGAGAATTTTGAATCTTATTTGTATATTGAGATGGCTAGTTTATCATATGAGAAAATGGAGGTGGAGAAATTTAATGGTAGTAATTTTGAGTTGTGGAAACTCAAGATGGAAGACTTGCTTGAAGATCATGATCTATGGGAGGTGACTTCACTTGATGTGAGACCCGCAACAACATCTCAAGTAGATTGGGATCTCAAGGATAAAAAAGGTAAGGGTCTCATTAGACTCTATCTAGCTGATTTAGTTCCCCTGAATGTTCTTGATGAGAAGGCTACAAACAATTTGTGGACATGGATTGGGTTTGTGTATTTGGCCAAATCTCTGGTGAACAAGTTGTTCCTGAGGAAGAAGTTTTATTCTCTAAGAATGGAGGAAGGAGGATCTGTTATAGATCATCTAAATGCTTTTAATTTTTTGATTGCATAGTTAACATCATCTAGTGTCAAGATAGAGGAGGAGGATCGATTTATGGCCTTGTTATGTTCCTTGCTAGATTCGGGACCATCTTGTGATGGCTCTTGGAAGTACTTTAGTCACTTTCAAAATGGATGATGTGGTGTCTTTGTTGTTATCTAGGAACATGTAGAGAAAGTCTTTAGATTCGACTAAGGAAGTTGTTGGTGTTCATGGTAGATCTAATGATAGAGGGAAATAAAATGACAACAAGTCTAGAAAGGGTAGCTCCAAATCTTGTGGAAAATCAAAGACTCCAGAAAAGTCCAAGGTAAAATGCTGGAACTATGATAAGACTGGGCACTTCTTTAAAGACTGGAAAGAGCCAAAGAAGAAGAAGAAGGCCTTAGATTCAGGTTTAGAAAAATCTTAAGAAGATGATGATGCTTTCATTGTTACCTTGGTAGTGCATGCATCTGATGGCGTGTGGTTGATAGACTTGGGTGCTTCTTTCCACATGACCTCTCATTGAAGCTAGTTCTCAAAGTATGAATTTTTTGATGGTGGGAAGGTGTACTTGGGTGATGATTCTCACCTAAAGATAGTTGGACAAGGATGGGTCACTATCAGATTCACTGATGGATGAGTAAAGGGGATCAATAAGGTAATGCACATCCCTAGTTTGACATGAAACCTATTATCTATAAGTATGCTAAATGGCGTAGGTGTGCAATTTTTTCTAAAGATGGATGTAAGATGATGAGAGGAGCTATGGTGCTTGCTAAGGGTACTAGGTGAGGTACACTATTTCAACTTGATGCATGCATTTCTTAGTGCAATAGTTCTTTTGTTTCAAAGAAGAGAGTAGCTATCACTTCATCCCCACCATCTGAATGAGTAGTAAAGAAGACTATGTTTATTGGTTCCAATGTTAGTACACCATGTGTACCTAAGGGTGCAAACACATTGGAAGGAAAGCTTCTTCCAAAAAAGACAATGTTGTGGCATATGAGATTTGGCAACATTGGTGAAAAGGGTCTTAGAACCCTAAAAGATAAGAACCTCATTGAGGGGTTAAATGATTGTAATCTTGAGTTTGACTTCTACGAACATTCTGCCTATGGTAAACAAAATTGTATTCAATTTTACTCTTGTTCTCACAAATCTTCTAATGTTTTGGATCTTATTCATTTTGATGTGTTCCTTCAATCTCCAAGTCTATATTTTTTGTATCTTTCATAGATGATTATAGTAGGACATTGATTTATTTTCAAAAAAGTAAGACACAAGTCTTTAGTTAATTCAAGGAATTTAAAACCCTTGTAGAGAATCAAACTAGTAAGAAGATTAAGTGTGTGAGGACTAACAATGGTGGTGAGCTTTGCTCAGTAGAGTTCAAATAGTTCTATAAAGAACGAGGTATCGAGAGGTATTAGACAACTCCTTATACCCCATAAAAAATTGGAGTTGTAGAAAGAATGAACAAGACACTAATGGAGAAGGCTAGGAGTATACTTAGTGGAGTTGGTCTTGAAATTTTTTTTTTGGTTGAAGTTGTGGCCACTGCTTGCTCTCTAGTTAACAAATCTACTACATCAGCTCTTATTGGTAAGACAACCATGGAGGTGTGGTCTGGTAAGAAGTCCTCAATTAGACATCTTTGTGTTTTTGTTTGTGAAGCTTATGCACATGTTCCAAATGAGAAAAGTTCTAAATTGGAAAAAAAAGCTATCAAATGTATTTTCATTGGATACGGTGTTGGTATGAAAGAATACAAGTTTTGGGACCCTATGACTAGTATAGCAAAAATGTTATTTTTAGAGAGCTAACGTCTTCTTCTATTGTGCTACAACCAGATGAAAAAGAGAAGAATTAAGATATTGTTTAGTTGCCTCCTACCCCTGAGAAGATTGAACAAAAAGACCATGTTGGGTCTAATGATGAGGAGAGCTCTAGTAGCTCTAATAGTTTAGAAGAAGAGGAAGAACAACCTCAATCTTAGCCCTTGAGGAGATCCACGAGAGTAATAAAGTAGCTAGGAAGGTTTGGTTATTCTATGTTAGATTCTAGTTGTGCTTTTGCTTTGATTATTAACATTGATGAGCCTAGATCTATGAAAGAGGCTTTAGATATGGAAGATGTAGGTTCCTAGATTGAGGCCATGGATGATGAGATGGCTTCATTGGATAAAAACAAAAATTGGGACCTTGTACCTTTTCCTAAAGGATGAAAACTTGTTGGTAGCAAATGGGTGTTCCAGAAGAAATGTTGTACAAATGGTAGTGTTGAAAGGTACAAAGCTAGATTGGTTGCAAAGGGATATTCACAGGTAGAGGAAATAAATTATGGTGAAATATTCTCTCTTATTGCAAAGTTGACATCCATTAGATTTCTATTATCTCTTGCTGCATCATATGATTTAGAGATAGAATAGATGGATGTGAAGATATCTTTCCTTCATGGTGATTTGGAGGAAGAGATTTATATGTCACAACCTGAGCACTACATTGTTAAAGGTAAAGAATCTTTGGTTTGTAGATTAAAGAAGTCTTTGTATGGTTTGAAACGATCTCCTAGGATGTGGTACCTTAAGTTTGATGCCTTTGTGTTGTCAATTGGATTTGTAAGATTGAAATTAGATCATTGTGTTTTCTTTAGAGTTGAAAATGATCGCCTTCTTATTTTTGCATTATATGTTGATGATATGTTTCTATTTGGGAAGGGCAAGGGTATGATTCCTAATTTTAAATCTTAGTTGTCAGCACAGTTTGAGATGAAATATCTTGGGGCAGCAAGGTACATCTTGGGTATGGAAATCAGTAGAGATATATCTAACAAAAAACTTTGGTTGACTCAGAGAAAGTATGTGAAGTCTGTGTTGGAAAGGTTCAGCATGACAGATTGTAGACCATTATGTGTTCTTGTTTCTATGGGAACAAAGTTATCTATAGATGATTGTCCAAAATCTCCTAGTGAGGTGGAGGACATGAGTAGAGTACCTTATGCTAGTGTAGTTGGTAGTCTTATGTTTGCTATGGTCTATACTAGACTAGACATTGCCCAAGTAGTGGGAGTTCTGAGCCAATTTATGGCTAATCTTGGATGGGTACATTGGGATGTAGTTAAGCAAGTATTCAAATATTTGAGGGGTACATCAGATTACTCCATTTGTTATCATGGTAACTCTTCTAGAGCTTTGCATTTAGTTTGTATTCATGTGTTTGTGGATTCAAATTGGGTAGGTGATATTGACAATAGGAGATCCACCAGTGCTTATGTGTTCACTATGTTTGGTGGTGCCATTAGTTGGATGAGTTAGCGACAACCTGTGGTTGCTTTTTCCACTACAAAAGCTGAGTACATGGTTGATACTCATGCTTGTAAGGAAGCCATTTGGCTTAGGAGATTGCATTCTAATATTGGTGTTGATGCAAGATAGATAACTATTTGTTGCGACAGTCAAAGTGCTATTTTCCTTGCAAAGAATCCAACTTTCCATGCCAGAACAAAGGACATTGATGTGCAGTTTCACTTTGTCAAAGATATGGTGGAAGATAGAAAGGTAAGTTTGGAGAAGGTAGATACTATAAAGAATGTTACAGATGCATTAATGAAACTAGTGGAGAAGTTCAGATGGTGTTCGGAGTCTATGGGCTTTTTGACCTATAATGATTAGTTCCTGTTATGTTCCTAGTGCTCTTACAAGGCATTTGAAAAGTGAGAGAATGTTAGGAATAAGGTGTTTGAACCTTGGATAATTCCTATTCTTATTATTTGTTTTGTAAATGTATTTTTTGAAAATAATGTAATTAAGTATGAGTGCACATGTCTAGTTGGCATGTTGATGTGTTACTCCACTTGCATGTGCCAACATCTTTAATTGTGTGTAAGGAATCATGACTAAAATGGTTATGAAAAATTCCTATGATGCATAAGAGCTATCTTTGGAAGATTTAATTGTGTGTAAGGAGAACATGAGTGAAACAATTATGATAGATTCCTATGACATGTAAGAGCTATCTTTGAAAGATTTAATTGTGTGTAAGGAAATCATGAATGAAATGGTTATGATGAATTCCTATGATGCGTAAGAGCTGTTTTGGAAGTTTCCCTAAAAAATGGAAAGCACATTATATAAACACTTTTAGGGTTGTAGATAAAAAAGTGTGAATAGTGTATTCTTGGTAGCTACTAGATAAGTCTTTTGTGTCCTAAAAGAGCTTGCATTGCAAATGTGTTGTAACCTTTGAGTTGAAGATAATTTATTGTGCAGGTTTTGGAGGGGTGGGTTGTTTTATCAAAAGGTTTTTCCCCACTGACATATCTTTGTGTTCATGTGTTATTATTTCTCTATCTATTTTATGTATTCATGGTTGACTGCAATATTATTGTTTACATAATATCTAATCTAAAATTGTAAGGATTTGAAAGAATTTGCACAATACTTTCCTTAAGGGATTAGTTTAGAAAGCTATTTTTGCACCTGATTTTCCTTATAGTCCTAGGGTTTTGGTTGTCTTGGACTTATCCAACATAGGATAACTAGTTATCCTATGGATCATCTTCTTAGTAATGGGAAATGATTTCTTGAGCTAGAATGTCATGTCATGAAATTGGCTCAATATAAACCTAATGTACTTAATTCAAAAGTTCCTCAACACATGAATAATGTGGGTCAAACCCTTAACTTCTAGATGCTTGTGTTTTGGTTTTAACACATCATTTTCAAACAATGCACTATATGCCTGATCCATCTCAAAATTTCCCTATTCTTGAATTGAATAGTGATAAATTGACCTTACATAGTGAATAAGAAGTACCTTGGGAGGAATAGATGAATGTGCTCCTTGTGGATCCTTCTCCTCAACAATCATGGGATAAAGCTTGAATTTAGGTGGAATGCAATCTATACTTTTCACCAACATTTCAGAACCCTCTTTCAACCTTTATGCTCGAAGAAGCTGCCATATTGCTTGGTTGATAAAGGAATACAAATGGTAACTTTTATTCTAACTTTTCTTTAACACAAATTCACTTTGAATCAGTTGGGGGCTCAAAGAATGCTTCGCTCTATTAATCTTCAAATTCACAGTAAAGAAATGCATCTCCAATTTCTCCTTTTTATTAGATTTTCAATTTTAGGGCCTCATTAATGCTTTATAATTGGGTAGGTGAAGGAGGATAAATTAATCCTTGATTACACCATGGAGCTCAGTTAAGACTAGTTGACCACGCTTGGTTGAGTCTGACCTTGCTTAGTTAGGCCTAAAGAGTAACTTAGTGCAGATTAATAGCTCTATTATAACTGAGACTTCCATCTCTCCCAGTGCATATGTTATTATGATTTGGACTTTCTTGCTTACATGACTAGAACTAATGTAGAATATCATTTTTTTCACAACTCTATTGGTCTCCTTGTAAACTTATGTAGAGATGTTTGAATCACCCAACTCATTGTCAATAACTTTACTATTTTGACTTGAACTCTCTGGTGATTTCCTTATCCATTGTTTCTTTATTTGAGTCCTAATCTTATCAACTTTTAATTTATTTTCATCTTTAACTATAGCTTGTTTCATACAATTTTTTTCTAGATGACCAAGTTCTTTGCATACATAACATCTTTTGGTAGGATTTATTTTTCTAAAGTGATTCTTCATATAGTTAGCTCCAATGTGTCCATACTCACCACATGGATAACATTTGCACCATGTGTTGTATTCCCAACCAAAGATAACTTTAGCAAGTTGTTCAGTAGGATTAAATTTCTTGGTTCTACACTTTGAAGATTTATGAACTTGTTTGTTACATGTGAAATATTTTCCTTCAAACTTAGTTTTCTCTGTGCACTCATCTTCTCTATGTCCATCCTTGTTACAAGTATAATATTTACCATTAAAATTTGACTTTCCATTGCTCCAACATTTCTTTGATGTATGCCCTTATTTTCCACAATGATTACATATAAGTCTATTGTTGTTTTGAGCTCCTTGTTGTGATGATTCTCCTTGTTTAGTGTAGCCAAATATTGATTTTCCTTTGTGTCTATTCTGAGATAGCTCAACCAAATGATCTCATCATTCTTTCATTGGTTTCTTTTTCTTCTCTAAGATCATTTATGAGCCTTTTATTTTATGTCCTTAGATTGATGACTTCTTGATTTGTACTATTCATTTATTCTACTGATTAATCATATTTGCCTGACGTAGTGACAACCAGTGGATTTCATTGTAATTTTCTTCTAGCTTGGTGTTGAGTAATCTTTTGTCTTCTTCTATTGTATATTTTTCATTTTCAGCTTTGTTCTTTTGTTCACTGACTTCACATATCCTGACTAAATGAATCTCTTGATCTCTTTTCAATTTTTTGACTTCTTGTAGAATGAGGTTCCTTCCAAGTAGATCTTCTATAGCTACATCTACTTCATTTGAACTTTTTTCTTTGCAAATATCTTCAATTCTTTCTTTTATATATATATATTATCATTCATATGCACTAATAATTCATTTCTTCTTTTCAGGGATTAAGAGAGTTGATTCTTCGGTTTCTTGATTTATCCCATAGCCACATGTAGATCCAAATTTTCTTTTTCAATGGATTTCTCTAGCTTGTATACTTCCATTGTCTTTGATCTTTTCTCTCAATCTACTAAACTTCTAATAAGAGAACCTTGCTTTGATACCAATTTTTGGAAATGCAATGTAAGCTAGAGGGGGTAGTGAATCAGGAACCACTTAAACTTATTCTCTAATCCACTTTATTATATTATATAATCTATTTGCATACAAGGAACATAAATTAATGAAGTAAAAACACCATAACAATTTGACACAAGATTGGTAACCCTGAAACCCTCCAAGTAGAAGGTAAAAATAGGGTGGGGATGACACCCACAATGCTTGACTATTGCAGTAATAAAGTTGTCCTATTAAGGCTTACAATTGATCACTTGTGGGGATCTACTCTGTTAAGAGTAAGAAGGACTATTAGGTCTACTTCAAGAAAGAATTTATACAATACAATTAAGTTTATACTCTGTTAGGAGTTTTTGCAAGGGTCCACCTTGTTAAAGGATTTGGGACTGATGCACCTATTAGGATGAATTAGAGGATTGATCTCTATTATGAAACTTTGTTTGTTGATGAAGATCCTATTGGTGTTTTTTGGACTACCAGGTACACTAGACCCAATATCAAGGTGCACAAGAGAAAAACAAGCATAAGGATTAGCTAGGTCCTATACTTAGCAAGATTAATCTCATCTCTAAACCAACTTCAATAGAGTACACTAGAGTCTCTACACTTTAGGCTCTACAGGGTCAAGGAGGGTGCACCTCAGAGATATGAATGTAATGGGTTACTAGATTTTCTCTTCAAACACTTGCTCATTTACATTTCTTTTAAACTTATCCCTTGTTGCGGATAATGGTCATAAATTCTTCTTAGATTTGTAATAAACTTTCTAATTACAATAGCTAATTATAATCAAAGGAAGGTTATCATAAACAAGGGTTGACCAACACTTTTGCTCTTTAGTACATAGAATGGAAATTTGATTTTTGATTGATATGTATATTTTGCAATTATAAGAACCATCAACTTGCAACTAAAATCAATTGATCAATGCCTTATTCATTGTTATATAGAGTCAAACAACAACCTTAGACCTATTTAACTAACTTATAATTAAAATATCAATAGTGAAATTTGAACTTCAGTCTTATCATATCCTTTTGATATATCCAAAACCCTATCACTTATTGAAAGCAATTACTTAATTCTTTGAATCAAAGTAATCAATAAGAGATATACAATTTATCCAAATTGCATTAAACTGAAAGAACATTATTCATTTCAATCTCAAGATCATAGATACACCAAAAAGGAGACAAACCTTCGATACACAAATATGTAGAGTTTTCTCTTGTATTAACTTCCTTTGAAAATGGATACAATGTTGATATGGACTCAGAGTATAACTCAAGACTTGATAACTAGACCATTCATATTTACTATATCTTCAAGTTTACAAGACTAAATGCATTCATACAATTAACAAAATTGGACAAATTATAAAAATGACATAGAACTAAAAAATCTACAAACTTTCAACCCTAACTCCACATGCAAGAAATATAGGATTGCAACAAGCTACAAATAGAAGGACACCTATCAAAATTAGACTGAAAGAAAAAAAACATACAAAGATCACAAAGATATTGCATTTAACACCCTTTGTATCAAAATCAGGACAACAACCACAAAATTGGTATGACAATATCTGTTATAGGAGTTTTAGATTCAATTTTGCTCATCTTTTATTGCCTTGACTATCAAAATCACCAACTGCCTCCATCATTGGGGTCCTCATTTCTCCAATCAACCTTTAAGACACTTATTTTTTCTTGATGGGCTACCCAAAGTATTAGATTTGATCTAAATTTTCTATCACTGCACTCCACCTGAAGATCAAATCCCCATCATGTCACAAAGCTTAAGCATCAATGCTCCTCTTTCCTAGTTGTTCAGTGCTAACTTGTCCCTATAATATTTATGCCACCTTAGAAATAAGTTCGATAACTTATCCTTTCTTGAAAATCATTTGTTGAGGGCCTTTTTTGGTTATT
The DNA here is from genome assembly GCA_028749045.1 of Cupressus sempervirens. NCBI lineage: Eukaryota > Viridiplantae > Streptophyta > Pinopsida > Cupressales > Cupressaceae > Cupressus > Cupressus sempervirens. The sequence continues at coordinate 674,771,204 of CM053788.1, read as the reverse complement.
CCATATTAGGAAGACAAGTCCAACCCATTTAGGTCAAACTGAGGTTTATGATCTTACGATAACCCTTTATTGCACCATCTTATCTTTCTCCAAGACCTCCTATGATCTTATGATCAATGCTTTATACTAACCTTGGCATAGCATCTTACCCTATTTTTCTTCATCTCACAATCTTACAATCGTGATCAACTATGCCTTGTTGTAGCTTCGGTAGTCACCTCTTTAACCTTCATAATGTTACTAAATAACTTTGGCATAACATCATGGTTCCATTTTCCATTCCTTACAACCATACAACCATAGTCAATAAAATAACTTCATAGCATCAAGAGTCATCTTAGCTTTTACATGAGTTACGACCACATGATAGTGGTTATCTTTCTTTGTTGTAGCCTTGGGAGCATGAATTTTCACCTTTATGATCTCATGGTGAAGGCACCTATCATAACATATGAAAATCTCAAGCCTTTTACTTCATTGTAACATCACAACTTCATCATTCATTTTATGATCTTATGATCACCTCATCATCGTATAATCACAAGTCTCAAACTCTTCCTTCATTATCTCACAACACACTAACTATCATAACATCGAAACTTAACTTTACCATGATATTACTTGCCCCTATGATCTTATGATCACATGACCATATGATCATATGACCCTACAATGAAGTGTAGAATCTCATCACTAAAACTAAGTGCCTGCAGTCATACAATACACTTCACATCATCTTAGCATGTGTAATCCATCTTCATGATCTTAGGACAATATCGTAACATTGCAACTCAAAATTTTGACCCTTTTGATTACATGGTTGATCATAACATCTTAGGCCCCTTTCATTTTGTTTTTGATCTTACGACTGTTGTAAGATCAGAACTCCATTCCTTAATAAGTGATATTAGATGACTGCACATTTCCTTGTATGATCAATACTCCTTTGAAAAGTGAACTTTGACATGCCATGTTATCCTACAAAGTTATGATCCTATGAACTAGCCTTAATGACTCCTTCACTATAGTTTATCCATTAGAATTATTTTAGACCATGATCACATGACAAGCATGATCTTAACTATTTTGCAACCCTACATTAATCTTTCTTCACTGACCATGGTAACCTGCAATATTGCAAACCCATTGTAACTGTCATCGCATCCTCACCATAATTTGTGCATTATTAGTCTGACTATCATGACCATGTGAAATATCCCATACTCAACTATTCATAGATTTGCTACCATTTTTCCTTAATTGCTAAGTTGACTTGTGATGTTGCACTCACATCCTTTTCTTTGCTCACTACTTCACCGTGGCTTGGATCCTAACTGTCTTCATACCTACGATGTTGTACCAAACAACTGTTCATTATTGTCTCACAACATCATAACTTGATCGTGAAACTACTTAATTTGACCCATGAAGATGAAAAATCACTAAAAACTAATTGTGCTAACCATTCTCGCAAGCTCATAGCTTGACCTCTAATTTAGCTTTAACTTTTTATGATGTTGCAACTGCACGGATCCTGACCGCTTCATTAATCCTTTTTGCATCATTGCAACTTACAATTGATTGCATATTCAAATCTGATATCAAATGAACATTTTTTTATTTATCGCATCAATGTCATAGCTCATTCAAAAATAGACCCCACCAATTCTGTTGAATTTTCATCCTTCCTAGAATATGCCACATGTTAGCTTTTGATTTATTTATCTTTGCTAGGCACCCTGGGCCCATCATGTGGTGCACAAGCACCAGCAGATCAATGAAATTCATCATATTTTAATGTAAGTCCAAAGTTGGGAAAAATGGAATTAAATTCCATGTCAAAATGAAGTCATTTAATGTAATGTGCAATCTTGTAAAATTATGATTTTGCAAGATGTGTCGATTTGAAAGTTTTAATCTTTTCAAATGTAAAATGGAAGTTGAATAACCAACTCCATATAACCATCCATAAAACTTTATAAAAGGCTGAATTTAATCGAATCCAACCATGTCGAGGGTGAGCTGAAATTTTAAATCCAAACCCTCTAACTATCAATAGTCATGGTTAAAGTGAAAATTTAATATCAATCTTTTGTTTGATTTTGGCCATTGGTTTTGTTCATGAAAACCAATTTCAAGAATCAGTTGGCATTATTGTTTGAGTTCAAGAATTGGTTACTCATGATTTATTTCTATTCAAGGAATTAGTTGGGCTGCATTATATTATGAAATTGATTCAAAGAATCTCTAAATTGTTCAAGTTTTCATATTTAAGATTGGGAAATGAATTGATATGGATGGGGCTGATTTTGGTTTAGAAAAATCTGATTTTTCAAATAGTTTTGCTAACCAATTCACATAGTTGAAATTATTTGGATGTAAGTGGGTTTTGTGTAGATTTTATAATAGTAAATAAATGGTAATCATGCATGGACCAATTCAAGAGTTTTGGGCCAGAATTATTAATTTTCATTTATAATGGAGATGTGCTAAGCATCAGCTGTTAAAGACAATTCAATTTAATTTCAAGAATTGTTTGTGAGTTAAAAACATTCCATAATTTTCTATGAAATTTTTCAATGTTGTTGGGCATAAGTAACAACAATATCCAAAATGGCATTTTGTGAGCTTGTGTGATTCGAAGGTTGTTTTGGGCAAGGGATAAAAGCTCTATTTTTAGACCATGGAAACCAATTCCCATTTGCTATATGCATTTAAATAATTTTCAAATTATAAGTGTGCTAGGAATCAGTTTAGTATAGAAATCAAAGTATGGATTTCAATTGCTCCAAAGGATGGATTCTTTATTCATCAATTCATGGGTTAAATTATATACAAAAAAATTTTGATATTCGTAATGAGTTTGGGGATCAAATTTTATGGGTAACTTTCTAATTTTTGACAAAGGTTTGGGTAACAGATTCAACTAAAAAAATCTGATTTTGTTAAGTGGGCTAAAACTTGACTAAATATCAGAATGCTTAATTGGGGTGAATGAGTTAAAGGCTTTATTTATATCATGTTCTTTGGATTATTCATAGAAGTAATCAACAATAATATGGAAGAGAAATGAATGACATTTAGATTTGGGTAAAGTTTTGAAAAATTGGATCTCACTTACATCATCATGCCACATGGCAGATCACTACATTATTTTTGCCTTAACCCATGGTTATCCATTAATACTTGTGATCATACAATCCACTTCATTTTGCATCATCATTACTCAAACCCAAGGTTAGCCTTAACTCCATGCGATCTTGTGCAAAAGGTAGAACTTAAAAGTTATGCAACCAATCGCAACTTCGTAGCTTCTCAACTTAAAACAACATTATTGTTGACCCTTGCAAACATGCAATGCACATTTTTTCTAGCTACTGGATGATCTTCATAGCTTCATAGCTTGACTGTATCTTTGATTGAATTGAGCCACGACCATGTGAACAATTTCATATCTTAACCTTCATCATCACTTCACAACTTGCCATTGAGTCAACTTTAACTCTTGCGACCATACAACAAGGAAATCACAACATTGCCATCTTAACCTTAAGTTGCGCCTAACTTAGTGTGACCTTGAAATGAATGTGAAATTAAATACTACTAAAAACATCATCGATCTTAGGTCCACTCATACACATATCTATTTCTTGCTTTCCCATTTTAGCTAAAGCTTGAGCATTTTCAAAATGTCCAGATACACCAAACATTGATCTATTAAGATCTGACGATAGCTGGAATATGCACAATCTGCATAGCTTGAAACTAAAAAGAGGGCCCACAAGGACAAGTGGTAGATAGTCACACCTTCATGACTTTAAATCTTTAACTCAACATAAATCATGTGACCACACAACAAAGCCTTTGCCATATTGCAATTCCAAACTAGGATTAGTGCTAAACCTCTGTGATCATGCAACCTCAATACTTTGTAGTATCATAACCCATGTATATGGTCCTTAAGATCTCATGATCTATAGATTCTCACACCATCAAACACCTCCCCTGTTGTGAGATTTTAACTCAAAACATCTTCCTTGTATTTAACAATTTGCAATCTTACGATAACTACCTTTTGTAGTATCATGAAAGATCTTATGATAGACTATATGATGTAACATCAAGACTTGACCTTTTTGGCACTTCATACCCATACGATCCTATGATAAGAAGGAAATCATATTATTGGATATCACAACTTGAACTCCTATGATGTTATGAAAACAAAACCATATTGTAAAATCAAGGAACTCAGACTTTACCCTTACAACCATTCGACAATCCTAACATTATAACATTGAGAGATGGATATTGCAACCTCACAACTAGATGCTTAAACCTAACATTGTAAGATCACAACTTTTGAATAAAATGTGATTTCCCACTCTTAGAACAAAACCTAGGGTAAGGGTAAGAATGGTCATGAACTTCATTAGATTTTTCATGGCAAGGTAAAACCATGCCCATATGATAGCAAAACAATTTGTTAAGAAATATTTTCAACACCAGGCTAGGGAAAAATTACCAGGTTATGGAATCTCCTAGAAATTGAAAATAAATGAAACACAAACCCTAACCAAACAAAATTCAAGCATTTTCACAAGGGATCTTCAAATCTTATGTATAGTGAAAATGATGGCTATTAGATCCTTTGACATAAATTCATCACCTGACTATGATAGATGAGTCCCTATCTTTCCTTTATTATGCTTATAGCCTTCTAAATATTCTTCTCTTTCATATTCTCTTGTATGCAATGTTCTTCAATTCATAGTATGTCATTTGGATAATCAAAGTAACTTAAATTTATATCCATCCAAATAATTGTATTGGTAAGTCAAGTACAACTTCAATACTTTCAAAATAATTACCTAGTTAGCTCAATGTTGATTCTTGGGTCCAATAGTTTACTTGGGTGATACTGTAGACAATCAGGAAACATTGTCAACTCAGTAAACTCTAGCACTTGGTTGATACATAATGTTTGATCCATACTAATCACCTGAAAAACTTAGTTGGTTTGGTTCACACTACTTTGCCTTCTCATTTATCATTCTGAAATAATAATACTACCCTAACTCATTTTACACTAGAGCTCGGTGGATACTCTCAAATCGGTTGATACTACTCTCTCCTTGCTTGCTTAACATTGTTAACTTGGTTTATTCATGAGCTTGGTTAATACTTCTATCTAGTAGCTTAGTCACTACTAACTTCTTATAATGAAGAAGTGTTTAGGTACTAATTGAAAATATGTCTTGCCATAAGGTCCACATTCTAACCTAGGACCATGCCTTCCAAATAGATTGAAATACTTTGGAGCCAAAAACAAATAATTGAAAGTTCGTAAATACTTTGTCACATAGAGGAATATTGTTCCAAGTTTTACCTATTTTGATTCCTAATCTAGAGATATTATTTATGACCAATACTTTCTATGGTTCCTCCCTTGAAAGAGCTTGAATGATCCATTTAGATGCCAATTCCATACCTTGAGCTTTTAGATCTTTAATTGTAAAGAACCTAATTTGAGGGTCCATTATTTATTTCCACTTAATCTCTTATTTGTATCCTTTGTATTATATTTTCTCTGATCATTTTGATAATCTTCCAATTGATGATCTTTTCCTAGAGTTTATTCAATATATGTATATTTTCATTGTAAGAGTCACATTCTTTCATACGTTTTAATATATCTAATCAATATAATGTGGTTAGGTTTTAGACTTCGCATAATATCATATATTATAATATATGATAATATTATGATGTTAGACTTGATCATATAATATTAGTAATGTTATTATTTCTAATATTATAGTCTATTTGCTTTATATGTTATTTATTTATTTATATTTGTATTACATAACATTATCCTTGAGTATGTTTATCTCATAATATTCATTATTATTGTTATTTGATATCACCTATAATTAATAATATATATCTTATAGATTATTATATTATCATATTATATTAAATATATCAATATATGTACTTATATCATATATTTATCTATCTTCTATTATTATGAATTCATATATGTAATAATAAATTCATATATAATAATAAATTCATATATATTATGATAATGAAAAATCAAATAATTATGAATGATAATTTATGTTATTATAAATAACTTATTATGAATGGTAATTTATACTATTATGAACAATTAAGTAGAGTTATTATGAATAATAATTTATATTATTAAAAATAGATCATAGATATTTATCTATATCAATATTATTTCTTTTGGAAATAATCGATAATAGTATATGAATTATTATTTATCCAATTATAATGATAGGATTCTCTTTGAGAGGGGTCATGATAGTCCACCCCTCTCAAATTTTCATATTTGTTTCACTTTATATAAAAAATTTCATATTTGTTTCACTTTATATAACAAAATTGACTACTAGATCCCATTCAAATTTTTACTTGTAATATTACTTCATTTATTCTATAAAAGAGCCAAACATGTATTATGCATTTGAATGCAAAGTATACATATGAATGTATGAAGACACAAAGAAAACATGAGGCATACACATTGATGCATGAAGACACAAAGTAGACACGATGTAGACACATCATACATAGCCTTGATTAGATCCTAAAATTAACAATGCATAATGACTATACTTCTTCATTAGGCTTATGAACCCTACAACCACAAAATAAGCATTAGTGTTAGAATTCTTTAGAATAACTGGGGGGGGGTGGGTGAATTAGTTATCCAAGGTCCAAATGCCCTAATAATACTTTTTCTCAAATTATAGTGAGTCCATAAACTTTTCATCCATCCAAGCTTTAAATAATCATCCTAGCAAATTACAGTAAATCAATATGCAACAATAAAACATGCAAGATCAACACATGACACAATGATTTACGTGGAAACCCAATTTGGGAAAAACCACCAGTAACATGCTACTTGATTCTCACTCTTCAAAAGTGATGCCCGATTAAAAGCTTTCCCTGTTAAAGGCTTACAACACACTCTTAAATGTGACCTTGTTAGAGGATTTCACCAAACTGTTAGGAATGGGCCTGGTCAAAGGACTTTAGAACATTCACTTGGAATGTCACCCTGTTAAAGGATTTACCTCATGGCTATTAAACCAACCTAAGTCCATAGGATTTAAACTAACTGTTACAATTGCTAGAGAGTAATGATAATGGCTTTTTGATCTGATACAACTTACAATATACTTTGCAGATTTCAGATCTCACTTCAGTTCTATCCTTTTGCTTGGCTTGAATCACTTCAGCTCTGACAGCTTGTCTTCCTCTCAAGCTTCGTCTCCTTGAGTCTTCTTACTCATCATGCCAATGCAATCATATCTGGGGTCTTCTTATTGAAACAAAGTAACTATGCTCTCTTTCTCCTTAGCACCTCCTTCAACACTTTATGCTTTCATGCTTGACCACCTCTCTCACTTTGCTTCATGACCTTATGACTCCTTAAATAGAAATATGGTTTGCCTTTTCTGCTCAATTCTCCCTCTCCAATTTTAGGGTTTCAAATGGATTAGGTAGGATACAATGTATCTACCCCATATCTTGCTCTTATCTAAAAAATTCATCTAGAGTCCAGTTGTATCTTCATAAATGTTCTACATGGTGTTCTGTGCCACCAGCTCATCATTCTTATCTTCCATTTAATTCACAGACTTCTAGATAACAACCTTGTCGGCTTAGATCTGACGAATCTTTGATTTTTGAAATAATGCAGCAACTTGGCACTATTGGTTTACTGATGCTTGGTACCTCTGTGTTACTCGGCACTTGTATCTTCTCAACACTTGTATTTGCTCAGCACTTGTATCTGCTCGGCACTTACTAAAGTTGAATTTGCTCTGCTTTAACTACGAATCTATTCGGCACTAACTAGCTTGCTTAGCTCTCTCTCTCTCTAATGAATTTAGTTAGGCTTTACAAATGACTTAGCTAAAACCTTATATCTTTGATGTGTTTCAGTGTGCCCATTCTCTGTCTTATAGTATGTCATCAATACACTTTTTCATCAATGGCTTAGCTGATCCTTGTACTTCATTACAACATCATAACTTCAACCTTTCTCTAGGTGTTCTAGTTACATCTTATTGATTGCCTCCTCCTTGTCAATCAACTAATTGATAGTATTTGGATCACTAAAGCAATTGTATTCCTGCAAGTAGCAAGTTTGAGATCAATGACAAAACAATGATTGAGAACATTCTTTTACCAGTTCCATATACAATTTCCCTCATGATCTTTTCAATCATTTCCAACAATTAGTACATGCATATAAATATATATAAACTTTAAAGAAATTCAAATGATAATAAGTTAATCCAAGCTAATTCCATACTAAGCCTAAGAGCGAAACTTTGGCCCCCTTGGCCCTGGTGGTAGGTGTTAGGCATCCACATGAGGTGGTCTACTTAGTGGATTGCTTGTTTGGCTAGAAAGGTTCTTGTGAAAAGGAGCCATTACTATCTTTCCCTTAACTAGCACTACAATAAGGTGTCCTAACCGCTCTCCCTTGATTGTAGACTCCATAGGAAAGTTGGTAGGGTGCCCTTAGTATCTTCTCCTTAACTAGTACTACAATAGGGCATTCTCCCTTGATTGAAAACTCCATAGGAAAGTGGTAGGGTTCCCTTACTATCTTCCCCTTAACTAGTACTACAATAGGGTATCATAGCAGCTCTTTCTCGATTGTAGACTCCATAGGAAGGATAGATGCCCTTATAGTCTTTCTCTTAACTAGTATTACAATAAGGTGTCTTAACAGACCTTCCTTAATTGCAGACTCCATAGGAAATTTAGATATGGCCTTTCCCTTAACTAGTACTACAATAAGGTGTCTTAATAGACCTACCTTAATTGTAGACTCCATAGGAAAGTTATATACGTCCTTTCCCTTAACTAGTACTACAATAAGGTGTCTTAACAGACCTCCCTTAATTGCAGATTCCATAGGAAAGTTATATACAACCTTTCCCTTAACTAGTACTACAATAAGGTGTCTTAACAAACCTCCCTTAATTGCAGACTCCATAGGAACGTTATATATAGTAGGGTTTCTATATAGTCTTTCCCTTAACTAGTACTACAATAAGGCATCTTATAGACCTTCCTTGATTGTAGACTCCATAGGAAAGCTACTTGAAATCCCTAAATCATTTCTCAAATAATCAATTTTACACCTTTATGATTACATTAATTAAGAAAACTTACAATTTCATATTTTTAACTATGGTTGAACTTCCTCGAAGCTCCATTGGCTTCCCTCTCTATTCATTAATTGAATGTTATTGGTGTTTCCCTTGATCATATCTCATCTTCTTAGGGTTTTAGCTAAAGCTTTTCCTTCCTTTAAATCAATTACAAGTCTTCTTCTCAAATAGATCTTATGAAATGACTATAAGTCTGTCATAACTTCTTTCATTGATTTTCTATAAATCAACATCCTGATGCATGATGTCAGTTTGGCGCAGGAACTGTGGTACCCATCTGTTGTACCCTGTGACACAGGTGATGTAGAGGTCATAGGTGGAAGATTATACTTTCGACACTGGTCCTTCACATACATGATGAGAATTATTTATCACTTCCTTTCTTATTTTTCTTCCAAGGTTCCTATATGAATTCCTTTATTCAAAGAGATGGAGACCGAATTGCTTATTTTTTATGAATGGATTGATGCAACAATTCCTGTGAATGTTCATAGAGATGCAAGACCCATACATACTCTTTCTTATATATAGTTTGGCTAACTAGATTACTAGATGTTGTGCATAGTTCAAAGCAATCAACCCCCATATATAACTTACTAATTGTACTGGAAATTAGAATGTGACTCGATTCTTAAGTGCTGACTGTGTTATCTCCAGGTGACGATTAGATGATTGGTCCTTCCTTTGATGCTTCACGATCAATATCTAATTTGGGAGACATGATATTGGGTGCAACAAAGACCCAAAGTGTACCATATGGTCATGAGATATAGATTATGCACCTCTGTCCCATGTTGCCAACATGATTGATAGTATAGTTGCAGCTCTTATTGATATAGTCTTCAAACATATAGTAGTAATAAAATGATATATAGGCTATCATTAACTGTCCATGATTCAAGAAGACCTAGGCTTGTCGTGCAACTCATAATACATTGAAATGAAGAAAATAAACTTTGAGTGGGCCATTAGATATGGGATATCATTAACACTTGATTCCTTCGTGCCTAGAAAAGCTCCCTTTAACATTTTTATCTGTGGACTATAGGCCAAACCAATATCCATAGAGACATGATTGTGGGGCCATTTAAGGGATTAGGGTTTACAACTTTTATCCCACAAGGATATGATTTCATGGTTGTTCATGTGGATTAGGGTAGAAGACTATTTATCGGTTAAAGGAAATTTCCGCGCAAGTGACGCATCTTGTAAAAATGTGATGACTGAAGCTTTGAAAGGAATCAAATTCCCTGAATCTACTCCATTGATAGATGTAGTGCAGTTGCTTTAGAAAAGGAGTAAGAAATGACTTCTAATGATAACCTTCACTTTTCTTCACATTTCATGGGCAATGCTAACATAAGATAAGATAAGAGAAGGAAAACCCATTTCTATTTTGCACGAAATTGCTTCTAAATTCTTCTATTCTTTGTCAGTTCAAAATTTTCTCCTTATCTTTAAATAAATTCAAAAGTTTAATAATACCAAGATATTTACAAATGTTTTCATATCTGTTGGTCCTCCACTGATGTTCAATATTACTGAACTTTGGTCAAGTTTCTCTCATTCATGTGGTTGGGAAAATAGAATATTGACTGGGTGTATTTCCCTTCAAGTTGCTCTTGATTTTAATATTGCCAATTCAATGTTCTCCTTTCCATAGATTTCTAATGTCCTGTCTTCAAATTTTCTTCAAAGGATGGCAGAATCATGCTCTAATACCATTTGTAATGAACCTAATTTGGGGGTCAATGGTTTATTTTTCTTAATCTCTTATTTGTATCCTTTTTATTATATTTTCCCTGATGATTTTGATAATCTTCCAACTGATGATCCTTTCTTGGAGTTTATTCAATATATGTATATTTTCATTGTAAGAGTCACATTCTTTCATACGCTTTAATATATCTAATTAATATAATGTGGTTAGGTTTTAGACTTCGCATAATATCATATATTATAATATATGATAATATTATGATGTTATACTTGATCATATAATATTAGTAATGTTATTATTTTTAATATTATAGTCTATTCGCTTTATATGTTATTTATTTATTTATATTTGTATTACATAACATTATCCTTGAGTATATTTATCTCATAATATTCATTATTATTGTTATTTGATATCACCTCTAACTAATAATATATATCTTATAGATTATTATATTATCATATTATATTAAATATATCAATATATGTACTTATATATATATATATATATATATATTTATCTATCTTCTTCTATTATGAATTCATATATGTAATAATAGATTCATATATAATAATAAATTCATATATATTATGATAATGAACAATATAAATAATTATGAATGATAATTTATGTTATTATAAATAACTTATTATGAATGGTAATTTATATTATTATGAACAATTAAATAGAGTTATTATGAATAACAATTTATATTATTAAAAATAGATCATAGATATTTATCTATATCAATATTAGTTCTTTTGGAAATAATCGATAATAGTATATGAATTATTATTTATCCAATTATAATGATAGGATTCTCTTTGGGAGGGGTCATGACATTAATACCCAATTGACCCTTCTCTTTAGGTAAACAACACCATTCTTACTTGACACATTGTCTTTTCTTCCCTAACCCATAAGACCATAAAAAATCTCTCATAATCCTTTCCAAACTATTAGTCTAATAATTGGAAAATAGCCATGCTAAAGAGAAGTATATGTGATGAGATTTTTATTTTTTTTGAACCATTTGCACTCTGCCTGTCAAAGAGAGTAGGTGGGTTTTCCACTTCATATATTTCTTTTCAATTTTAGAGAAGAGCTAAATCTACATATCCTTGATAGATGGGTCAACAGAGAATGGATATCTAAAATTATCATTAAACCCCATCCATTACCATCCTTTACTCACAATCCATTATGGGGGGGTGGAGGGGGATAGAGACTGGCCAATAATGGATGATTTATGGGGAGCTACTTTAGCATTGATTTGAACCTCTTGATTGGGAAGGGTAATAACTTTAACAGAAGGTCCTAGCTAAGAAGATTAGAGAATATAGAAGAACACATCAACGTCAATAACAAGAAAAGAAGGAGAAACCAAGTATCCTTCCTTTATAGATCTTTAAAGGATAGTACTTTAAGTGAGCTCACCATTCACATCTATGACTGTAGAAGAATCCTTAAGTAAAATTCCAATCCACATGAAAAAATAAGGAGGAAACCAAAAAGCTTGTATCACACTCATTACAAAGGGCCATTCAATTTTGTTGTAAGCTTTTTCAAAATCTAACAAAACCATCACTACATTCTGATCATCATTCTTAGCCCAATGTATTGCTTCCCAACTAGTGATAATATTTTCAATAATGAATCTCCCTTCAATCAAGATTGTTTGAGTAGGTGAGATAAATTCATTAAGAAGACCTCCTATACACCTAGCAAGTACTTTAGCCACAATCTTGTAGAACAAGTTTAGTAAAGTTATGGGTCTCCAATTCTTCACATGGGACTTATCACCACCCTTTGGAAAATTTTTAGTAACACCTTTGTTGATGTCATCACCTAGTGACCCTAGATGAAAGGAATCTTCATACAATTCCATAAGCTTAATCTAATCTATTTTACATTGTACTTGTAGAATTGGGAAGCCATTAGGCCTTGACGACTTATCTTTTTCTAGAGAGAGAATTTCATCCTTAATCTCATCAAGAGTTATAAACATATCAAGCTTCCTAGAATCATAAATTAAAATATTTTTGGGGATAAGCTTAAGACATTGCTCTAATTTAGCTTTTTTATCCTCATTAAATTATGAGGTAAATAATCCCTTATAGAAACTATAAAAGGCATCTCTAATACAATTTAGATCATTGGTGAAATCCCCAATAATCTGAATATTCTCAATCAATTATCTCTTATGCATGGCTCTTATAATATTAAAAAAATACTTGGATCCTTTACGTCCCTCAATCATCCTAGCTCTAGTTCACTATCCTTTTATTTTATACTGCTGAATCTTTCTAAGTTTTCACTTGACCCAAATTAGTCTCTCCTCCAAATGAGGATCCCAAAGCTTAAGCTACAACTCTTTTTTAGTGGAATTTAGGGTACTCTGTAAAAATTTCTCCTCATTATTCCTATTCATAACTCTTTTCTTACCAATGATTTGATACATTTTCCTCTAGGAATCCACCAGTATACTCCACCTTTCTCTGTGATTCACCTCTTGATTACATAGTTTTCAAAGATTGGTCATTATATTAATGAAACCATCATTCTCTTCATCGTTAAGTAAGAAAGTATTGAGTTTAAATCTACTTTTTTCTATTTTTTCTAGTATTAAGAAGGTTGTCCATAAAGACATTAGCATATATCGGGTGATGATCAAAAAGAGATGAAGGGGTAACACAAATAGTAGCATGTCCATCTTATTTTACAATAGAAAATATCACTTCTTCAAAATTAACCCTATCCAATTGGCAATAAACTCTTTGATGACCATATTGGTTATTGCACCATGTGAACTAAATATCAGATAAAAATTTCTTTTGAAGAGCCAAGGTGTCATCAATTCTAAACTTCCTCTTCAAATTGGACTAGAAAAACTATTCATTTCATTTCTAATAGTGAGCTATTCCCCCACTTTATCCTCTTTATTTTCCACCATATTAAAGTCTCCAACAAAAATCCAGTGTACTTTAGGAAGGCCAATAGTTAACCATTCCCACAGGGTTGCACAATCTCTATAATTATTAGGGGCACAATTACATATCCCAATTGACACATCATTATACTATAAAATAATCCATAGAGATATGTGATAAGGGGAGGAAACATTAGAAACAACCTTATGAGCCTATTATGGCCCAACTAAAATAACAATGCCACCTTTGTCTCTGGGAAGATTAGGATAAAACCCCATAGATTGGTCCCATATAAATTTTACAATGGTGTAGCCTTGAAAACTAGCAATCTTAATTTCTCATAGGAAAACTATATCCTTTAATTTGAGATTGTTACACCATTTTCTAACCATATATATCTAGTTTGACATCTGTAGACCTCTCACATTCTAGCTATGTAGGTGCATCATTTGGATTCTTGAGATTTAGAATTATTATAAAATCTATTAAAACAAATAGGAATATCCTTTCCTGATTTCCTACTATCATTAGAAAGATACTATCTTTCAACCATCTTCCTCTCTTTTTTAGAGGTTTTTTTAATGACTTCCGTAAATGGCTCTTCATTCATTAAGTCAACTGCATTACCATTATTCTTTTGAACAACAACTAATTTTAGGGTCTAGGTTATATCCCAATCTCTATTCAGAGGTTCATTAGTACTCCTCTTAATATTCTTATCTCTTTCATTAATGGTGTTAAGAGCCAATTTTTTTGCATTTAGCTAAGGTGGCAATAAAGAATTATCATTAACCTCGACATTAACATTAATAAAATTGGAATTTGGTTCATAAATGGTTGAAGAATTGGAAATACCAAAACCAAAGGCTTTCATAACTTCAAAATCATCTTTAAACAAAGGGTTATTTAAATTGGGATACTTACCTCTATCAATGGTCTCTATTTTTGCATCATTAGCTAGGGTTTAATTAGTATCCTTAAGGGGATCCTTATTGACATCCAATATGTCAACCCTAGAAGAATCATTAAAATTAGACTCATCCATTTTAGACAAATGTTTCTTACCACCATCCTTAGAATTAGGTTTAACATTAGTGTCAAATCTAGGGTTTTGTAAATTATTAAGAGTTAGGCACTCTTTTTTTGTATGGTCATTCTTTTTGTAGTGAAAACAAAACCGTAAATTTCCTAGTCAGAAAACTTCCCAAATAAATGTTTCTTCTTCTAGATTCTTCTAAATAAACTCTAGAAATTCAATATCAAGTTCTAGGGCAAGTAGAATCCTAACATTCATATGGGGTAAAGTATGCCTAACATCCTCAATCAATAGTATTGAGCCAAGAGGCTAAATAATTGGATCAATAAAAGGCTAGAATTCTAGTTGTAAGTTCTTGATTTCAATCCAATGTGGGGAGAGTGTGTAAAAATTTGCTCAACCTTGATTTTGGCTGACCATTGATAGGCCCTAAATAGAGACCGACCCACATTTCAATAGTTCTTTCTAAAACTCTTTCTTGCATTCCATGAGATTTAAAGAAAACCACAAATAAACCTTTTCAAATCATTCTACAAAAACTTACTTGAACCCCTAATTTTCTTCCCCAAATGTTAGCAATCTAACTTCATCAAAAAAAATGTGTGAAGGTACAACATCATTATCTAAACAAAGAAAGAAAATGGCAATATCCTTCAACTGCATCTATTTTTTCCTAATAGCCAAAACCATTTTTTCATTAGGAGATAGATATAGAGAGAGAGTTCTAAAGTCATTGGGAAAAATTTACCATCTCCATCTTTTACGACACCTCCATCATTGATTGTTCTCCCCTCCAATATATCTCCATTGGTTCTGGATCCTCAAGAACTTCCTTCATTCATGCATAAAACTTCATTAAATGATGTAGATGGTGGACAATCAAGTTTACAATGATCAAAAAGCACTGTCTTGTATGAAGGTCAAACATTCCCTTTATCCTTTCAAATATTTTCTTAGCAATCATTATTTGATACATTCTTCTCAATATTCATTTTGGATTTGATATTAAAATCATTATGTGGTAGTCCTAACTTACACATGGGAAAACTAGGTTGGGAGTTAAGGGTACTTGACTTCAATATCATAATATCTAGAACGCTAACCAAGCACGCAAAGAACAAAAAAGCAAGAAAAAATAAAGGATAAACAAAAAAATAATAACACAGGACACCAAAAACCGTACAAAAACCAAGTAAAAGAAGAGGCCATGTAGAGGAAGGAGGAAACACCATGGGGTATGCACTGTAGAGTATGAAGCCCTACAGTTGCATAGTTCATTTCTCTTTGTAGTTTATTTTTAGTTCCATAGAATGTAACGTTGACCAAAATAGGCATGTTTTATATGGAAAAATGGGTTTTTATGCACTCAGAATCTAATCATGATGTCTGTTTGGACTCCAAGTGCTTTGAATTTCAGAAACTCCCTAATTTCCACAAAAAATAGCTAAAAAATATCAGATCTAATGTGTCAAACCCTCATTCCTGTTTTCCTTCAAACATGCACAAGCTACGACAAATCTAGCTTTGATACCATGTAAGGTTTGATGAAAATCAAATCTCTTAAGCCCAAGAAACCTACGTGCAAAAACCTATCACATGGAAGTACTTAGTAGAAAAGACTAGGGTTTTGGCTCTAAAAATATGAAGAGTTTATTATTAGCCAAAAAGACTAATGGAAAAGTACAATAAATCAATCCTTATAGAAGGAGATCAAAAAACCCTAATAGGAAAAAGGACATTTAATAATTTATTTAATTATTAAATGACTAATGCAAGTGCATCGAAGTGGAATCTTAAGAAGGGAGTAAAATTTATTTATTTTATGCAATTAAATTAATACTTTACTCTAACAATCACTTAACCTATAAATAGTGCATTCAAAGATTTGCTTATCTTGCATTCAGAAGCATTTCAAAGCGAATTTGTGTGATTTTGAACTATTATTGTGCACAATTGAATTTTTAGCTATATCCAATGAATTGGATAAATATTTGAATTGTAAAAGTGATTTGGTGATAGATTCAAGTTAGACCGAGCTAGTTTATTGATATTTGCCAAAATACTAGTTCTATGAATTGTAGAAATAACATCTAGCTCAACACCAGTGAAGATATCAAAGGTTAATAAGGTAAAATTGATTAGAAAAAAAGATTGTAACAAAAATTAATGAATCGGGAGCATTGCCTTTGATATCCCCTAGGGTTTTTTTCGTAGGAGACATCTAATCTTAGATTCAATGTAAAATTGGTGAAGTTGGAGATTATGAACTAAGCTAAACCTAGGAAGAACTATGTGAGAATGATCTATTAAATGATGAGAACAAAAACCGTGAAACTAAGGGTATGAGACATGCTCAACATTTCCCCAAAGTGTTCAAGAATGAGTAGATCATAATTGTACTCAGATGAGTAAATGAAAAAAATATGGTTGGATGAACCTATTAAGATCACAACATATGTGATGCACATGGTTATAGGCTATCATGCTACCAAGAAGGCCAAAGCAATATGTGCTCCATCAAGAAAATAAATAGGAGAGAATAGTGGTGCAGTTTGGGATGGTAGAGGTTTGAAGGTAGCTACAACTGGTGATCCTAAAATGAGATTCAATACATATGTCATTCCATATAAGATATATTAATCAAGATGTATGAATAGTGTTCCTTGTGGTGTTGTAGATTTAGCTTACAAGATTGTGAAGAAGGGTCTAAAGCTTGACCTTGTCGAGCTACTTCTGAAGCTTTTTGAAGAAAACATGAAGATCATATGAGTTGTTATGACTAAAAAACTAAAGTTTGGTTCATTGCTGGTATCTTTTTCTATATGCAAAATTATTTCCCTACTATTGGAGATGTGAACTGAGATACATCTAGATAGTGAATTATCAAATAAATGATTATATTGCCAGTTTGGGAGATAAATTTGAAAAGGTTATGAATGGATATTTTGAGCAATTAAAATCTAGAATACATCAAAGAGATATGATACCCCCTCAACTAGTACAATACTACAAAGGCACACTTTATTTTCTAATTGATATAGAAACTTGTCTGATTAAGGAAGTTGAACCAAGATTTGTATGGCTTCAACTAATGGACTATGAGTTAACTATTG
Source organism: Cupressus sempervirens (assembly GCA_028749045.1). Classification (NCBI taxonomy): domain Eukaryota; kingdom Viridiplantae; phylum Streptophyta; class Pinopsida; order Cupressales; family Cupressaceae; genus Cupressus; species Cupressus sempervirens. The sequence continues at coordinate 674,753,175 of CM053788.1, read as the reverse complement.
GTCGAGCTCCTAGCAAAATTGAGGCATTATTGAAAGAACTAGATAATAGGAAGGAAATGCCATTTAGCACATATGAATAGGAAAAGAAGAGAATAAAATTGGATATCTTAATGGACAAGATAGAAAATAAATCCAAGAAGATTATAGACACACTTGAAGGCCATCTCGTTGAGGGTGAAGATGTGTCAAATGAAGAGGCAACTGAGAGTCACAAAGAGGTCGATTAGAAGAATGTGAGAAGGTTACCAAGGAAGAAGAGCCTTAAAAAAGGGAAAGAAAGCACACAACCCAAATTTATAAGGGCACTTGAGTTAAGACTAGAGCTTCCAAAAGTTCTATGCCCCCTAAATAAAAGTAAAGATAAAGACACTAAGAGTGAGAAAACATAGACCGAAACCTATCAAAAAAGGAGAAATGCTCAACAATTAGTGACAAATCCACCATGATAGGGGGATCTTTCCCACTTCATTCTCTTGAATCCTTGATTAGACCTTTCCTCTAGGTCTTCTAGGGTTATTTATTCAACCATTAATCCTTGGAGAATGCTCACTATATTCTCCACTCCTAAGACCTCTTTATCAATTAAAAACTTAACTAAGCTCCTAGAACTCACAAGGGTAAGTTCATTTCACACTTCACCATGACCATTCCAAATAAATTGTAGGGATATTGGACCTCTCTACTAGCTATTCAAACCATTACTGGGGTTTTCATGTACATTCTTGCATTACTTTTCCTATCGATCTCTTGGAGCCCTATAATTAAGGGCTAGTAGCCTTTTAGGCCTAATTAGGCATCCAAATCTAGTTTCTAGCTAATAAGTCAATATATTTACAAAGAATTCTTTAAAATATTTCTTGATTAGAATACCCTTTTAGATTCTCTAATTTTTTTAAAAAAAATTGTGTGCTCAAGATGCTTGTACACCCCCTTCCTTAGTATAGGCCTATTTACTTGGGGTTTGAACTAACACTTGCTTTCTTAAGAAAATATTATACAAATGGATTAAATTCTTCTTAAAAATCACTGTAGGGGTTCCTTTGACTTCATTACACACTACCATCATAGTTAGACACTTGGTTCAATCCACCCTTGCAAAAAAAATGATCTGTCACTGTCTTGCATCTTGTCGGGCTTCAATTGGATTACATAGGGAAATACCTAAAAAATAGAAAACCACATTATTTTTCCTCTAACTTGATATATTAAACTATTCATAAATGAAACTTTTGAAACCCAGAAGGTTGTGAAGATCCCACAATGGGATTTCAATAAAACACCATTTTATTTACACTAATATTGGAAATAATAGTGAGCAGGCTAGTGGGCTTGGATTTTTATTTGGCTAAGAAAGTTTTAACTTGAAAGAAAACCAAAACATAGTGTACTAGGAAAAAAAAAGGTCTACTAACTTCCTACAACAATAATTAATAGAATTCAATCCTTTGAAATGAAGATGTTCATGTTGTAACACTAATTGTGATAAAATTACATGGAAAAGCTTTTAAGTTTACTATTGAACTTTATTCAAAATATCAACCAAGCTATATATCAAGTTTTGAATGGACTTATATCACCTTAAATGACTTGTTTCAACTATATTTATTGACCTATAACTACTTGTGGGCATTTTGCAAAATCTTGCTCAAATACTATCATGACAACATTGGAATGTTGTCAATGACAACTTTATAACTTTTGAACATCTTCACTCATATCAACCCACTATAACCTCTAGTTGATGTATAATTCCTTCCTTTCCTACATGAGTAATGTTTACACCCTTTCCAAAAAATTACAAACATTGTGGGGTCATTTGGCATAATACGTCCAATTTGGACAAACTTGGCAATTCTTTGTCAACCTTGACACTTTCTTGTCATGCTGTAAGGATTTGGTATAGCTATGATACCAAATAAGATTTTTCCTTAGGGAAAAATCATCGAAGATCAAGGAACTCAAGCACAAGCACAATCGTAGACCAATAAGGTATGATGAGAAAAAAAATATCCAAAATTGATTTATTATCATTCAATGTTCTATTCATGTTCAGTACATACACACTAGGAGTGCCTGTATATAAAGGCCTCTAGAATGCTTCTAGAATGTCTAGGAGTCAACATACTGATAAGTCCTACAACCAAGCACATGTCTGCCAAGAGTGGATTATCCTCCATTAAGCACATGAGTAATTGTGATGATGAGAGGATAAGCCTACAAAGGTGTAGCATATAAAATTATGTTGTAGACACCATGTGCTAGATTAGAGTTTCTTACTTCTGTGTTGTCAACATGACAACTCATAAAAGTACGCAAAATTCTAAGTGTCAACCTAAGAAATAATAAAATAATGCATTGACCTAAGAAAACTTAAGTATAGTGTAAATAGTGAATACTTATTTACACCAACACCCCCCCTTAAGTGAAACTTAGGGGAATGCACTTAAGCTCACAAAAGCTAGGATGAAATATATAATGGGTCTTGGCTGCTAGGCCATGTTAGGTACCCATGTACAAAATGCAATGCAATCTCTCATAAAGTGGAGAAAGAGGGAAAACCTCATGGGAAAAACCCTTGCCCAAAAAAAGAGATGAAAAAATAAGATGCATGGATGGATGGAGTAATCAAGACCCCCCCATTACAACATAAATCAAGTATATACAAAAGAGAAGTAGGAAAAAACCCCATAAGAGGAAAAAGTCCCACCCATAAAAGAGAAGAAGAAGGAGACAAGGTAGTTTCCCCCCCCAAATGTAGAGTGTCGATCAGTGATAGCTACACCAATGTAGAAGTTGATCCATGACTATTGAATAATGTTCCTCCCCTTTGGAAGAAACAATGGCAGAATTACAGGTGAGATGTTTTCGCTATGTGTAGAAAGAATCTTGAAGATGAATGGTGCCTTGGAAACCTACTCAACTATCCCTATGTTGATATTGACTGGTACCCCTTCCAATACTACTAAAAAGAAGAAGTACAGATCTAGCAATGATGGATGTAGAATATGCCTCAAAGAGAAAATTGTCTCCTCAAATGATAAAGAGACTTCCTACAACTACTGTACATAAGGATCCACAATCATATCAACCTGTGAAGATTGATGATGAAGATAATGGACAGGAGGGTCAGAATGAGCCCTCATGACAATTGGAGAAGGATCTTCTTTAGAAAAGAGAAGATATATATCATGAAAGATGTCTCCCAAATTTTCTATGTGGGACTCCACAAACAAACCTGAAATATTTGTCAAGAAGTCATCAACTAATGTTGAAGCTGGAAGACAAGGCCTATTGTGCTGAAGTACATGATCCTATCATTGTGGCAATGGATGAAGTATTCACCTCAATAAAGAGAAGATGAATAACATTGATGATGTCTCCCACATCTTCAATGTGAGATTCCACAAACAGACCTGCAATATCTAGAAGGAAGTCATCCCATGAAGCTAAAGTAGGAAGACATAGTGTTTCCTATTGCACTAAATCAAAAGCATATGTGGCTAGAATTGGATCAGTAGTAGCAACAAGAGCATTAAGAGGTGTGATATCATATGGAGAGGATGTAGCTACAACTGGAGGTAAAAGATCTTTTGGGAATGGAAGAATGTGTGGATCTCCATACATCTCCCAAAGATAGATCTAAATATCATATAAATCAGTTGACTTCACGTCATCAAGGGAATCCATAACCTCCATATTCATATGTAGAAAGAGGGCATGACAAATGATGGAACCAATGCCACCATTGTATGAAAGTCCTTTCGCATATGGCAATGCATTATGCTGACTAAGATAAGTGAGAACCAATTGACTGCAATGCTTATAGTTTTGTGTTGTCAAGGTAATTAGATCTTCCTCATTCACGATGTACTAATCAATGTACCCCCCAAAGTGAAAAAAAAATCAATAAATCGCCCCTAATGTATGATTCAATGCTTTATAGGTAGTGCGTGTACAATAGGCCACTTGTCAAAAAATACAAGGTGGACTTCTAATTTTGTTGTTTACAACTACCTTTTAAGGTTCAAATCTATCACTAAGCACTGTAGCTCAGATGTACAATAGTTTTGAAAGGTAATCAAAGCAATACAATGCAAAAAAGTTCCTAATGTTGAAAGTGATATTTCTATCCACACAAATGTATAATCTAATTGTAGATCTAGAAAGTAGACAAAAAAGTACACACTTTCAAAAAAAATGGAATCTAAAAATGTGTCCAAATGAACCCGTATGGAGCATTTCAAGTTGCAAAATGCAGGATTGGACTGGTACAGTCGCCTAAAAATACAATTTGTAACAAAGCCATGCAACAAAACTAGGAAAAAATAGCACCACTAATTTTTTTAGGAAATTCTACCCGAAATCAAAATAAATTGCACCTGATTTAGAGTTTAGATGATTGAGTTATGGCCTCTTGAAGTCAGATTGTCAAATCAAAACTAAATTTGGAGAGGGGTCTGGGTAGCAAAACATTGGGTTAATTTTTATAGTCAATTAGTTGTTATAGTAATGTTATTTCTTTTGGAAATGATGGTCAAGCAACCATCAAATTTAAGCTAGTAAAAAGATGACGTCAATGAAAAACAACCATCCTAGTGATGTGGCAAAGTTGTATAGTATAGATTCTATAGCCACATGAGGTGGTAGCTGACACATATTCACATGTCTCTATACAGACATCTTACATGGTAGTATGAGTTAGCTGAGGTGTTGCTAAGTTGGGGAAAGGTAGACGTGGTTGTGCTCTATTAGCAATTTATGTGTCTGACATGTGTGATTTGCTTAGTCAACATTGTGTCATAGACTATCACTAAGGTGGCACTTTTTTCCTGTGCCACATGGTAGCTAACTACACAGGGCATGACAAACGTTGGAGCCATTGGGAAGACATGTTAAAAAATTGGTGGGCGTCTTGGCAGGTTGTAGTTTTTGATGCTAGAGAAATGAATATAGCAGGCCAGAGGTACTTCGTCAGTTAGAAAATCCTTTGTGGTGGTCAAAAAATTTTAATGGGTGGCAAGCATTGGGATTTTAATCCCACATTGCCATGGTATAAGTTTGTTAAAGTTTTTTTAAACACTTCACTGCTGAAGTAAAATAAACAAGTCGTCGATTATATTGTGGTGGCCAGAATTTGGTTTCTGCATTCGCTGGTAAATGATGTTGTGAGTCAGATTGTAAACTTTTGAATAAAAAGGAATATTCCATACAAATATTCCTTGTGGGGGTCGGGGTTTCACCACCCAAATCTTATAAAAAAATTTCTCTGTAGGCCGAATAGGCCAAAAAATTCTAAAAATTTGCAAAAAAATTTTGACGAAGTGCAGAGAAAATTAAAATATCAATTTGAAAATAAAATTTGCAGATCTAAAAGACGATCATATTGTACTTGCAAATTGAGCCTTTGGGTGCCAATTTGCAAAAAAAAATTGCCTCAAATTTGACTATGGCCTAGGGTAGGAAAATTTGTAGTCGATTTTCACTGAATTGGCATTCTAGATGCAATAGCAAGGTCTACTTTGGCTCTAGATGCTCCCAATGAGTGTGATACTCTAGATCTCGGTCGAGGTGTATCGAACAACTATGTGAAGAGAAATTCCCTTAGCTCTAATACCGTGTAAGAATTTGGTATAGCTATGATACCAAATAAGAATTTTCTTTAGGCTAAAATCATCCAAGATCAAGGAACTCAAGCACAAGCACAACAATAGACCAAAAAGGGATGATTAGAATAACAACATCCAAAATTGATTTATTGTCATTCAATGTTCTATTCATGTTTAGTACACACATACTAGGAGTGTCTATATATAAAGGCCTCTAGAATGCTTCTAGAATGTCTAGGAGTTAGCATACTGATAAGTCCTCCAACCAAGCACATGTCCAGCAGGAGTGGATTATCCTCCATTAAGCATAGGAGTAATTGTGATGATGAGAGGATAAGCCTATAAAGGTGTAGCACACAAAATTATGTTGTAGACACCATGTGCTAAATTAGAGTTGCTTACTTCTGTGTTATCAACATGACAACTCATAAAAGTACAAAAACTCCTAAGTGTCAACCTAAGAAATAATAAAATAATGCATTGACCTAAGTAAACTTAAGTAAAGTGTAAATAGTGAATACTTATTTACACCAACAGTCACCTATTGGTAACTTTTTCCCAAACACACACAAAAAGACTCACAAACCTATCTAATCACTCTCTTGAACCCTCCTTGGAGTCCTTATTTCAACCTTGACTTGGCTAGGGTATTTACAAGCCAAAATACATTAGGGTTTTATCCCAAACCCTAAATGCTCTTGCACCATTCTTCCCCTATACAATTTTTTTTTTCACATTTCTCCTGTAAAGATGAAACTCGATCTGAATCTAAAGATTATATGGTTGATATTGAAGTATTTCTTGCAAGGATATTATCAAGAGGAAAAGGTAAATTCAAAGGTAAACTACCCCTGATCTATTTTAAGGGCGATGAAGTTGGTCATTTTCTAGCTAACTATCCAAACAAAAGAAAGAGTGATAGAGATGATAAGAAAGATCAAAAGTACACAAAGAACAAGGATTACAAAGATGAAGAAAATAAATAATGCTACATTGTTGAAGAAGAGCACACCAAGTCTAGTTCTGATGATGAGAGAGAAATAGTTGAGATGGTGTATATTTCTATCAGGGAAGATCCCAATGGAGAAAGGTATGCAAATGAAAAAAAAACTTAGTTCACATGTTATAAATAATGATAATTGGATCGTCGATAGTAGACACTCACATCACATGATTGGTGATTCAAGTAAGTTTGACAAAATGGAAGAAATTGATGATGGTGGAACTATTAAGTTATGTAATAATGCTCCATGTTCAATGAAAGGTAGAGGATCATTAACATTGAATGATAAAATTAGATGTTATGATGCATACTGGGTACAAGGACTAAAATGCAATCTTTAGAGTGTTTCTCAATTGAACAATGCAAGTCACAAGTTGGAGTTTCAGAACAAAAAATTCAAAATATTTGATGATGAAGGAAATCTTATTGGAATTGGAGTGCAAAAAAAAGGTAATCTATTTTATTTTAATCCTATTATTGATGCATGTTTTTTTGCTAAAGTTGAGGATGTATAGTTGTGGCATAAGAGGTTATGTCATGTAAATTTTGAAAACATGGTGAAGGTTAGTAGAAACAAAAGAGTTAGAGGCTTACTAAATTTGCATAAACCTGAGAATGCTATGTGCAAATAATGTCAGCCTGGTAAGACACCAAAGTCAAGTTTTTCAAGAAAGTCATGCACGAGACTCAAAAGTTACGATGGAGACATATACTTCATATTATTTAATGATGTCAAAAAATCATACACAATCAAATCTAGAAACTAAAAAATCATTAGAAATGGATTGTGGAAATCAGATGTTGTTAATTCATATTATTTGTTGATGCTTATGTTGGAAGTTTATAGGGAAATTGAGAGACTAAGAGAGGGGGAGGGAAATCAAAATCACTAAAAGAATTAACCTTCAAAACAACTTGGTTGCATTCACCATATTATCCATCTCATATCTAGATTATGCATAACATAACTTAAAACTTCAAATGATGAAATAGATGTAACTATGTATCTCATCCATCGACATGAAAATGTAAACACATAACACAAAAGGTTTTGGTTATCTAGAAACCCTCCAAGGGGAAGGTAAAACTAGGGTGGGGATGACACCCACAAATCTTCACTACTATAGTAAGAAAGTTAGCTTGTTAAGACTACAAATTTGATCACTTCTGATGATCTACCTTGTGAGGGTCTTCCTTGTTAGGAACTTTATAAAAATTATTAAGTCTACCTTGATTAAATGATTTAACACTTACAATGAAGTAGGGAATCTATTAAGAGATTTACATAGGCCTGTTAGGACCACTTTGTTAAGATATTTTCCCTGATTCACTTTGCCAAAATGATTTAGTACTTGATCCTTTAATTTGCACTATCAATATTGATTATAGATATGTTGTTTCCAATCTATGATCTGATTTTTTATATGATATATCTTTACTCTATCCTTCACTACTTCACTAGGTCGCTAAACTTTGTTACTTTACAACTTTCTCTTGTAGCCTCCAAAACCTAACTCCTTCATGCAATACTTCACTTCCTTTCTCTTTTCTCACACATACATAAAATAGGGTTTGGATCTACACTTATAAAGATATTTGTAGGGTCTTCTAGAATAAGATCACTAGTCTAGATGTTTCTCTTTTAGCCTCTTCACTTGATTGGTTGTCCCACCTTCATAAGAATCGATGATCCACATCAAAACATGTAACAACCAATGTAAAAAAATCTATGATCATTAATTTTTTTATATGTCAACTCAAAATGGTTTACCTCAAAGTTTTTACCATTTTAGAAATTTTTGTTCACACTATGTTACTCGACACATACTACCTCTAATGCTCAGTTGTAACTGTTCTTCCTGTTGATACTTGACCTCAACTAAATCAGTTCCTTCTGTATGACTCAACATCCATATGCTCTATTTACTTGAGATTTATTGAACTCAACTTGTATAGGAATACTCGACAAACAATAGACTTGTTTGGCCTCTTATAGAGCTTAACATATACAAAATTATTTACAAGTCTTTACAAATACATGACTTGGCCTATATTGAGTGATTCGGTCATAGTGACAACTAACCAACTCTATCTTGTATATGACTGAGTTTTTGACACTAATAGACAACAAAAATATAGAGATCAACAATCTCCCCCTTTGACATTAGTGGTAAAAATACTTTGTCATGATTAAATCATTACAATATAATCCAAAAATGATAGTACCCCCCCATGCCTAAGACTCAGTCCTTATAGGACTACAAAAAAATTCTCTTACAACATACTCATATATACAATACATATGTTAGATGACTCAAATAGTTTGATGTTTCTTGCCACACCTTTGTTTTGACTTCTGTTAATCATTTGAGCTCTACATCTCTAACTTTATCACTTTTAAGTATTATGCATTCATTTTATTTCTTATCCCCTTTGATTTTGTCACTCATGTTTGTTGTTGGGGTTGGGAGGATGGAATCAAACAATATTTTTTAATGAATGACTTATGAGTTTGGATGATCATGGAAAGAGCATGATCCCATATGGTTCTTACTAATTCCAAAACTTGTATTTTGATCTCCAAATTTGAAACAAAGACAATTAAGTTATCAATAGTAGAAAGGTTATGATCTTTTTGAATTAGATCATTTGTTGAAGCCAACTCTTATTGCATAACCTCCAAGTGACGTATAAACATTGATTGTATGAACTCCAAGAAAGCTTATGATCTTTTTTTTTTCTTTCATCTCATCTCTTCTTATTGTTTCTTTCTTGCCAAAATGTCTTGCAAGATTACTATTTGTTCAAATGTGAGATTCTTTAAATCCTAATCTAGCAATTTAATAGATTCATCCAAGGTGAAAACTTTATCTAGAGAATTGATCTTCTTCTTCTTCCCTTTTTCCTTCTTAGGATTGATGCTACTCAACACAACTAGTGCTAGAGTAGGTAAAGGGTTTCACCACTCAGTCTAACTTGTGTATCAGTGCCAGAGAAATCAATAGTAGCACTCAACATGGTTAGATTTGTAGGGGCTTGAACCTATTGCATGGATGTGGAATTTGACATTGTGAGAATATAGTGTGAGCTTGCATACTTGGCTCTGTCTATTAAACTACATTCTTATCTTCTTCTTTTTTCGTCATTTTTCTTTCTATTCTATCTCTTTGTTTCCCTCATCTAGAGGTCCTAAGAATTATGGTCCTTCCTGACCTATAGTAGACTGATCTACATTTAATTCTTTGTCTTTCTTGGTTTACTCATCTGAAGCCTTCATTATTTCTATTGGTCTAATGTTTCACAAGGCAGAGAAATTCTAAAATTTTGATGAAATATCATTTAAGTCATTGTATCACGTAGATTAGGGTTTCATTCCTTATAAATTTTTCAAATTTTAGGTTACCCTAGTCGTGCCATGGTTCATGTGTTGTTTGAATTCTTTTAAATTCTCAAGGTTTGTCTCTAAGACAGTCATTGAAATGCCTTAAATGTGTAAAAACCCTAGGTCTTTTTCAAAATTTCAAAAGGGTTTGTAAAGTGCTTAAATTCTTCCCTTTAGGGTCTTACGATGTAGGGTTTCCTATAAGAACAAAGTTCATTCTTGCTCATGTTTATGTGGTCGCATTTTATCATGCAGCATAAAGGTGTAAAGGAGTTCATGTTTTATGGGGATATGCTTTTTCTTTTCATAGTAGAGAGATAATTCATTTTTAGGTTCCCTGATCATACATTTGATCCTTGTGCGAAGAGGCGTAAAGGCTTCTTATGTTTTGAAAGTGGTATTACGACTTTACAGTGATAGGCTGAGCGGAGGAGCGAAAGGATTTTTTGGTCATATGTTACAGTGTTAAGCATGTGAGCATAAAAGGTTTTAAAAGAGATGTGTCATGTTACTTTATGGGATTATGAGTAAATAGTTGAGCAGAGGGGTGGAAAGGTATTGAGTTTTGATCTACACACCTATGTTCTAATGAATGGCGTAAGGGCATAATACCCTAGCATGGCATAAAGGATGTTTTATGAGAAGGCATAAAGTGTTTTATGGTTCTACATATAAATGGAGCTTGTAAGAATGAAAGTGATGTTCAGTTGTGTTTACATGCCTTCACTTCTTAGACTTGCGGACAACCATAAAGCCATATTATAATAGTGATCATGCTAAGTGGGACCTATTGAGTTGTCAAATGGGCCCTAATGTGAGTGAATCAAATGGTGACATGTCACACATATTAGATGAGCCCAATCTGTGTGGTGGATGACTTAAGTTCTTCATTTTGCATGTGCTCAAAATCAACAGCAATGGTCTTTTCCATTTTTCTGAGATTCAATTTGGGTCATTGATAAGTGAAAGGTGAAATTTGTCATTACGTCTTTACGATTGCATGGTAAGCATATGAATGAAGAGTTGTTTCATCCATTTCTCCATGGTTACAAATTAAATCTGAGCATATAAGTGTAAAAGAATATATGAAGGAATGAAGAAAAGGCTTTACACTGCTATGAGAAAGGAGAAACGTAAGAGTGGGATGCCATTTGTAAAGGTTTTCCAATGTTACGAGGCTGAGAGAACTCATATAGGTGTAAAGGAGAAATAAAGAAAAGATAAGAGACATTATGATGCCACGGGTAAAGCCTTAAGCACATAACCAAAGGATGAGTATGAAATGTGTTATGATGTCCCAAGTAATGAAGAGAGCATAGCAGCATAAAAAAGTCTTTTAAGGTTTCTAGTGATACGTGTGCCTGTGAGCATAAAGGATAAAGAGAAACTTGTAGCAAAGGCTTTATGATCATATAAGGAAGGTTTGAAGCATAAGAATGAAGGTATTAGTTAAGAAGACTTGAGATTCTATGGTGTAAGGGGTTGTATAAGAGCATAAGAGAATTTTCAACATAGTGCCAAAGAAACCCTTACGCTTCTATGCTTGAGATATTTTGAAGTGTCATCGAATGAACATAAAGGCTCGCCAAGGGTGTTTCCAAGGTTACGAAGATTGAAAGATTTTGACTCAGTGTAAAAGCGAAAGATCAGAATTTGAAAAAAAAGCGGTTGAGTTTTCATGCCAGTTTAGAAAAAAGGACAAGTTCACCATGGCTAAGTAAAATAAAAAACTAAAAAGGACATCAAGATCAAATTTCACGATTGATATTCCTTGCTATCAGCCTATGAGGGTGGTATTAAAAGCTTGTGCATGTAGAATTTATTAAAAAAGATGGTAGACTATATGATTAAAACATAAATATTTGATTGAATGTTCAAAATATTACCATTATGAAGAATTTTTGTTCTTGCTCTAAAAATTTCTCCAAGTATCCATAGCATTGTGATTTCTCTATTACTGTGCAAGAGTTTAAAGTATAATTGCAGAGAAGATGGCTGACAAGGAGATTGAGGAGGTTCTTGTAGAAGAGGTAGAGGTTGAAGATGAGGGTGAGGATGTTGTAGAGGTCACACCTGAAGGAAAGAGGAAGAAGGGTGCTGTCAAAACTAAGAAAAAGTCAAGGGTTAGAAAATGAAATAAGCATGCTGAAGATTGGTTAAAAATTCTTCTAGGGTCATTGAATGCCATTTTGACAAATGAACACATCTTCAAAGACCCTTACTTCCTGGTCAAGGATGCAAAATGCCCTAGAATTGACGATTTTAATATATTATTATATTTTTACCAAAATAAAATTGAAAATGTGCCAGTTTGCAACCCATGGAATAGGAATATGGAAAAGTTGATATTTTTAGAAGTGTTTTTTGATGTGGACTTGTTAAAGGCACTGATAAATTCTTACGATCTAGTCACCAGGACATTTCCAAAGGCATAATGGGAGCTTTTTGTGTACATTGGATAGAACTTATTTCATAGAAGCTTTTAGATTAGAAGGGCAAATGGATGTTCCTATTGACATTGAATACTTGCAAAGGAAATTTGGGAGCAATAAGACCTATTTTGTGAACAATATCATGCTACCCCACATTCCTTATAATGTATAAAAGGTAGGGCTGATTCCAAAGAAGGCAGGGGATCATTTGCCCTTAAGCAGATTCAAGAATTATTTCAAAACTATAGTATATGAGCTACATAAAGTGCTAGGAAGTGATGATGTAGAGGACTATGTCTATGGTTCCTTATTCCTAATGGCATGTGATATACAAGACCCCTTCCACCAAAAAGAGTATGACTATGTGGCGTTCAACATGGACAACATGTACAATCAAATTGTGAATGCAAAGAAGGGAGAAATGAAGGATTTCAAGTTCCACCTGTTACATCAACCAGGACTTCATTGATCAAACTTTTGATGAATTTGGTGAGGTTTACCTGTGCAACTTTGGACTTGCATTTGGGATAAGAATTTCCATTATTCAAATGCACTTATATTCTTTAATTTGTTTAGTTCTATTATTATGAGGCAATTGGACCATACCTTCTTTAGGGCACCAAATGTTTTGAAGACCTTGCTTAGACCTTCATTTTTAGATGAGAAAAAAAAATTAGATCATAACTAGCCGAACGTTTTTTTGTTTAAGGAGTGCACATTGATGAGAATATATGCATGCCCACAACCTCCTCACATTCTAACCAAATATCTACCCCCTAGATTGGGCATTATTGAATTCTTTTGGCAATTTTTACTGATGAATAAAAAAATGATCCCTCCTCTGCACAAGCCCACCTTTGTTTGTAGAACATTTAAGGTAGGGGATTTTGAAATAGGAAAAAATGCATATGAGGAGTTGAGTGAGTACATAGGCCAGTACAAATTTGCTATATCTTTGATCCTTTGTTCTGCTAACTAATTCTACAATTCTATCCTCCTAAGTCACATTGAATGTATATTGATCAATTCACCCCTTTCATCTCTTCAAAACTTCACTTGCATCACTTCCTCATTCATACACACTGAATTATGGGGCTTTGTCTCCCTTTAAAAAGACTTTGGTGGCTTACGATTAGGTATGGATCTATGATTGAGATTCATTAATTTTTTCCGCTCAATTCCTTCCATTTTTCTAATTGGTTTCATGGTGATCACATTGGGAATCCAAATAGATTCGATCTTATCTTCAAAGCTTTGAGATCTATCCATAAGTTAGCTCAAAAATGGTTTACGCAGTTGTTTGTGCCATCACAAACAACTAGGTCAATTCTGTGTTACTCGACACTTGTTAATACTAATGCCCAACACTTACTATAATTCTATCTGACTTGACACCTAAACTTTCTTGGCATCAACTATTCACTCAACACTTGAACAACTACTCGACACTTACTATTTACTCAACACTTGATTTACTCAGCATCTATACATTTTATACTCAACATATGTTACTAACTCAACATGAACTTAGTAAAAAGCTTTAGTGTGTTTTCACTCAATTGTCAAAATCAATTTGAGATCAACAATCTCCCCCTTTGACATGAGTAGAAAAAACACTTAATTATACATAATGAATCTAATCTCCTCAAGTATAATATACATCCAGTTTGGCATATATAAAAAACTTCAAAATTGTTCAAAAGTTTGTAATGAACTATATACCTCAAAATTTTGTAACTCCCCCTGAGTTAATGTGTCTTTTCTATATCCAAAATATATTTGAGTAGATTTGCCTCTTGCTATTACTCTTTTTTTAATCATTCTGATACTCTATCTGATATGTGCCTTGTTTTTGCTTTTCTATTGTTTACTCCCCCTTTGTTTGTTGTTCTCTTTGTTTACTTTATCTCCCCTTTCACATGTCTCTCCCTTGCATATTTATCTCCCCCCGGCTTCTTTATCTCCATCTTTATCTCCCCCTTTAAATATTTCTCCCCCTTTTTGACACTTATGTCAAAGGGTCTATACACTAAGTGTGTATTTATCCAAGAAGTTCTTGTTCACTTCCATTGCAATCTTGAGAGCAACATCCCAGTTGTCTATTGCAACATCTAAGGATTTGATTTGGATGGTTGTCTCTACTGCAAAGTGAACTAAGCCATCTAAAGTTGAAAGATTAGGATCTTTCTTTAGCATTGTTTCAACATAGGCTAGTTCCTTTTATAGTATTTCCATGTGAGGGGTCAGGGAAGCTTGAATCTAGACTAGATTGGCTCTTGTGTTAGCCTCTTTTGTTGTTAATACATCTAGTTCCTTTTGTGTGTGACACACTGCATGGAGATGCATCTCACTCTGATTTGGATTTTAAGGTAGTTCAGTGCTTGAAATCTTCAAATTCCTTTCTAAACACAAAATCCTATGGCTTGTCTCTTGTGTGAAGAGTGTGGGGTCACACAATTTCGTGTACAATGAGAATATATTCTCAAGTACCTTCTTCACTTTTTCAATCTTTGTAGCTAGCTCAACTTGTGAGAGTGCTATTCCATTGGATATCTTCATTAACCTTTTCTTGAAACTTCTTTTTAGACTATTCTGTGAGTTTTGCATTGGTTTCCTAGTCTTCGTTTGTCACCTGCTCAACAATTTTTGATAATTGTTAAAATATAGGCTTGGTTTCATCAGGTGTTTGCAAGATGAATGTATCTAAAAATATGTCTTTGATCTCATGTAGTGCTTTCCTTTTCTTATACTCTTTCTTGAGTATCTCTTGGTTCTTCTACCTTTCAAATGGCTCCTACATGATATTGATCTATTCTAGGTTCATGGTTGCATAGTCATATTTTGATATAACTATTTCTTCATCTAATGTTGGATCTCCATAATGAAGTACCCTTACAACCTTTTTTTGAGCTCGAGCCTTGTCCTAAAATTTGAACTGGCATGCATCAATGCTTGACCTCTAAAGGACTTTGGTAGGAGTGTCAGTTGTTGGTAAGTTAACCCATGTTTGAATGGCTTCCTGCTCCTTTTCCTTTGGAATGTCCTTGTCTTCTTTTGATCTTCCTTGATCAATTACAATTGTTTATCCTACACCTTGAGTTTGTGTATCGGGCATAGATACATCTGTATATCCTCCTTGATCATTTGTGGGCTCCTCTATAGTCTAAGTCTATTGTTCAATCATAACAACTTTGACTATGGTGTCAACCTTTGTTGATATATCCTATGATGCTTGCACTAGAGGTTAACCACTAGTAGCTATAGGGGTCATTGAAGGTGGTTCTTGTGTATTCACCTTATCCCTAGTTATGTCAGTTACTACTTTTTGTAGCTCATCCACACTTACCAATATTGGATTATCACACAATTTAGCTTGTAGTGTGGATTGGTCAAGGATCTTCTTTAGATCCTCTGCAATTAGTGGATTGATGTTCTGAGCTAATTTATCTAGAACATATTTAACTTTTATTGTGGCTATAGGTGTGTTTGTGTCATGTGGAGGTCTTAATGGTGGCAATTTTGTATCTTGCACACTTTGTTCTATTTGCTGCTCCTCAACTGTTGTCATTTCATTTTTTTTTTGTTGTGCCTCCTCCACTGTGTTATCTCATTTTTCTTTCTCAATTTCTCCTTCCTTATTATCACCCTCATCTCCTCCATTGTTCCTTCGCTCAAAGAGATCCTCTTCTTCTTCCTTCAAAGTAGTTAGACCATATATCAACTTCGACATTTGAGTTGATATCTTTACAACATCTTCAATCTTATTTTGAAGTATGCTGAATGCTCTATACTAGGGTGGAAATTTGCTACTATGTTTCTTATTTTACTTGGTTATTTTCCATTTTGACAATTCTAACATCACTTGTGCCAATATAGATTCTCTTATTTCCTTCTCCATATTTAGGAAATAGTGCCATTTATTCTCAACAATTGAGTACAAATCTTTGGGCATTGTATTGTCAAATTCAAGAGGGGTATTCTCGAATTTTTCCATCATGGCATACACTGATTCTTCAACCTTATTTTGATCTTCTCTACTCAATTTATTAAATTCAATATTTTTCAAACTAGTTAAGTCTGCATTATCCCTAACATTATCACAAATGTTTTCAATATCAAACTTGGGAGCATGACTTACCACTCTGAACTGGCTTGTGTCTTCTGACTCAGTTCTTTCATTGTTTGATTCTAGTTGTGCAACACATTTTATCCTAAGTTTCTTCTGCACAAGACCTTGTTGTTTAGTAGACTTCTTCTTTTCCTTTACTTACTCCTTGGCTTTTTGAGTGGTGGCTCTTGTAGCTGTAGCAGTAGGCTTTGCAGGGCTTGGTTTTGCAATTTTCTTTCCCTTTGGCTAAGTTGCAGGCTATGCCTTAGCCTTTCTCTTCTTTAGTTCTTGTTTGGCTAGTGCTTCCTCTACTTGTTCCTCCTCAACACCTTCTTCTTCTTCATTTTCACCCATGCCTTGGGTTAGGTCAAGAGGTTCTTGAATTTTCTCTTGTTCTTCCTCTTCTTCTTCATCATCATCTTCATCATTGTCTTCAACTCCTTCACCAAATTTAACTTTCAGCTTACTCACCATTTTATCTTTCTTTTTCAAAGTTGAGGTTGTTTTCAACTCCATCTCAACTTTAGATTTTACAACATCATAATTACCAAATATTTTTGCTGACTTATCAACTTCTTCTACAAGAAGTACTATGATGATAGCTAATGGTTCATAAATGTTGATTTCATAACCCAAAGGCCTTAGCCATCTGACTCTAGGCATTGCAACTTGGATGAAGGTGTAGTCAATTTCTACCAAGAAACAAGTATCATTGTAGTATTTCTCTACTAGGGAAACAAGAATTCTTAGCCTTTATTTCATGGATTTCTTGAAATCCTCAAAGTAACTAGTCACAACAGACTCAAAATTGGCTCCCATTTATTCAATGTACTCATTTATTTGCATAGCCATAGACCTATTGGTCTTCCATCCTACTCTAATAAAAGATGGAAATTTCATTTTGAGAATAAAAGAATATGCATACCAAAATTGAACCAAATTTACATTGAGCACTTTTAGATTTCCTTATTGCTCCTAGGTTCTCCATTATTTGATGCAACTATAGCTCTACAAGATCATAAGTATGATCTTTCTTCACAATCATATATCCTACATCAACTACTATACAAGGAACACTATTTAGGTAGCTTGACTGATAGAATTTGTGTGATATTACCCTCACTGCAAATTCAAGAAGTGGATCTTTGATAGTATCAATGGTCATTCCTCTCTTGTTCCAATTTGCCCGTGTATTTCACTCAATCACCTCTTTAGAGTCACTCCTTAGGGTCTTGGGCTGATCTATGGTTGGTTATCCTGTAACCCTATGCTCAATTCTCTTTGAAACTTTGATGGGTCCACCTTCTAACCATAAGCATCCATCATGGATTTTTCTTAAGACAATTTTGATCCATTCGGTCTTGAAAATGGTGGAGAAATCTAGGGCACGAGTTAGTCCCTTTCTCTCAATAATCTTGAAATCTTCCTCTAATACTCCATTTTCACATAATTTATCATAATCCTAACATATTTCCATGTCTCCAATTTCTCCAACCTTGCAGTTATAACATTTCCTTACATCTTGTACCATTATGACCTTGGGTGGAATAACAAATAATGAACTTGCTGGATCATTCTTGTATGCAACCTCTAGAATAGCCCTAAAATTTTGTTGTTTTACCTCATTACTAACCAATTTAACTTCAAATGGGTCCTTATCCTTAGGATTCTTAGAGATAGAGACCATTTTGCAAACTAGGGTTTTAACAAATATGAAATTGTGTAACTTGACACATGAAGAATACCTTTCTATCGATGAAATGATGCTTGATCATTGTTGGAATCCATACAAATGCTTCATTCTTCCTTGAAAATTTCTTTTTTTCTCTATTTTCTCTTTCTCTATGTTTATAATGATGAAAAATGAGCAAAAATATACCTTGTACCCTTTCAAAAAATAACATTTAATGCATGGTGCATGTACAACTGTAAACTTAGCTTCTATGCATTTCTACTTTACTCAGCATCCATTGGTTTTCCCATCACTTGAAAACTATAAGAATTACTCTTACTTAGCTTCTATAAAAAATTCCTTCACTTGGTAGCTACTAGTGACTCAGCTTCAACTGGCTTTGGCTGACAACTCGGTACACACTAGAATTTTACTCGGCAATTGAAGAGGACTTTTCACACTCAACATTAAGATGAAAACTTAAAGTTTTATCCTTGGGTTTTCCTTGATGAATTGCATCTTTATTCATGCTAATTTATCCTTTTCAACATTAACCTATCTTGGAACTAATGTATGATGAAACATTTAAATATCAATCCCACATACCTCCTTTTTGCTTGGTCTGATAAGATGTGATCACTTGACCTTTTAGGTGAAGTGATACCTTCATTTGATGTGTTGCATCCATCTTTATTCTTCCATGTTTTGTTCATATCTCCTCTAATGTGCTCAACATATACCTTTCCTTTTCCCTTGTTGAACTCTAAGTTAGGTGCCTTTGTTCTTGTTAGGCAGTGCTTTCTGATATGACCAGTCTTCAAACAACTAAAGCATGTAGTTTGACTTAACTGTCTATTGTAGCTACCACTGAAGTGTGTTCTTATGCAATTCTTAGGGATGTGTCCATACTCTTGACAATAATGATAGTTGTCTTGTATTGTAATCACAACTATAGGAATTTTCATGGCTTCTTCCCTTGTTTGATGACCATGTGGACTTGGATCTACAGTCAAAGGCTTTGTGTCCAAACTTCTGACAATTATAGTAGCGTCCATCAAATTTTGGTGCATGCATGGTTTTGGTTATGTATTCATGTGCCTAATGACCTTGTTTGTTGCACTTGTGATAATGAATCATGTTCTTTGGCTTAGCATTATGATTACCATTCTTGCTCCTGCAAACATTAGCTATGTGTCCTCTCTCTCCATAATAATGACAACTAGGTTTAGAATTCTTACCTTTGTTATTTTTTTCCTCAGCAGCTTTGGATGTTTTTCCTTCTTTAGTGCTTGTGTAGCCCAATCCTAATGTGTCTTTATTGGATTTAGGGGATTTTAGTAGTTGCTCAAAGTAATTGATGGCTTCATTTGGCTTGTTGAAGTTTTCTGCAAACTCCTTTTCTCTTTTAAAGTCATTCTACAATTGTTCATTCTGCAACTTCAATGTAGTTATCTCAATTTCCTTAACATTCAACTCATGATGAGAATTCATCATTTGGCTTAGGGTGTCCAATTGCATGTTTAAGATCTTGGACAACTCTACTGACTCCTCTTCCAATCTATTTTCCAAAATTCTTTTGTCTTCTTCATTCATGGCCTTGTCTTCCATAGCTTTCTTCTTTTGTTCAGTCACCTCACATACAAATATAGCTTGTGATTCTTGCTCCAACTTGAGATTTTTGATCTCCTCAGCTTGTGCTTTGTTCTTGTCCATGAGATCTACAATTGCATCAAATTCATAGGAGTTACCATTTGTAGATAACTTTGTGGTGTCAATCTCTTTGTATTGTGTGTCATTTTTAGCTATAGCAATCTCTTTCCTTCTCTTCAGTGAACTTCTCAAGGCATCTCTAGCTTCATTTAGTTGTTGAAGTAAGAGATGTATCTCAATTTCTTGATTTTCAATGGTCTTTCCCAACTTGTAAACTTCCATCTCAAGATCTTTTCTCCAAGTTGTAAGGCTTCCCCTGATGAGAACTTAGCTCTGATACCAATTGTTGGAAATACAAATGGGAAATGTATACTTCCGAGAGGGGGATGAATCAAAAGTACTAATCTCTAACCAATAAAATTTTTAACTTATAAAACAATGCATGCATAAACATATTGAAATAACATGTAAAGTAAATGCATCCACATAAACACTTGACACCAGATATGATTACCCAGAAACCCTCCAATAAGAAGGTAAAAATGGGGTGGGGATGACATCAAAAATTCTTCACTACTGTAGTAATAAAGTTCACTTGTTAAGGTTACATAGTTTGACCATTCTCATGATTTTCCCCTCCAATAAGAAGGTAAAAATGGGGTGGGGATGACATCAACAATTCTTCACTACTGTAGTAATAAAGTTCACTTGTTAAGGTTACATAGTTTGACCATTCTCATGATTTTCCCTATGAAAGGCCTACCCTATTAAAGGCTTTACAAAAGATTGTTAGATCCCACCTTGTTAAAGGATTTCACTATGACTACTAGGTCAACCTTAATATAAAGGATTTCATCCTACTGATATAATTGTTAGAAAGTACAATAGAATGTTTGATCTAATACACTTACAATCTGGTATTGTTGATTTCATATCTCAATTCATTCCATCTTGATCCTTTTTTATCTGATATGAAATTGATGTATCCTTGATCCTCTATTCCACTAACTGATTATACAATTTTTTCCTCCTTTTAAGTTACTTTGAATGTATACTAATCAATTCACCCCTTTCATCTCTTCAAAACTTTCCTCGCATCAATTCCTCATTCATACACACTGAATTATGGGGATTTTTCTCCCTTTAAAAAGACTTTGGTGGCTTAGGGTTAGGTATGAATCTATGATTGAGATTCATTCATTTTTCTTGTTCAATTCCTTTCATTGCATGGTGATCGCATAGAGAATCCAAAAAGATTCTATCTTATATTCAAAGCTTTGAGATCTATCCATAAGTTAACTAAAAAATGATTTACATAGTTGTTTGTGCCAATCACAAACAACTAGGTCCATTTTGTGTTACTCAACACTTGTTAATACTGATGCTTGACACTTACTATAATTCTATCTAACTCGGCATTTGAACTCTCTTGAAATTAACTATTCACTCAACACTTGAACTACTGGGCACTTACTATTTACTCAGCACTTGATTTACTTGGCATCTATACATATTATACTTGGCATATGTTACTAGCTTAGCATGAACTTAGTAAAAATTTTAAGTGTGTTGAAACTCAATTGTCAAAACCAATATGAGATCAACACATCTTTGATCTAAACTTGTGTATTTGATTTTCTTGCTTCTTGCAATAAAAATAGTTACCTATAAACTTAGGCTTAGGGTTTTGCATACTATTCTTACTTCTGCAAATATTTGTAGTGTGCCAAAGTTTACCACAATGATAGCATGTAGGTTTGCCTTTTGATTTTTCATTCCTTAGCTCTCAACTCTTGGATGATTCTCCCTTTTTAGTAAGTGAATGTTTCTTTATATGTCCTAATCCAAAGTTTCTTCCAAATGACCTAGATGATCTCATCAGTTCTTCAAAATATCTTATTGCTTCACTGGGCTTGTTCATCCTTTCCACAAGTTCTTTCCTATATCTTAACTCATTGCTTTGTAGGTCACTATGTGATCTTAGATTTTCTATCTCCATGTCTTTTCTATTCAATTCCTTTACAAGCATTAGTTGATTCATCATGTCTAGCTAAGTGTTTGTAAGCTTTTGTATATCAAATGACTTTCTTCAATTTTGATAGTCATTAGTCTTTTGTCTTATTTGGCCACAACTTTGTCTTCAAATTTCTTCTTTTGTTTGTTCACTTCACATAGGCTTACTGACTAGATTTCATGTTCTCTTTTTAGTCCTTTGACTTCTTCATTCAAAATATTATTCTTCTCCAATAGATCTACAATGGCTACATCACTTTCACTAGAATTTCCATCATCACACAATCCTTGTCTATCAACTTCTTGATAAAGTGTTCATTCTATTGAATAGCTATATATTTTCTCTTTCTTAGGGATTTCCCCAGTTCCTCTCTTGCCACTTCAAGTTGCTACAATATAAGCTAGATGTCAATCACTTGATTGTCAATAATCTTTCCCAATTTGTAAGCCTCCATCTCCAAAATTTGTACTCTCAAGTTGATAAACTTCTTTCAGCAGAACTATGCTTTGATATAATTGTTTGAAGTTTTACTTGGAAACCAAGATATTGAGGGAGGGGGAGGTAGGAGGGGTGAATTAGGATCTATAAAAAAATTATCCTTGAAAACAACTTTGTTGTATTCACCATATTAACTATCTCATGTCTAGCTTATGCATAATATAACTTGAAATATCAAATGCTAAAATAAATCTAATTATGCATCACATCCATGAAATGTAAACACATAATTCAAAAGATTTTGGTAACCCAGAAACTCTCCAAGGTGAAAGTAAAAATGGGGTGTGGATGACATCCACAAATATTCACTACTATAGTAACAAAGTTAGCATATTAGGACTACAAATTTGATCACTTCTCATGATCTACCCTGTGAATGGTCTGCTCTGTTAAAAGCTATATAATACTATTAGGTCTACCTTGATTAAAAGACTTAAAAATTACAATGAAGTAAGGACCCTATTAAGAGATTTACAAAGGTCTATTAAAACCACTTTTTAAAGAGATTTACCCTGATTCAATACCTGATCCTTCAGTCTACACTTACAATTGTTGATTAAAGATCTCCTCCTATTCTACAATTTGATCTCTTATCTGATACATCTTTACTCTTTCCTTTTCCACTTCATTAGGTTGCTAACTTCTTTGCTTCACAACTTTTACATGCACCATCCATAACCTAACTCCTTTGCATAATACTTCACTTCCTTCAAACAATTCACATTATCATCCACACTATATGAAAATAGGGTTTGGATCTGCCTATTTAAAGACATCTATAGGGTCTTCTAGACATTACTCTCTTTTTTCCTCTTCATCTGATTGGTTGTCCTCCCTTCATAGGGATCAGTGATCCATGTCAAAATGCATAAAAACCATTGTAACAAACTATACAATCATTAAATGTTATGTACATGTTAGCTTGAAATGGTTTTAACTCAAAGTTTGTACAATTTTAGACATTTTTGTTCTCTTTGTGTTACTTGACACATGTTATCTCTAATGCTTAGTCATAAGTGTTCTTCCTGTAGTTACTTGGCCTTAATTAACTTGGCTCCTTCAATATAAGTCAACATCTATGTGCATTTTCTACTCAACATTCACTGAACTCAGCTTGTATGGAAGTGCTCGATGACCAAAGACTTAATCAACTCCTATAGAACTTGACATATACATGATTATTTACAAGTATTTACATTACTCAACGTATATAGAGAAACTTGATCACAATGATGACCGATTGACTTTGCATTACATATGACTAAGTGTTTGGCACTAATAGACAACACAACTTAGAGATACCAACAAGAACAACCAAAAGGATCTATTGAACTTTTTTAGAAGAACCTTGTTTGGAAAAGTTAAACAAGGCACTATATGGACTAAAGAAAGCACCAAGATAATGGTATGAAAGGTTACATTCTTATTCGATTAAAATTCTATTTTCTTAAACAAGTGACAACAATAATCTTTATTTGAAGAGTGAATCTAAGGACATGGTGTTGATTATTAAATTTTTTGTGGATGACATAATATTTGGTAGAAATGATTTTCTATGTAAATCATTTTATGATAAAAAGAGTAAAGAATTTGAGATGTCAATGTTTGTTGAGATCAAAATTTTAATTAGTTTACAAGTTCATCAAACAAATAATGGCCGTATATATGTGACTCAGTATAAATATGTAAAGGGAATATTGAAAATATTTGAAATGGATGAGTCAAGACCAGCCGATACACCTATGGTGACTGGAGTGAAATTATCAAAAGAAGATAATACTACCGAAGTAAACTATGAAACTCAATACATATCAATGATTGGTAAACTTCAATATGTTCTGCATAGTAGGCCAGATATTGCTCATGTTGTTGGAATTGTTGTAAGCTTTTCTTCCAATTCTAAGAAAATGCACATGACTTTTGTCAAGAGGATATTAAGATACCTTAAAGGGTTTGAAAATTTTGGATTATGGTATAAAAAATATGATGAATTTACTCTTAAAGTCTATACAGATGTTGATTGGGTTGGTAATGTTGATGATAGAAAAAAAACAAGTGGTGGAGATTTATTTTTAGGAGAAAGATTGATAACATGGCCGGGAAATAAAAAATTTACATTTCACAATCTAGTGTTGAACCTATTGGGACTCAAAAATTGAAGCCTTGATTTTGAGTACCATTCAATGGATCAAGCCCTATAAGCTCTTTTTGATGCATGTGTCCCTGACTATCCTTTCGAGGTCTAAGAGGTGTTTAATGTTTCCAACACCTTACATTTAATACGTCTACTCATCCCATGAAGATAAATTTCCATTTTGAATCATTTTGTGAAGTCCCATTTTCAGCAATGTCCAATTCTGCATTTTTGCCAAGTGTCAAACAGTGATAGGAGGCCATGTTTGCAATTGAATATCTCGCACCCAGTAATTTTTCAAACTCGCCACTTTGGGAGTGTTTAGTGTACATATCAAAGAACCTATGTTTAATATTTCAAGTTATTTTGATATGTTTTGACTAGGTTTTGAATCCCTCAAAGTCGGTCATTTACTGTTGTCATGCTGATGCTAATTGTTCATAATTCTGGGAGGCCCTATTTGACTTGTCATAACTTTGACCCAGTTGATCAAAATGATAAAATTCCTTTTTTGTTTCATTCTAGAGGTTAGATACTTGTTATACTTTAATTTTGAGCTTATGACAAATCTGTTTGATTAGTTTTTGAACATGATTCTGAATGCAATTTATAACTTTTACTAGTGTGATAAAGTGCAGATTAGTTGGTACCCTCGTTTGTGATTTCATATCTCTGAATTTGTGATAGGTGAATTGAATGGATTTTACCATTGCATTCTAATTTGAAAATTCTTTAAGTGTGCTATTTTGCAAGTCTTGACGAATCCATCTGCACACTTTCCCAGGTCCATTCCATTTGCAAAAAATGTGTTTCTACCAGTGTTTCCAGTCTTGCAAATCTAAGTAGTCTACTTTGACCGTTTACCAAATGAGTCAAGTTATTCATCATGAGCCCTAATTGTATTTGTGAATATGTGGCCTATGCTAACACACACAATTCAACACGATCTTTGTATGCGGATTCATCCCAGAATGAACATTGGATTGTTCATCTGAAATTTGCCTTGCAAAGCGACCTATTGCCTTCTATCTAAAGGGAATTGCTTGTTAGATATCCTAAGATTTGAGGTGTTAAGAAACCAGACCCTGTAAGAACGAAGGATTTGAAATGAAATTAATCTATATGATTGTGCAGATTAATCTAGAATGAGAAATGCATGTTTAATCTAAGAACATGTAAAAGAAATTATACTAAATGTATGCATATTAAATCTATATGAGAATTAAACTAGAAAATGAATATGAAAGTAGGGAGCTCAAATGAATGCACAATCCAGTAGCAATTCGATGCAAATTCTCATTCAACCTCCCCCAAAATGAAGAGATGAGGGTCTCTTAAATAGACTTTCCTGGAATCCATCAACGGTTGAGATCGATTTCAATCAACGGTCTAGATTAAAGGTGAAGTTCAATCATAAAGGGAGATTCCCAAATTAAAGGGAGTTAACAGATTTAATTTGAGTAGAATAAGGAGTTAACTGATTTAATTTGAGTAGAAAAAGGAGTTAACTGATTTAATTCCTTTTTTTATCAACAGTGAACTGGGAATTTCCTTTTTTGAACTGAAGAGAGATTTTGGTGAGATATTTAATTTAATAAAAATGAGATATGCTCTCATAATTACCTTTTCTATTTAATTAAATAATTCTATTTAATTAATTAGGAATGGCTTCCCATTTAATTAAATAACTTTGTTTAATTAAGTTAGAAGTAAGTTCTCCATTTAATTAAATAATTTTATTTAATTAATTAAAATAGGCACATTTATTAAATTAAATAAATTTAATTCTATAGTACATTAGCCTTAGGATATAATTTAATTTAATTAAAGTATAAATACTTAATAATTAAATTAAATATTAATCAATAGGTTTAATGTGACTAATATGAGTAAATACTATAGGAATTAAATAATAAGCATGATGAATGCAGATTTAGGTTTTCTGCATTTAACAATTAAGTCAAGTAGCGAGTAGCAGAATGAGAATTTTTCTAATGGAATAGGACTTTAGGATTGGTCAAAAATAGACCAGAATTGGTTGAGATGGAAATGAGCCAATTTTGGGGTATTACACTAATTACATATTCAAATTGTCCTCATGATAGTGAACCAATGCCCCAATTTTTGTCTCCCCAAATGTTAGTTTGCCCTATTTTTAAAGCTAAATCTGAATGCATTTTATGGTTTCTTGACATGTTTTCTTGCAGGTAGTTTTGAGAAGCCAACTTCAATAGTCAATATTTTTTGACTGAGAATTCATCATGAGACAAGATTTGATAGGGTATGAGCATTCAAAATAGAGAATTAATATGTTTGATTTTAGAGCCTGGTCAGGTGTTTTTGTCAGTTTTCAAAGCTAGTCAAAGGACCTCTTGGCACAAAACTGGTAGTTTGAGGAAAGGTTGATGGTCAGTTTTAAATGATGTGACAGTGACTAAAGTTTGATTAAATCAATATTAAATGATTGATGGATCGATTTGAAGCATCGAGTGTTTGAAAACAATTTTTTTTAGCTAGACCCACTTTAGGCCCGACTATTTTCACTAGATTTATAAGGCATTGGGATTGTTTTTTCAAGATGTGTACACATTATTAGTGGAGTCAGATAGACATATGTGAGTTCTCATGCATAGTGTATGAAGGCAATAAGTTAAAGTTTCCATATTGTTTTGTGCAAAGGGAGGGTGATGTTATTGGAGATTTAGCAAGGAACATACAATAATGTTTATCAAGCATCTAATTTTGACACTGAGAAGGTGGTTTCCCTAAAGGTGTAGTTTGATAGTTTGGAGCTTGAAAGTTTTTAGGTTCATGGAACAAGAGATCCGAGTTTTATGTAGATTTGGTCATGCAAAAACTTGTCAAGATGGAGGGTTCGGTTACATCAAAGATGTCTTGTAGTTTGTATCTTGTATTTGAACATGTGAATCATGACCTTATTGGATTTCTTGCATGTCCTAATATAAATTTCAATAAATCCTAGGTGAAGTACTATATCCAACGATTATTATATTGGCTTGAGCCTTTCCATATCCATGGTGTTTTGCATCGTGATATAAAGGTTTCAAATCTTCTAATTGACAATCCAAACATTCTAAAGGTAGTTGACTTTGACCTCCACAATGTTTGCTAGAAAATAGTTTACAGAGATGGAATTCTTGCACAATACAATTGATACTTATGCAAGTGTGAAAGAGGGAGTTTGAGATATTAAATTTTGTAGAGTGATAATTGCACCATGCACCATTCATCCATGGGATCTATGGAACTCCATGGCAAGGGAAGGCATCGTCAAGTTGATGTTTCACTAGGTAGCACGATAGTAAAAAAGCCATAACAAGGCCCATGCCAAATTAATCTTCCCCCAATTTTCTAAATCAGTTGAAGGCATTAGAAATGGTCCATATAGCATTTCAAAAAATTGAATTCAACAAAATCCTAGTGTGTAAGCAGGACAAAAGATGAAGGACTGCTCTACATGAGGCCACTTTGAATGGAAATAAAGAGCTTTGCAAAAAAATTATAAAAATAAATCAAAAAATAATATATCTAAAAGACAAGGATGTACAAACCTCTATATATGATGCAATTGCAGGAGAACAGAATGGGAAATATTTTGTAAAGATCTTTCTTGGAGAGAACATGAATAGAGATACTCCTCTAAATTCTTTGGCAAATCAAAATAGCTTGACCCCATATGGAGTGTGGTAGATCAACAACATCCACAGTGGGAGTATAAGAAAGCTCAAAAAACTTGAAGAATGGGTCAAAGACCATGATTGTGGATTAAATGCTCAATAAATGTGTAATGGAGCTGGAAGAAGGCAATGGACATTATTTATGGCTTGTTTGAGATGCACACAATACTTGATGGTTTGGAGGAATTTAGGTGTCCTGATTTGTTGATGGAAAAGTACAAACCAATTGGTGTCCTAATTTTTTGTGCTTGAAAGGTGCATGAAGCCATCCATAATCAGCTCAAAAAGGAAGTGGAAAAGCCTTGCCATGCGACGAGAAATAGTGGGAAAGGCTTTTTTATTTTGTCCCATATTGAGAGGGGATTGGAACTTTAAAGGTTTTATAAACTCCAATACTCAGTTGGTAGTTGTCTTCAAGGAAAATGCCTTTTGAGAAGTGAAGAATGCTCATGAGGGGCCCACCCAGCCAAATGAAGACCATAAATTTTGACCAACCTCTCCAATTAAGAGGAAGATGATGTCAACATGACTTGTGCTTGCTAGATTTCTTTGAAGTATCCGGTGGCCACTATGTCACTGACAAAAATTGGGAGAATTTTTCCAAGAGTGATATGGTGACCTCCTGGGAAACTGAAAACATGGTGGGAGTTGTGGGACATGCAAGTGGTCAAGGGACCAATCATCTTTCAACATGTGGCATTGTTTGATTGGTCAAGGGAGGTATAAGGAGATGTATTGAAATACTGAGTCTTTCTAAGCATTCAGTCTCTAAATTAGATTTTTTTTTTTAAATGTTGAATTTTCTATAGTTTAGACTATACAGATATTTAATTTTTCAAATTTATTCATTTAAATTGTCCATTTTATAGCCCTGGGCTAGTTTTTCAAATGGTTTCCAAAGGGGTGAGACTGAACCAAAATGTGGACTCCAATATACCATTGGAATCGACAAGAGACAAGCTATCCATTTTTGAAGCTAGTTTTTACATAGTTATTAACGGATAGCTGTTACATGGGGCTTTGTATTTTTAGTGGGATGCTTAGTTGCAGGAAATCATTTCATTAGTGCAGTTATAGAATTCAATTATGATACACTTGATATGTTTGGTTGGCTCAGTATGTTTGAAATTTGATGCATAATGATGTATTTTGCCTCTAGTATTTCACAATTTGCATGCTTTTTGATGGAACTTTTCAGAGATTTTTTGTCTTTTGCAAGTAGCTATTTTTCCATCAAGTACTAAACATATTTTCAACTTTGGAGGCAAAATGAGTGAGGATTTAATTTTCCAGTGGTTGGAAGAGATTAAGGAGATGTTTTTAACTTCTTGGGGAATTTTTCCAAGTGGACACATGGTTTTTGCAGAGCATATCCGAGAGGTCATTCCTTCTATATCTTTCTTTCTCTCATCCATTATAGGGTTTGGCAATTTTCTCTGTGAAATTGGTAGGGTTCTAGTTTTTTACTCCAGGACTAGGTTGTTGTTGGTTTTACTTCCTATCTATTGAGTAGAGCTCTAGCTATGAAGGCCACACATCCATTCTTGTGAAAGTTTAATTTTAATTTCATGTATTGTTTCTTTGAGATAATAAAGATTGATGATAGATCAAGTAATATATCCCAAGTTTCGTTCAATGTTAGTAGTTAATGTATTCAGTCTTTCCAAGGATAAATGGAAAAGGGATTTACAATGAATTATATGTGTTCTCTTATTCTGTCTGCTAATTCTTCATATGCTATTAACTTTGTAATTGAATGAAAAAGGTTCATTTAATTTAAGACAACTTGGATAAGTTGTGTGTTAGATTTGTTGTTTCTTTTAATTCAAAGAATTAAGTAAATGCTTCAATGATTTGATAGGGTTTTTGGGTGTATGGAGGGGATGTTAGTAATAATGAAGTTTGGAGATTTCAATTGATACATTTAATTGTAAGGTACTCAAGTTAGGTCATCCTGGTGGTAGTGACTCTATGTTGCAATGGATAAGGCACTGATCACTAAATTAGATGCAAGCTGAGATGAAGGTCATTTGCATAAATCATTTTTATCAAATCAATTCAATTTTCCATGTTTTGTAATGGGCTAAAAGGAATTAACCCTCGCTTAGCTTATGGGTTCATAGGTTATGATTTATAGCTATTTCATTCATATGTTATTTCATAAGTATCAGAAGATATAATGGTTTCATCTACGATTAAGAGGTTTAGATTTTATGTTTATTTACACTAGTACCATATATTCGAACCTCAAGGTTTACCCACCTAGGTGTTGTAGAGCATGAAGTGAAGGAGTTATGCCTTATAGTTGGCCCAAGATTAGTAGTCAAGTGCATCCATCATAGGAATTTTCTAGCCTTAGATGTATTGTTTTGGTTTCTTTTTTATTTTTTAAATCTATTAAATTAGGAGCCAACAAAATGGCGACTCCACTGGTGAGATAAAAGGGAAATACACCTTGTTAAAAGGACAATAATCTCTTGTTGGAATATTCAAATGGGAAGAAAGCTTCTAAGAGGGCGGGGGGGTGAATCAGAAGTACTAGCCTTTAGCCTATTTTAAATCCTTAATAACATATAACTAAAGTTATCATGCATGCATATAAACATTAAAAAATCATGAGAAACAAACATGCATCACCACATAACACTTGAGATTTTGATAACCCAGAAACCCTCCAGGAATAAGAAGGTAAAACTGGGGTGGGATGATAGACACAAAATTACTGCAGCAATACTGTTTAACTACTTATGTTGGTCTGCCATGTTAAAGGCTTTACACTATGTCAATAGTGACCTAGTTAAAGGATTTACAAACACTTCACATGAAATTTTACCCTGTTAAAGGATTTAATCACCTTTTCAAAGGATCTACAAAATAGTTGTTAAGCTAAACTATCAACATAGGGTTTCCTTTCTAATATAATGGCTAGAGAGTATTAGGTATAATAAACCTAATAGCTTACAATCCTTGATTGTTGAATACAAGCACTTGATCTACTTTCTCTGACCTTCATCCTTTGAGATCTGATATTTGTTCATATCCCTTGCTTTTTTCTAATCAACTGAATGTCTAACTGCTGCTCTCTTCCTCTAAGTCTTTTTATTGTTCACTCTGAACTCCACAATAGTTTCCCCATATACTCCTTCATCCATTCATAATACAATGAGATTTTGTCTTCCTTATAAAGACATTTGAAGACTTAGGGTTAGGTGTGGATCTATGATCCATATTGAATATCTGTTTCCCACTCATTCCTTGCACATTTGTTATTGGTTGCATGCCTTCTTCATTTTTTTAATTGGCTGCATGTAGTTTGCATAGGAAAAATAAAAGATTCAATCTTATCTGTTTGATCCTTCTAGATCCTTCAATGTCAGCCATAAAAATAGTTTACATTTGAATTAGTGAAGTTACAAACTCATATGTGCATTCTGTGTTACTCGGCACTTACTAATTTCTGATGCTCAACACATGTAACAAAACTATCTCACTTGGCTCCTGTTGTGTTTCTATTTTGCTCAGCATCATCTGTGACTCGGCACTTAAATATCACTCGGCTCCTATATCATGCTTGGCACCTGAAGTCACAAGGCACTTGATCTTCACTCGGTACCTAAAGGTTTCTCAACACCTGAAGATCACTCAGCACCTGAAGATCACTTTGTACCTAAAGGCTACTCGACTTCAATGTAGAAAGTGGTTAAGTGTGTTCGAACTCAAATGTCAAAACCATTCTGAGACTAACATCTCTTATGTGAATTGAATATTTCAATCCTATTTTTTAGTATGGTTTTTCCCATCCAAGTCACCAACAAAATGGTGACTCTACTAGGGATTATATTGAATCTAAATGGTAGACAAACCTTGAGAATTTGAAAGAAAGAGATTCAATATAGTAGGAGAAGTGCATGGAAAAGGTTGCAGCAATGAGTTTTCTTATGTGTTTTCTAGTTTTCTTACTCAAATGTCATGCACCCCAATGATGCTTCGCTCAGGACAATAGTAGCTTTGAAGGATTGAATGTAGATTGTATTGTTACTAAGTTTTATCTTCCATCAATTCAGCTAGTTTTGGTTTTCAAGGTGCTATTGTAAATTCTAAGTCAGAATTGATCAAAAGTGGTTTCTCTCTTCTAAGTGTTTAATGATTTGAAAAGTTCTACAAGTTGAAAATCTAGTTCAAAATTTTCATGCTATGAATCATGTTTTAAAATCTTTCTCACAATTGTGAGTGTCAACTCTCTAAAAGATCTTTGTACTAGTGCAAATTGGCTCTATATAAATGTTTTCAAGAGTTTTTAGTTTGTTTATGTAGATCTAAAAGTTATGATAAGGTGTAAGCAAGAAGAGAGAATATATGAGTTCTTGACTGATTAGCTTTGAAGTGTTGTGTTTGATCTACTGTCATAAGAAATGTGAATGTTAAGAATGAATCACAATAGTGACTTAATTTTCCTCTTCAAGGAGGTGGCACCTCTATAATGGTTTCATATGTGGTGTGAGGAAGTCTATCTTAGCACTAGTGCCAGACTAGAAAATTAGTGGTTTCAACATCAAAACTTGAGGTATTTTATTTTTCATGATGTTGTTCTCATCATGAAAGAAAGTGATATACATATATGTTCTCCATCAAGTAATTTTCAGCAGTAAGAGGAGGAGAATAGTTTGATAAGTTTTATACACTTCATTGTAATAAGTTTTAGCTTGTTGTATAAAGTTATGTGAAGTGTTTGTAGAAGGTTATAAGCCTAGTACAAATTATAAATCAAAATTATGGTTGATGAGTGTCAAGGCTTTAAAGAATGACAAGTCTCCTTTCATCACATATGCAACCGGTTAGTGATGTTTGTAGATCTTTTTCTACCAAGAGATACATGCCATTATTCTTTGATGGTATCTGTGGTTTCCCAAATTTCATTCCTAATAATATTAGAAATTTTTTTCCTAAATTTAATGTGAAACATACTGTTTCAGCTATTCATCATGTTCAAGTTTTCAATGACTTGATGGGTGATTATGAGATTGCTCATGAGGATGTGCACATGAAATTATTTGTTCAAACTTTAGAAGATGATGCTAGAGATTGGTTTCCCTTTCTGCCAACATGTTATATTTCATCTTGGGACAAATTACATTTAGCCTTCATGAAGCAATTCAAGGAGTAAGCATCTCTAATTCTTTTGAGAAGTTCTTGCAGATCCAAATCAGGAATGATGAATTAGTTCCTGAATTGAATATCAAATTTGTAAAAATTGTAAATGAGATTCCTAAAAATGATAAGCTAGATGATCAAACGCATTTAGTGGTTTATCTCAAAGCATTTTATAAGAAGATGAGTTATCTATTAAGAGACAAAGAACCTAAGACTTTGCATCAGACATTCATGACAACAATAGAGATTGAAAATAACATAAAGTATGGATTAAATAGGAGTCATTTCTCTAGAAGTGTTTGCTAGCAAGATGAGGTTCAAAGGACAAATCAACGTCATAAAAAGTGTTTAGATTTAGATTAGAAAGTAGGTACCCCTTTTTTTGTAAACAATCATATTGAAAATTCAGAATCACAAACATGTAAAGTTGAAGATGAAGTCTCTTGTTTTCAAAGGAGAGATAATTATGTTCTTTCTAAATTGAATACACATGTTTCTAGTATTACAACAACATATCACAAAGTTAGTTCACTTGATCAGTTATACATGCAAGATATAAATTCAGTCATTCCTTCTCCTATTGATGGATCACATTGTATTGAGAATGTTGTTAACCTTGAAGTTGAAGGATGTTTATCTCAGTATGAGGATGAAGAGGCTGAAAGTTATGACTCAAGTGATGAAGGTAAAGTTGTTGATCTAATTTATTATGAAGAAGCATCATGTGAAGAGAATGATGAGAGTTGTTACTCGAGTCAAGAAGAGGACAGTGATAGTATATGTTCATCTTCATATGAATCTGATGTGAATTGGGAAGAAGAAAGCAATGATGGAAGTAAGTAATCTTATGCAAGTAAAGTTATGAGTTCTTTCTCTAAATCTAAAAGTGAAGTTCCATTTCATTATTATACAAATCAGCTTGAGGTTGAAAGTTGTGAAGAAGAGTTGTCTACACAATATGAAGGCAAAGAGATCATTTATAATGATGAATAGCTTAGTTGTGTGGATGAATTTCATAAGGTTGCATGTAGTAGTAATTAGTAAAATGAAAATGATTCTGATTTTAATGCATCAACACTTATTGGTAAGCTAAATGATGATTGATTTGCAAGACATTTGAATCACCTTAATAAAGATAATGCGAGTAACATTGATTTATATTCTACATGCTTTGTTGATGAAGTGGATGGTGTGTCTTTGTGTGGTGATTCTGATTTTTCTTCTTCATATGCTAAAACTGTTCATCACAGTGATGTTAAAAATGGTTTGAAAGCTTTCAAAAATCCATTGTATGATGAAGAATTTGATGTTGATCAATACATCACTTGTCATAATGTCTACAAAGGAGCTTTGCATGGAATTATCAACCTACTTTTTGAAGAGCACATGGAATGTTCATATTTAGTTAAGGATGACTTCTAATGATGATACATTGTCTTACTACTATAAGAGATCAGATTGTTCTTCTTTTGGATGTGCCATTCATTATGATGATGAGGTTGCATCTCATGATGTTGATAACAAGGTGTTTGATGAAGTTTTTATTGAAAATCAGCATGCACCTTACAATGAATTTTATGATGAATAATCCATTTTCTTATTTCAAAGGACCATTTGAGGACTCCAAATTAGTTTTAGATTCTAACATTGATGACATTAGTGAGTACAATTCTGATTGTTCATTTGAATACCATCTGATTATGCATAAGGATACACAATTTCAAGGTATGTGTGATCTTTTTCCCCAAGTTGAATACGAAGCTTTCATATTCAAGAGTGATAGTATGCATGATTCAATTGATGAAGAAGAGTTTCAATTTGAGTTTGATATTTTTGAACATGCTGATGAAAACTTTCATAATGAGCAAGTTGTAGAGAGTGATCATAGTTTTTATATGCATTATGAAAGTGAAGACATAGACTCTGTTTTGCCAAGTCAGTTGATTCACAATGCTAATTTGATTGATGAAATTGATAGAAGAAATATTTCCATCTTACCTCATGAAAGTTCATATGAAAATCATATATATGATAGAGGTAAAAGCTTTTTTTGAAGTTCAGTGGCACAGGGCCATCGTTTGTAGAATTTAGGAGTAGTTGTTTTTTGCTTTCAATAAAGTTGTTCGAGAGAGAAATTTTTGTTGTCAAGTGTGTGGTTTGCTTCTTCCAAAAAGGGGAAATGCATCCCCAGATAGAGCCATTGTTGGGACTCAAAATTGAAGCCTTGATTTTGAGTACCATTCAATGGATCAAGCCTTATAAGAGCTTTCTAATGCATGTGTACTTGACTATCCTTTTGAGGCCTAAGAGGTGTTTAATATCTTTAACACCTTGAATTTAGTACATCTACTCATCCCATGAAGATAAATTTCCATTTTGAGTCATTTTGTGAAGTCCAATTTTGAGCAATGTCCAATTCAACATTTTTGCCAAGTGTCAAATAGTGATAGGAGGCCTGCTTGCAATTGAATATCTTGCACCCAGTAATGTTTCATGATTCACCACTTTGTGAGTATTTAGTGTCCATATTAGAGAACCTATCTTTTAGATTTTGAGTCATTTTGATATGTTTTAACTAGGTTTTGAATCCCTCAAAGTTGGTCATTTACTGTTGTCATGTTGATGCTAATTGTTTAGAATTCTAGGAGGCCTTGTTTGACTTGTCATAACTTTAACCTAGTTAACCAAAATGATAAAATTCCTTTTGTGTTGTATTTTAGAGGTTTGAGACTTGCTATGTTTCAATTTTGAGCTTATGACAGATCTATTTGAGCAATTTTTGAATGTGATTCTGAATGCAATTCATAGCTTTTACTAGTGTCATAAAGTGCATATTAGTTGGTACCCCTATTCATGATGTCATATCTCTGAATCTGTGATAGATGAGATCGAATAGATTGTACCATTACATTATAATTTGAAAATTTTTTAAGTGTTCTAGTTTTCAAGTCTTGACAAATCCATCTAAACACTTTCCCAGGTCCATTCCATTTGCAAAAATGCTTTTCTGCTAGTGTTTCTAGTCTTGCAAATCTGAGTAGCCTACTTTGACTATTTGCCAAATGCGCCTAGTTATTCATAATGAGCCCTAATTTCATATTCATATTTTCCTCATGAAAGTGAACCAATGCCCCAATTTTTGTCTATCAAAGTTTCAGTTTGCCTTATTTTTAAAGCCGAATCTGAATGCATTTTATGGTTTCCCGACATGTTTTCTTGTAGGCAGTTTTGAGAAGGCAACTTTGATAGTCAATATCTTTGGCTGAGAATTCATCATGAGATGAGATTTGACAGGGTATGAGAATGCAGAATAGAGAATCAATATGTTTGATTTTAGAGCCCAGTCAGGTGTTTTGGTCAATTTTCAAAGCCAGTCAAAGGACCTCTTGGCACAAAACTGGCAGTTGGTAGGAAAAGTTGATGGTCAATTTTAAATGATGCAACAATGATTGAATTTTTATCAAATTAGTATTAAATGATTGATGGATCAATTTGAAGGATCAAGTGTTTGAAAACAAGAAATTTTTTAGTTGGACCCACCTTAGGGCCCGACTATTTTCACCAGATGAATAAGGCATCAGGGTTGTTTTTTCAAGATGTGTACACATTATTAGTGGAGTCAAATAGACAATAGTGAGTTCTCATGCATAGTGTATGAAATAAATAAGTTAAAGTTTCCATATTGTTTTGTGCAAAAGGAGGGTGATGTTATTGGAGATTTAGCAAGGAACATACAATAATGTTTATCAAGCATGTGATTTTGACACTAGGAAGGTGGTTTCCCTAAAGAAAGTGTAGTTTGATAGTTTGGAGCTTGAAAGTTTTTAGGTTCATGGCACGAGAGATCCAAGTTTTACGTAGAATTGATCATCCAAAAAATTGTCAAGATGGAGGGTTTGGTTACATCAAGGATGTCTTGTAGTCTATATGTTGTATTTGAACATGTAGATCATAACCTTGTTGGATTTCTTGCATGTTCTAATATAAATTTTAATAAATCCTAGGTGAAGTGCTATATCCAACGATTATTATATTGGCTTGACCCTCGTCATGTTCATGGTGTTTTGCATCATGATATAAAGGTTTCAAATCTTCTAATGGATAATACAAACATTCTAAAGGTAGCTGACTTTGACCTCCACAATTTTTGTTGGAAAATAGTTTGCGGAGATGGAATTCTTGCACAATACAATTGATACTTACACAAGTGTAAAAGGGGGAGTTTGAGCTATTAAATTTTGTAGAGTGATAATTACACCATGCACCATTCATCCATGGGATCTGTGGAACTCCATGGTAGGGGAAGGAATCTTCAAGCTAATGTTTCACTAGGTAGCATGGTAGTAACAAAGCTATAACAAGGCTTGTGCCAAATTAATCTTCCCCTAGTTTTCTAAATTAGTTGAAGGCATTGGAAATGGTCCATATAGCATTTCAAAAAATTGAATTAAACAAAAGCCTAGTGTGTAAGCAGGAAAAAAGAGGAAGGACTACTCTGCATGAAGCTACTTTGAATGGAAATAAAGAACTCTACAAAAATCTTTTGAAAATAAATCAAAAAATAATATATTTGAAAGAGAGGGACGGATGAACCTCTATATATGATGCAATTATAGGAGAACATAATGGGTAATATTTTGTAAAGATCTTTCTTGGAGAGAATGTGAATAGAGATACTCCTTTGAATTATTTAGTGGATCAAAATGAATTGACACCATATAGAGTCTGGTAGATCGAAAACATCCATAGCAGGAGTATAAGAAAGCTCAAAAAACTTGCAGACTGGGTCAAAGACCATGCTTATGGATTAAATGCTCAATCAATGTGTAATGGAGTTGGAAGAAGGTAATGGACATTATTTATGGCTTGTTCGAGATGCACACAATACTTGATGGTTTGGAGGAATTCAGGTGTCCTAATTTGTTAACTGAAAAGTACAAACCATTTGGTGTCCTAAGTTGTGCTCTAAAGGTGCAAGAAACCATCCATGAATAGCTCGAAAAGGGGGTGGAAAAGCCCTACCATGCAATGAGAAATAGTGGGAAAGGCTTTTTCTTTTATCCCACATTGAGAGGGGATTGGAACTTTAAAGTTTTTATAAACTCCAATATTCAGTTGGTAGTTGTCTTCAAGGACAATGCCTTTTGAGAAGTGAAGAATGCTCGCAAGGGGCCCACCCAACTGAACGAAGACCATAAATTTTGACCAACCACTCCAATTAAGAGGAAGATGATGTCAACATGACCTGCACCTATTGAATTTATTTGAAGTAACTAGTGGTCTCTATGTCACCACCAAAAATTGGGAGAATTTTTCCTATAGTGACATGGCGACCTCTCGGGAAATTAAAAACACGATGGGAGTTGTGGGACCCGCCAGTGGTCAAGGGACAAACCATCTTTTGACATGTGGCATTGTTTGATTGGTCAAGGGAGATATAAGGAGATACATTGAAATAATGAGTCTTTCTGAGCATTCAGTCTCCAAATTTAAAAAAATTATTTTAAATGATGAATTTTCCATAGTTTAGACTATAGAGATATTTAATTTTTTTCAAATTTATTCATTTAAACTGCCCATTTTATAGACCTGGGTTAGTGTTTCAAAAGATTGCCAGAGGGGTGAGACTGAACCAAAATATGGACTCCAATATACCGTTGGAATTGGCAAGAGATGAGTTATCCATTTTTGGAGCTAGTTTTTACACATGTATTAAGGGATAGCTTTACAAGGGGTTTTGTATTTTTAGTAGGATGCTTATTTGCAAGAAATCATTTCATCAGTGCAGTTACAAAATTCAATTATGATACACTTGATATGTTTGGTTGGCTTAATATGTTTAAAATTTGATACATAATGATGTATTTTGCCTCCAGTATTTTACAATTTTCATGCTTTTTGATGTAACTTTTCAGAGATTTTTTGTCTTTTGCAAGTAGTTATTTTTCCATCAAGTGTTGAATATATTTTCAACTTTGGAGGCAAAATGAGTGAGGATTTGATTTTCTAGTGGTTGGGAGAGATTTGAGAGATGTTTTTAACTTTTTGGGGAAGTTTTCCAAGTGGACACATGGTGGTTGTAGAGTAGATCTAGGAATTCATTCCTTCTATATCTTTCTTTCTCTCATCCATTGTAGGGTTTGGCAATTTTTTCTATGAAACCAGTAGGGTTCCAATTTTTTACTGTGAGACTAGGTTGTTGATGGTTTTACTTCCTTTCTATTGAGTAGAGCTCTATCTATGAAGGCCACACATCCATTCTTGTGCAAGTTTTATTTTCATTTTTGTTAACCTCAAAATGGTTTTTGACACTTGAGTGCCAACACACTTAAACACTTTCTACATTGGAGCCAAGTACACCATGTATGCCGAGCCACAACATGAGCTGAGTCAGGAAAGCCTTCAGATGTCGAGTGATCTTTAGGTGCCAAGTGAAGATTAGGTGTCGAGTGAAGATCAAATACCGAATGACTTTAGGTGCTGAGCATGATACAAGTGCCGAGTGATATTTGAGTGTCGAGTCATAGATGATGCCAAGCAATACAAAAATACAACAAGAGTTAAGTAAGCCAGTTTGTTACATGTGCCGAGCATCTGGAATCAGTAAGTGTCGAGCAACACATAATGCACATATGAGTTTGTAACTTTACAAATGTAGATGTAAACCATTTTCATGGCCAACATATGATGAATCTCGAAGGATTAAAAAGATAAGAATGAATCTTTTATCTTTCCTATGCGATCTACATGTAGCCAATAAGAAAAATGGAGAAGGCATGCAACCAATAGTAAATGTGCAAGGAATGAGCAGGAAATAGAGATTCAATATGGATCGTAGATCCATACCTAACCGTAAGTCTTCGAGTGTCTTTATAAGGAAGACTAAATCTCATTTTATGTGTGTGGATGGACAAGGGTGTGTAAGGAAAACTAATTTTCAGAGTGAAGAGCATCAGATCACAGAGGATCAAGATCAGAGAAAGAAAATCAAGTGCGTGTATTCAGCAATCGAAGGACTTTAGCAATTGTATTAGAAAGGAAACC
This sequence comes from Cupressus sempervirens, assembly GCA_028749045.1. NCBI lineage: Eukaryota > Viridiplantae > Streptophyta > Pinopsida > Cupressales > Cupressaceae > Cupressus > Cupressus sempervirens. The sequence continues at coordinate 674,712,783 of CM053788.1, read as the reverse complement.
CTATGGTGATAGGTTAGCTTAACAAATATTTTGTAGATCCTATAAATAGGTGATTAAATCCTTTAATAGGGTAACACTTCATGTAAAGTGTTTGAAATCCTTTAATCAAGTCATTATTGATACAGTGTAAAGCCTTTAACGGGGCAGACCATCAAAAGTGGTTAAACTTTATTACTGCAGTGATTTTGTGGGTATCTTCCCAACCCCAATTTTACCTTCTTATTCTGGGAGGGTTTCTAGGTTACCAAAATCTCAAGTGTTATGTGGTGATGCATATGTGTTTCTCATAATTGTTTGATGTGTTTATATGCATGCAATCTACTTTCAGTTAAAAGTTTTAATGGTCAAAGTATAGTACTTCTGATTCACCCCCCCTCCCCCCCCCCCTCTTAGAAGCATTATTCCTATTTGAATATTCCAACAATTGGTATTAGAGCTGCAAGGTTCTCACAAGAAGAAGTCTAACAGCTTGGAGAAAAAGGTTTGAATATGGAAGTCTTCAAACTTGGGAAGATTATTAACAATCAAGTGATTGATGTGCAATTGGCCCTACACAAAGTAGAGGAAGCAAGGGAGGAACTGAGAAAATCCTTGAAGAGAAGGAAGGATATAGCCATAGCTGAAAATGATATAAACTACAAGGAGATTGATACCACAAAATTGTGTACCAATGGAGACACTAAAGAGTTTGATGCAACAATAGCAAAATTGATGGAGAAAAACAAAGTTCAAACAGATGAGATAAGATCTCTCAAGATGGAACATGAATCTTAGGCCATAATGCTATGTGAAATCACTAAACAAAAGAAAAGAGTAGTTGAGGATAGAGTCATAATGGAAGATGACAAAAGAAATCTTGCAAACAGACTTGAAGAAAATTGTACTGAATTATCAAGGATCTCAAACATGCAAATGGATACACTTGCCCAAATGATGAATCTTCATCATGAACTCAATATGAAAGATATTGAGATCTCTACTTTGAAGATGCAGAATGAACAATTGCAGAATGAATTGAACAGAGAAAAAGAGGTAGTAGAGAATCTCAACAAATCAAGTGAAGCCATCAAGTACTTTGAACAGTTGATGAAATTTTCAAGATTAGCCCATGATACATTAGGACTTGGACACAACAACACTAAAATTGGAGAATAATCAAAAAGTGTTGAGCAAAGAAGCGACAAAGGTAAGGATTCTAAACCCACTTGTCATTATTGTAATAAAAAGGGACATACTGCTAATGTTTGCAGGAGTAGAAGAATCAATCAACAAAACACACCCAAAAACAAGAGTGACTGTCACAAGTGCAACATGCAAGAACATATGACACAAGATTGCAAATCCAGAGTTACAAGGACACAAAGATTTGATGGACATTGTCATAATTGTAAGAAGTATGGACACAGAGCATTTGAATGTAGATCAAAGCCTATGTGGACATCAATTCAGCCAACAAAAACAAAAGGAAATGAAAGTCAGTACCATTGGGATTACAACACTAGGTATAGCTATCATTATTGTTAAGAATATGGACATATACCCCAAAATTGTATAAGAACACATTTCAGAGGGAGTTATAGTAGGTGGCTAAGCCAAACCACATGTTTCAGTTGCCTAAAAATTGGTCACATCAGCAGAAACTGTCCTACAAGGTCAAAAGCACCAAAGATTGAAGTAAACAAGGGCAAAGAAAAGATTGATGTGGAATACATCAGAACAGACATGAAGAAGACATCATAGAGAAAGAATGAATCAAGTACATCCAATGAAAGGGTCACTTCACCCACAAGGTCAAGTGGTCATTTCTCATCCAAATAATCACAAGATAAGTCTATGGGGCTGATACATATAAAGAAGTATCATACATCAGCCATAAACCATGAAGAAGCAATGTAAAGTATAAATTTGCATGAAACAAGATGCCAAGACAAAATTTTAAATGATGATGCCGAGCTATCTTTGGATGCCGAGTAAAATTCTAGTGGAAGCCAAGTTCCTAACAGCGACCAAGTTGATGACTGATGTCGAGTTGAGTAACTCCTATGGAAGCCAAGTAAAATTCAAGTGCAAGCCGAGTTTGTAGTTGAGCATTTAATCATGATTTCAATCATTCTTCCTCATCGCGATTAAGAAAAAAAGGAGATAAAGAGCGCAGAGTGACTTCACAGCAGAGAATCTAGCATTCCAAGCAGATTGCAACCTCCTACAATGTGTTTTTATTGATCTTGAGGCATTTTCATTTGTGTCGAGCTACGCAATTTCATATTTTTGTAAAGCCCTAGTTTGCATAAATGGCTTTGAGTTCTAAGAAAACCCAGGAAAAAGAATCGTTTGAAGTACAACTAGTATCAAATGAGGTTAGGCAACCCAATTTTTTCCCTATTCTTGAATTTGCATACAAAAATGACCCAGTTGGAGCCCTTTCTTGCATACCCCCAAACGTTGTTATGGTCCAGGACATAAGAAGATGCTACAATTGCAAGATAGGAGCCCTAGGAGACATGGAAATAAGAGAAGCCTTTGTAAAGTTGTGTGTCGATGGAGTATTAAAAGATGAATACAAAATTGTTGAAAGGAAGGGTTTAACACAAGTTTTGATTTTTCCCACTGTGTTCAAGATAGAGTGGATCATACTTGTATTGAGTAGAATTCATGATGGTAGTCTGTGGTTGGAAGATGTCCCTATCAAACTCACAAAAAGAATCATTCATAGGGTAACTGGATATCCTACCCTAGATCGGCACAAGACCTTGAGAAGTGAATCCAAGTAGGTTATAGAAAATAACACAGGTGCTCAATGAAACAAAAGAGGAATGACTATTCATACCATTCAGGATCCTCTAGTTGAGTTTTTTGTTAGAGTTATTGCCCACAAATTCTACCAATCCAGTAGACTCAACAGTGTGCCATGTATTGCACTGGATTTAGGCTACAAACTGGTGAAAAAGGATCATACTTATGATCTTGCTGAACTGCAACTACAACAAATAAATGAAAACCTAATAGTTATAAGAAGGTCAAAGGGTGCCCAATGCAAATTTGGAACAATTTTGGTTTATATATTCTTTTATGTTCAGAATGAATTTCCTTCTTTTGGAAAAGTTACATGGAGAAGTGATAGGACTATCATATCCCAAATAAATGAATATATAGAACAAATGGGAGACATTTTTGACACCCTGATGACAAGAGGAATACCAATTTCCTTTGTAGAAAAAAATATTAATGATATATTCTTCTTAGTTGATATTGACTTCACCTGTATTCAAGAATCAATTCCAAGGGTGAGATGGCTAAGGCCATTTGGTTATGAAATTAACATTGATGAAGCATCCGCAACAATAACTGCATTGTTGGTAGAAGAGACAGATAAGAGTGCCCCACACTTTGGCACTTATGATGTGGTAAGGTCAAAGATAAATATGGAATTAAAAACTTCCTCCACATTGAAAAAGAAGGATAAACTAATGAAGAAAATTAAGAAGAAATTTGGTAAGGGGTAGAGGATGAAGCTAAAGAAGATGATGATGACAATGATGATGAAGAGGATGAACAAGAGCAAGGCCCAATGGAATTAACTCAAGGCCTAGGTGAAGACAAGGAGGAAGGTGCTGAGGAAGAAGAAGCTAAGGAATCACCAACCCAAGCCGAGCCAAAGAAGAGAAAGGCAAAATATCAGCCTCCAGCTTAGCCCAAACCAAAGAAAATTGCCACACCATCACCCCAAAAGCCAACAACTAGAGCTGCAACAAGGGCCTCTACTCAAAAAGCTAAAGAGGAAGCTACAAAGAAGAAACCAATCAAGAAGACATAGGAAGAGCCAAGGAAAAGAAGAAAATATGTAGCTCAACCTGATACTAATGAAGAAGATCAATCTAAAAAGGTAAGCCATTTTTCAGTTGATACATTATGTAAAAAGATTGGAAATGGAGATTTAAGCAACATAAATAAAGTTGATTTCAATAAACTCACTAAAGAAGAACATAATAGAATAGAAGAATCGGTTTATGAAATGATGACACTTTTAAGTACACTCCTCTTGAACTAGATGGACAATTGCCAGATGAACTATCTAAAATTGTAGAAGGTAGATGGCATTTCTATTTAAGAATGGAGAAGGAGATGAGAGAAACAACCCTTGCAAGCATACTGCCTGATTTGACTAAGGAGCAACTAGAGAAAGCAGTCAAAAGGCACAATGCCAGGTTTACACCTAAATACATGGCATTCTTCATTCTCCAAAAAAAAATGGAAGATATTGCACAAAGAATAAAAAAATCATGGAAGAACTTGTACAAAAAGATTGAAGACTTTCTTGAAGAAGAATACAAGGAAGAAGCTACTGCTCCATCAGAAGAGAGAAGAAAAAGTAGAGAAGAAAAGAAGGAAGAAGAAAATAAACAAGAAGAAGAAAAGAAGGAAGAAGAAAATAAAATAGAAGAAGAGAAGAAGGAAGAAGAAAAGAAAGAAATAGAGGAGGAGACACAAAAGCAAAATGAAATGGCAACAACTAAGGAAGAGCAACAACAAGATCAGAGTGTGCAAGACACACAATTGCTGCCTTCTAGCCCTCCTCATGTACCCATCACACCTATAGAAAATGTAATAGTACAAGATGTTCCTAACACTTCTGCTCAGAACATCAATCCATTAACTACAGAGGATCTCAAAAGAATCCTTGACCAATCTACACAACAAGCAAGATTATGTGCAAATCTAGTATTGGTCAGTATGGATGAATTACAAAAACTAGTAGAAAACACAATTAGAGATAAGGTGAATCCACAAGAACCACCTTCCATCATCTCTATAGCTACTAGTGGTCAACTTCAAATGTCAACAGTTGTTTCAACAAGCATAGTTGACACCACAATTCAGAAGCCGAGTGCAACAGCAGACAAAGAAATAGAACAAATAGGACAGACTATTACATCTGATCCTACAGCACAAACTCAAGGTGCACTTCCTACAATTACAATAATTGATCAAGGTAGACAACAAGAGGAGAAAATAGAAGAAACCCCTAAAGAGCAGGAGGCAATACAAACATTGATAAATTTGCCTACCTCAGGGACTCCTTCACAAAAGCCATTACAAATATCAACACCAGGATCAAGTTCTACAAAAGTTGCAAGGGTACTTCACTATGGAGACCCTAAACTAGATGAGGAGATATTCATACCAAGTTATGACTCAAAAACAATAAACATTGATCAAATTAATGAGGTGCAAGAAGCATTAAACAAAAGAAAGAGGCAAGAGATACTCAAGAAGGAGCATCAACAAAAACAAACTTTACATGAAATTAAAGACATATTTATGGATGCCTTCAGTATTCAGTCACCAGATAAGTCCAAGCATAGCATGGAACAATTATCAGATATTGTTGAATAGGTGACCAATACAGACCTAGAGACAAATGCAAAACTCATGGAATGGTTTGAAAGAAAATTCCAAGGAAAAGTTAATGAGAAAATATCTAGTGAAATAGCACTTTCACAGATTGAATTGGCAAAGGTCATAGACAAAGTGAAAAAGGTACTTGAGAATATATTCTCACTGTACAAGAAGTTGTGTGACTTTTCATATTTCACACAAGAGACCAGCCAAAAGATAATGAGCCTGGAGAGAAATTTGAATATTTCTAGCATGCAGCTACCAAAAGATCCAACTCAAAGTGAGAAGCATTTTGCTCAAATGCTTCACACTCAAAAAGAAATAGTTGTATTAACAACAGAAGAGGCCACCATCAAGGCAAAACTATTACAACTCCAATCCTCCATAACCCCACATTTGGAAATCCTCCATAAAGAACAAGTCTATGCTGAAACTGTTCTCAAGAAAGACCCTAATCTTTCTACTTCAGAAGAACTTATTCACCTTGCTGCAGAAACTACCCTCTAGCATAAATCATTGGAAATTTCTTTGCATAACTGGGATGCAGCTCTTAGGATGATTATGGAGGTAAACAACACATTTTTGGCCAAATATGGTCTTAACCTTAAAACCCTCTAACATAAGTGTCAAAAATGGGGAGACAAGATAAGAGGGAGACAAGATAATGGGGGAGATAAGATAAAAAGGCGGAGCATGATATGGGGAGATAAGATAAAAAGGTGGAGCATGATATACAACATCAAATTTTGGTTACCAAGATAGCACAGATGATGGCACAATCAATTCAGGGGGAGTTAAAATAATTTTGAGGTATATATATTGTAAATTACAAAATTTTGATTAAGGTTTTAAAACCTCTATATGTAAACCGAGCAGATTAGTAAATGTACTCATAAGGTCAGTTAAGTGTTTTTGTCACTCATGTCAAAGGGGGAGATTGTTAACCTCAAAATGGTTTTTGACACTTAAGTGCCAACACACTTAAACACTTTCTACATTGGAGCCAAGTACACCATGTATGTCGAGCCACAACATGAGCCAAGTTAGGAAAGCCTTCTGATGCTCAGTGATCTTCAGGTGTCGAGTGAAGATCATGTGCCGAGTGAAGATCAAGTGCCGAATGACTTTAGGTGTCGAGCATGATACAAGTGCTGAGTGATATTTGAGTGCCGAGTCATAGATGATGTCGAGCAATACAGAAATACAACAGGACCCGAGTAAGCCAGTTTGTTACATGTGCCGAGCATTTGGAATCAGTAAGTGCCGAGCAACAAAAAATGCACATATGAGTTTGTAACTTTACAAATGCAAATGTAAACCATTTTCATGGCCGACATATGATGAATCTCGAAGGATTAAAAAGATAAGAATGAATATTTTGTCTTTCCTATGCAATCTACATGCAACCAATAAGAAAAATGGAGAAGGCATGCAACCAATAGTAAATGTGCAAGGAATGGGCGGGAAACAGAGATTCAATATGGACCGTAGATCCATATCTAATCGTAAGTCTTCAAGTGTCTTTATAAGGAAGACTAAATCTCATTGTATGTGTGTGGATGGATGAGGGTGTGTAAGGAAAACCAATTTTCAGAGTGAAGAGTATCAGATTACAGAGGATCAAGATCAGAGAAAGCAGATCAAGTGCCTGTATTCAGCAATTGAAGGATTGTAAGCTATCAAGTTTATTATACCTAATACTCTCCAGCAATTGTATTAGAAAGGAAACCCTATGGTGATAGGTTAGCTTAATAGCTATTTTATAGATCCTATAAATAGGTGATTAAATCTTTTAATAGGGTAACACTTCATGTAAAGTGTTTGAAATCCTTTAATCAGGTCACTATTGATACAATGTAAAGCCTTTAATAGGGCAGGCCATCAGAAGTGGTTAAACTTTATTACTACAGTAATTTTGTGGGTATCATCCCCACCCTTGTTTTACCTTATTATTCCTAGAGGGTTTCTGGGTTACCAAAATCTCAAGTGCTATGTGGTGATGCATATGTGTTTCTCATAATTGTTTGGTGTGTTTATATGCATGCAATCTACTTTCAGTTAAAAGTTTTAATGGTCAACGTATAGTACTTCTAATTCAAACCCCCCTCCCTCTCAAAAGCATTATTCCTATTTGAATATTCCAACAATTTCATGTATTATTTATTTGAGATAATGAAGATTGATGATAGATCAAGTAATATATCATGAGTTTCATTCAGTGTTACCAGTTAATGTATTTAGTCTTTCCAAGGATAAATACAAAAGGGGATTTCAATGAATTATCTGTGTTCTCTTATTTTGTCTCCTAATTCTTCATATGCTATTAACTTTCTTTTTAAATAAATAAGGTTTATTTAATTTAAGACAACTTGGATGAGTTGTGTATCAAATTTGTTGTTGCTTTTACTTCAAGGAATTAAGTAAATGCTTCAGCGATTTGATAGGGTTTCTAGGTGTATGGAGGGGATGTTAGTAAGAATGGAGTTTGGGGATTTCTATTGATAAACTTAATTGTAAGGAAATCTAGTTAGGTCATCCTACTAGTAGTGACTCTATGTTGCAATGGATAAGGCATTGATCACTAAATCAGATGCAAGCTGAGATAAAGGTCATTTGCACAAATCATTTTAATCAAATCAGTTCAGTTTTCCATGTTTCGTAATGGGTTGAAAGGAATTAACCCTCACTTAGCTTATTGGTTCATAGGTTATGATTTGTAGCTATTTCATTCATATGTTATTTTATAAGTATCAAAAGATATAAGGGTTTCATCTATTGTTAAGAGGTTTAGATTTTATGTTTATTTGCACTGGTACCATATATCAGAATCTCAAGGTTTACCCACCTAGGTATTGCAAAGCCTAAGGTGAAGAAGGAGTTATGCCTTATAGTTGGCCCAAGATTAGCAGTCAAGTGCATCAATCATAGGAATTTTCTAGCCTTAGATGTATTGGTCTGGTTTCTTGGTTCTTTTTAAAATCTGTTAAGTTAGGAGCCAATAGAACCTGAGTATGTTACATTGTGTTAATTGATTTCTCTAATCTCATTTGGATTAAGCAATTCTTGGAAGGAATGCAAGAGGAGATAACAAAGTATTTTTACTATTTATTGTTATATTACAAGTGTAGTAAATTGATCAAAGTATCTAGTGATGCATGCAAAGACAAAGAATATATTAATCAAATATCACTACTTGAGGGAGAAAGTACAAGATAAACAAGTAAGGCATGAATATGTGAAGTCTAAGGAGAAAATTGTGGACATATTTACTAAGCTATTTCCTAAGGATGATTTTGAGTATCTAAGAGGTAAATTGGGGGTCCTCCCCTATCCAAAATCCACTAAGAGAAGATGCATGTTGCATTAATTCATAGATGAAGAAAAATATCTTTGTGGAGTTGATGTAAGAATTCACACTTAGGAGCATTTCTAAAGTTGTAAAAATTATTGTAATGAAACTAATGTAAATAATACATACAAGGTACAAGGTATAACTACAAGGTTTTATAAGTTTCACATTGGAACTTAATTACCTTTGGCATTGTTGTCAAGGGTGGAGACAAAGAATAAGAAAATGGGGAAATGATGAATAAGTAAAGATGGAAAGAATAAAAAAAGGGAGAGAATCGGAATTATGGATGAAATATCAAAGGAGGAGTCAATACAAAAGAATGAAGATACTGCTCAATTGAATGAGAGCATATCCTAAGGGGGAATGTTGAAGGATAAATTATGGAGGAGAAATTTTAAAGAATGATGCTGCTGAAGATATAGACCAAGTACATGTGATGATTTTTTTTATAGAGAACTTGAATGATGTCAAAGAGTTGAACGTTTGTAGTATTTTCAATGCATACATTTGATTATCTTATGTAATGCTTTGTAATGTAAAATCATTTGTTTATGTGTTATCGTCAATGCCAAAGGAGGAGATTGTTAGACCTAACTAATTATGTAATTGATAATGTTATGTACGTATGTGAAAGATTCATATCATTTATTATGTTATCATTGATGTCAAAGTCTTAGTTGGCTAGATGCTATGCTAATTCAGTACAGTGTCATATCATTTGATTGATGAAGAGGATTTGAAGAAAGTATGTTGATGACATGGGCACTTGAATGAGTTGGATAGTAATAATGTAATATTGGTTTGATTATTTTACAATCATGTAATGCAATGATCAAGTCAATGTATTCACCAAGCTATATGAGCTACACTGAGTGACAAGGTAAAAGGAGTATAATATTACCCAAGCTATTATAGTATTGATTCAACATTTGTATAAGGAAGTTAAAGTTAAATATTAACCAAGTAATTCATATGTTAACCAAATAATATATTGACCAAGTAAAATATAATGTTCATTGAGTATGTATTTGAATAACAAATTAAGGAATATAAAATTTTAGGCTAACTTGTGACGAAAATAAAGAATGTTTGAGATGATTGAAGGCTAAAGTCAAAGTTTGTTACAAGATCTATGACTAGAAAAATACAATGAAGACTTGATGGTGGATATTTAAACATGATAATGATGAGAAAAAATTTCAATGAAATTTCTATTTTCTAAGTGACTAAACACATTGAATCTGAGATCTACAAATGTGGTTAAGAAGAAAAACCTGGAAAAATCTGGAAGCATAGTTTACTATATTATTGTTGATTATATATCTAATCGATTATTTTAAGTTAGAAGATTTGTGTGAATGAAAGAGAAGGAAAAGATCAAGGTGAACTGAGAAGAGCAGAAGGAAGATCAAATAGAGTCAAAACAAAGTGAAAGTATGAAGAAGTGAATCAACTAAGCAGAGATCAGATAAAGAAGAAGACAAAGAAAAACAAAGATCTAAATAAGCAAGGTAGTGCTAAATCTTATAGATCATTTTCCTATTACTTTCTTACCATTGTAAGAGAAAAATATCTTGACCAAGTTGACCTAACAAGTTTGTGAAATTCTATATGGTAACATTGATTAGTGATGTTTGTAAGTCCTTTAGAGTAGGCCATTCTTTAGACAAGATCAAGGAGTGATAAGGTCTATATGATATTTATGTTAAAACCTTCTAACTAGGTCACACTAAAAATGTGCATGTAACCTTTTAAAAGGTTGGCTCATAATAGAGCTCACTTTAGAAGAGTAAAAATTATTTGGGTTGTCAGTCCTAGGTGGTTTTTCCCTTTACAGGGTTTCTACATTAAAACATGGTGTCAATTGTGTGAATGTTTTTATGTTTCAAGTTATTTTTTCATGGTATTGACTTAATACTACAACTTGGTAACAATTAGGTAACAATAAGGTAAAATATAAGTTATATTTATGATACTCAAAAATAACAAAAACAATGAGATAAACATTTTAAAGTAAACTGATTACAAGATTGAATTGAGAATTTGAATGAGAACATCAAGTTATTGTAATTGATGCTTATGAAGTTGAATTGGTACTAAAGTATTTGAAAGGCCTATAATATAACTGGACATAATTGATTCAGCCCCCCTCTAAGTAATCTAATATTGTTATGCTCTTTTCTTTTTAGTTTACTTATTATTGTATGTATATGGTTAGTTGTTGATATCCTTAATTGGACAAAAGTATGGGAATACTTATTTACCCTCCACTATCAGTAGTCCCTATTTCTAACATATACATATTGAACATATGAAATGTATCAAATTTAACTTCCAAAAACATGACCAATACCATCCTTGAATAGTCATCAATAAACAATATGAAATATTTATCACCATGATAACCTTTTGGGCCAATTGGGCCATATAAATCAATATGTACCTGTTAGTGAAAAAATTATACTCCAAAGAAATACATACAGATTTTAAAAAAAATGCATAGATAGGAAGACTAAATATACACTAATAGTTGGGTCATTTTGTTATTGAAAAGTGTAAGCACCCACTGAATTTATTTGAGTACAACTCCCCATGTATAATTTGTAATGAATTCACGAAAATAAAAATACAAATGCTTTTAACCAGAAATCAGAAAAGGCAGACAAACATCCACTCATAAACACGACGTAGATGTGAGGAAACTGATTAACTAAAAGAAAACAATAAGCAAATGATACAAAGCTCATTTACTTGATCATTACATTAAAGAAGAAATGCAGATTGAAAGATAAATTGTTCTCTCCAAAGACACAAATAACAAAACCCAAATTCTTAATAATAATCGTGGCAATAACTGTATGCATCAAAATTGCATTTAGAGACAATTAAGCTAACTCAAAGATTAACATTAACTACAAAGCTAATACACAAACCCAAAGTTCTGGTATACTAAAACTCTCTTCCTCTAAAAGCAACAAAACAAAGAAAAATCTATCCCTTGACACACAATAATCATTCATTCAAAAAATCATATATCCTCTAGTAGCACAAAATCCATAGAAAAATGCAATCTCCCTCCTCAGCATTATAAATAGAATAAAATAGAGCAGAAAACCCCCCCTCTCAGAAGCCCAAAGTCTATAGAAAAAGGCAGTCTCCCCCTCGGTAAAAACTAGAACCCCTATTTGCCTTGTTTGCAATCTATTTAACATCTCTCTTTCCCCTAACATTTTAGTTACATAACTGATTCTTGGGCAAGCTCTTATCTACCTGTTCTCATGTGATTTTAAAATACCATTACATATCCTATTATTGAGGAATGGTAAGGTGTCAAGGGTAATTATAATGCTTAATAAAACATTATAATATTGCTTTCTCTTTACCAAATTTTCACTCAAGGACACCTGCCACTATTTAATTCTAAACATTATGGAGTTCAATATGCCATATGAAATTGTTGACAAGTGTTTTTATATGTGAATGGTTTACATTTATAATTTCCCCCAGTGAATGTTTTCACCTCCATGGATGATCAAGACAATCAAACTTCTTTGGCATTAACATGAGAGCCCAACTGTCTCAATGATTCCCCATCTTACCATAAAGCTCATTATTTGAAATTAGATGTGTTCAATTTGTAGATTTTGTTGTTTTAATTGACCACCTGAGTGTCTCTCTGAAAACACTACTCCCATTTATCAGGACTCTTCCATGCATGAGGATCAAGATGATGACTTCTTCCAATCTCAAGGTCTGACTAAGGCAAAGACAGTTCAAGCTCTCCAATTCACACATGTCAATGTGAATGCATCGTTCTTTTGCAAATGAACAATGCCAATTTGGGTTATGCAAGGTCCATGAACCTTCAATTTATGGTTTCAGATATCTTATCAAATTATTTATTTCTGAGCACCATGCCAATAATATGCCTATGGGTCACTGGTTTTATGAATCCAGATTTGACAAAATACCATGACTATGATGTTCTTTGACATTATGTCAAACAAGTCACATACATGTTCAATGTATGCCCAATCACAAGATAACAAAAGAATGGGTTCAGGTGGCTCTTTCATGATATTTGGGTTTGTTGTTGATAGTCCTCAACATGGACGAGTCCAACATAAAATATCTCTCAATCGTTGCACGAGGATTATTGCAACCTTCCCTTTCTGTTATATTTACACGGTGCTTGCTTTTCCATGGCAATACTTCATCAAGCCTTTAGACAATCCTCATGCTCTTCATACTAATTGTTCAGCTTAAATGAGGATTGATGAAGTTCAACCCTCACCCTTCATCAATTTTTGACATTTTTTTATCATGAGGCAATACAAAATGTCAATCACCAACAATCCTTGTGTCAACTTGGTGTTTGACACCTCATCTCGACTACCTACAGACTGTAGAATTTTTTTTTTAAGGCAGACTTGAATTTGATGCCCATATCAATGAAGATGATTGAGAAGAAAAACAACTTCAATAGGTGGTTCATGAAAGAAAATTGATGCACTTAGGCTATCGTTGTGACTTACTAGGAATAGCTTTGGGCCTGGTGATTTGAATGAGAGCCTTGTCTCTATAAGATTCATCACAATTTCACATAGTTTTGTCCCCCTCTTCAATCAAGTTTTAGCATTTGAAATACATAACTATCTTTGAAAACCTTCATCATTGTGATGACATCTCACATCATGTAATTGTCATATTTGAGTATTTTGTCAAATAAATGTCATGTACTATTTGTCTTTTCATGCATGATACCCACCACAATCCTATTTTACCATCCATCCACTTGTAAAAACTTGATGACAAATAAAGGTTTGATGATGCTTTGTCACATTTTTTTTGGTATTTATGCATATCTAATTCCTCTGCACTTGCAATCTTTTATCTGCTTTACCTATTGTTTGACATCATTTCATCCCTTGTATACTCAAAGAAAAACCTAGTTGCTCTATTTAATTGATTGTCCTACCATGTACAATTCATTGGATGCACTTTTAATGATACTCAAATGACCATAATGGAGTTTAAAATTTCCTATTTGGATCTTTGAAATTGAAATGGCTGAGCCATTGAAAATAAACAAGTAAATTTGAACTCACATTTTAGAATGAATTTTGAAAATCAAAATCTACATTTCTCTTGAACCACTGAATTTGCATCTCCTTTGAACCCATACTTCAAATTGACAATGTTGGACATATAAATTTGGAGTTTGACTTTGGCTTTGCAAACTCAAACTTTGAACATGAACTCAAAAGCAGAACCTTGAAGTATGTGAATTTGGGAACTGAACATTGATGTGCACCTTTAAACACATGAACTTTGGGACCTTAACCAATAATGGAATCAATATAAACCTTAATCCTTGAAGCACTAAATTGTGCTACAAACTTGACAAGGTGAACCTTTGAACTTGTGCTTTAGAAATGAAATCAACAGAACACTTGTAGTATGAAACTTGCCGAACCATGAACTGAGATGACTTAAAATAACCATCTAAACTTGCTTCAGCAACTTTGAACCATTTCAAACCTCTTTGAACTAAGTTCAAAGAAGTTCAAAACCCTAAATTAAAAATTTTATTACAGGGGCCTATATGAGGGCTAACGTTGGCTCTATAGGGGGACTAATTTTGATACAGAATCAGAGAACTCTAGCGACCTCTAGGTACCAAAAAAGTGCCTTATCCATTGGGTGAATATAGTCACTAAGAAAAGGGAAACTAGGAGTTGCTTGCAAAAAGGGTGGAGGGGAGTATGGCAAAAATCAACTAGGAAAACACATAAACTACCAACAAGCACGAAGCTTGTACATTATTCAAACTAAAACTATGCACACTAAAAGCATATTTACAATATATACACAAGGTAGGAAGAGAACCTACCATGAGAACTAGAAGAAAGAAGAAGTCATGTGAATCCATTTACTGGTTGGGAGAAGTAAGAGCCCTTTCGTAGCAATAGGTTGTGCCATAATGGAGCATCTCTAGACCACTACCTAATGGTTATCTCTTCAATGCTAAAGCTCAAGCTCATAGTATGCAAAAATTTGGAAACCCAAAATTCTTTCCCAAACAACCAAAGCTCATCAAATAATTCCTCATCTTCAAATGGTTCTTCTATATCATTTTTTAGATCAAGAAAGGTCTCCAATTGAGCAGAAAAATATTCAAGAAATTTTTCAGTAGCCTCCCAACTACTCTCTACAATGACCTACTTATCTCCATAATCATGAGAATCATGTTTCACATTATCAAATAGAGAGAATTCATCCAACATTGGATCAAATTTATCATAAAAATTTGCTCCAACTCTATCAAGAATTGGGGCATCATCAAATATGTAAAATATTTTATCTTTGCTTTCTCCCAGCGCATCTTCAAAATTCACAACATTATCTTCAATAGATTCACACCCAAAGTAATGAAATGAATCACCAAAAAAACTCTTACAGTATATTTGTTTTGAATTCATACTTGGATTGTCTAAAGAGGGATCTCCTTGCCTAAGAGATGATAAAAATCTGCATATGATGTCTCCCTCTTCCTTGTAGGGGAGAGGGTCATCCAATTACTCAACTGAGTCACCCATAGAATGAAGACTAACCCCAACCTTTTCTCCTTCTATCAAAGTTTTGACATGTTCTAATATGGAAGAAGTGAACATATTTTCATCATTTAATGGTGAATCCTAAGGCTAAAACAAAGGATTTTTCTCTGATAAGAACATCCTCACAAAACCCCATTGGTAAGTATAATGGGTTGGGCTCACTCCAAGCAACCTCATCTCCCAGCCTTTCAAAATTTTCTTCAATCTGTCTTGCTATTGTTGCATTAGATTGAAGACAGACTACTTCCATTGGATGTGTAAGATGATCATCTTCTTGAAAACTGCCCAGTTTAGAGGTGAGCAAATCTATCTCTATTTCAATAGTCTTAACATTTTGAATAAAAGTTTCTTCCTAGAACTTATCACTTTCACATTTAGCCAGATTTGGATCAATAACTGAACCATACTTAGAGGGAATCTCTTGATTATGAAACCTTTCTCTTTTAGTAGAAAGCACATTATTTAATACTTCCAATGAGTAATCCATAGGCACAAAGTTGGTTTTAAGATGACTTTCCTTCTCTTCACTCTCATTGCTACTAGGATTCTCACTCTTAGCTTGAGTGTTCTTGTTCTCCCATGTTTGATTTTCTTGTGGATGAGCTATGGCCATTTGGGGTTCTTGCTTGCCTAGAACCAAAAAATTGTATGAGATGAGATGTGAAGATATAACTAGGGCTTCATCATCATCCACCTCCAAATGTTTGTTCAATTGAAAAACTTTCTCCTAAAGTTCTTGCAAGTCTTTCAACTTGTGAAATCTCACAAAGAGACTTCTCTATAATAGCCAAGAATTGGAGTCCTCTTCTATGCTTATGTTGTTCCTGACAGCTTAAGAGATACTTCCTTTAGAGTTGTCCACAAATTTTTGTAACACTTTATCATCCATTTGATAAAGTTCCATGAGAGTGGGATTTGGCCTTCTCATGACTTTCATATTTAGCATGGTCTTCGTATAGAGTTGCCAATCTACTACACATCAAGATAATCATAAAACTGAGGAAACAATTATTAGGCACTAAATCTTCATTTCTAGATCCCCAACAGAGTTGCAAAAAATCTATTAGTGAATATATTTTCCTCCAAAGAAATACATACATATTAACCCCAAAATGCCTAGATAGGAAGACTAAATATGCACTAGCAGTTGGGTCACTTCGTTATCGAAAAGTGTAAGCACCCTCTAAATTTATCTAGATATAGTTCCCCCTATATAATTTACAATGAATTTACGTAAATACAAATGCTTTTAACTAGAAAGCACAAAAGGGAGACAAAAATCCACTCATAAACATAATGTAGATGTGAAGAAATTGATTAACTACAAGAAAATAATAAGCAAATGATACAAAGCTCATTTACTCGATCATTACATTAAAGAAGAAATGTAGACAGAAAGATGAATTTTTCTATCCAAAAACATGAATAATAAAGCCCAAAGTCTTAATAATAATTGTGGCAATAACTGTATGCATCAAAACTACATTTAGAGACAATTAAACTAACTCAAAAGATTAACATTAACCAGAAAGCTAATACACAAACCCAAAGTTTTGGTATACTAAAACTCTCTTCCTCTAAAAGCAATAGAGCAAAGAATAATCTGCCCCTTGACACACACTAATCATTCATTTAGAAAATTGTATATCCTCCTATAGCACAAAATATACAGAAAAATGCAATCCCCCTCTTCTACATTATAAATAGAATAAAATAGAGCAGAAAACCTTCCTTTTAGAAGCCCAAAGTATGCATAAAAAGGTAGGTTTCCCCCGAAAAAAACTAGAACCCCTATTTGCCTTGTTTGCAATCTATTTAAGATCTTCTCTTTCATGTAATATTTCAGTTACATGACTAATTCTTGGGGAAGCTCTTATCTACCTGTCCTCACATGATTTTAAAATAACATTACATATCCTATTATTGAGGAATGGTAAGGTGTCAAGGGTAATTATAACGCTTAACAAAACATTATAATATTGCTTGCTCTTTCCCAAATTTTTACTCACGGACACCTGCCACTATTTAATTCTAAACATTATGGAGTTCAATGTGCCATATAAAATTGTTGACAAGTGTTTTTATATGTGAGTGGTTTACATTTATGTCTTTCCCTGGTGAACGTTTTCACCTCCATGGATGATCAAGACAATCAAACTTCTTTGGCATTAACTTGAGAGCCCAACTATCTCAATAATTCCCCATGTTACCATAAAGCTCATTATTTGAAATGAGATGTGTTTGGTTCAAAAATTTCACTATTCTGATTGACCACCCAAGTGTCTCCCTAAAAATACTACTCCCATTTGTAAGGACTCTTCCATGCATGAGGACCAAGATGATGAATTCTTCCAATCTCAAGGTTTGATTAAGGCGAAGACAATTTAAGCTTTCCAATTCACACATGTCAATGTGAATGTATTGTTCTTCTGCAAATGAATAACACCAATTTGGGTGACACAAGGTCCATGAACCTTCAATTTATGGTTTTGAACATCTTGTCAAATTATTTATTTCTAAGCACCATACATATAATATGCCTATGGGTCACTAGTTATATGACTCTAGCTTTGACAAAATACCATGATTACAGTGTTCTTTGACATTATATTAAACATATCACATACATTTTCAATGTATGCCCAATCTCAAGATAATAGAAGAATGGGTTCGGGGGGCTATTTCATGATATTTGGGTTTGTTGTTGATGGTCCTCAATGTGGACAAGTCCAACATCAAACATCTCTCAATTGTTGCACAGGGATTATTACAATGTTCCCTTTATGTTATAGTTACACAACGTTTTCCTTGCCATGTCAATGCTTCATCGGGCCTTTAAACAATCCTCATGCTCTTCATACCAATTGTTAAGCTTAAATGACTTTGTGCATTATGTCAAACAATTAATATGCACTATTGGTACTCCAACAATGAGGATCGATAAAGTTTAGCCATCACCCTTCATCAATGTTCAACATTTTTTTATCATAAGAAAAAACAAAATGTTGATCACCGGCCCTCCTCGTGTCAACTTGGTGTTTGAAAACTCATCCCAACTACCTATAGACTATAGAAATATATATTTTTACAACACACTTGAATTTGATGCCTATAATAGTGAAGATGATTAGGAAGATGAACAACTTCAATAGGTGGTTCATGAAAGCAAATTCATGCACCTAGTCTGGCCTTGTGACTTACTAGGAATAGCTTTGGGCCTGGTGATTTAAATGAGAGCCCCATCTCTATAAGATTCATTATGGTTTCACATAGATTTATCCCCCTCTTCAATCAGGTTTTAGCATTTGAAACACATAATTGTTTTTGAAAACCTTCATCATTGTGATGACATCTCACACTATGTAACTTTCAGATTTGAGTATTTTATCAAATAGATGTCGTGCACTATTTCTTGTTTTCATGCATGATACCCACCATGATCCTATTTTACCATCCATCCACCTATAAAAACCCAATGACAAATAAAGGCTTGATGATGCTTTGTCACAATTTATTTTTTGGTATTTATGCATATCCAGTTGTGCTGTGATTGCAATCTTTTATCTACTTTACCTATTATTTGACATTAAGTCTTCCCTCGTATACTCAAAAGAAAAATCTGGTCACTCTATTTAATTGATTACCCCACCATGTACCATTCATTGGATGCACTTTTAATGATACTCAAATGACTAGAATGGAGTTTAAACTTCCCTATTTGGATATTTGACACTAAAATGGGTGAGCCATTGAAGATAAACATGTAAATTCAAACTCAAATTTTAGACTAAACTTTGAAAATCAAAATCTACATCTCTCTTGAACCATTGAATCTGCGTCTCCTCCAAACCCATATTATAGATTGACAATGGCGAACATTTGAATTTGGAGTTTGACTTTGGCTCCACAAACTCAAAATTTAAACATGAACTCAAAATCTAAACCTCAAAGTATGTGAACTTAGGAACTGAACATTGGTGTGCATCCCCAAACACATTAACTTTAGGACCTTAACCAATGATGGAATCAACATAAACCTAAATCCTTGAAGCACTACACCATGTTACAAACTTGACAAGGTGAACCTTTGAACTTGTGCTTTAGAAGTGAAATCACCAGAACCCTTGAAGTATGAAATTTGCTAAACCTCGAATTGAGATGACTCAAAATAACCATCTAAACTTGCTTCAACAACTTTGAACCACTTCAAACCTCTTTGAACTAAGTTCAAAGTGATTCAAAACCCTAAACTAAAAAATTTTATTACGAGGGCCTATATGAGGGCTAACATTACCAAATTAAGAATATTCTCTAAAGAATAAACATTGTTGGTAAAACTTTAACTTTTTCTCTTTCCTAATTGGCATTCTTTGCATATAGCTTTCTCATGTTTGAATAAAGTAGGTATACCCCATACACATTTTGTCTTACAACCTTTATCAAGTTGTCAAAGTTAACACAACAAATCCATTTATGTCATAAACAACACTCTACTACCTCAAGAACCAAACAATGTCCATTAGAACTGTTTAATTTGAAAAGATTACCTCTTGTTTGTTCATTAGTAGCAATCAATTTACCAAAATTTCCTCATATCTTGCACATGCCAACACTAAACTCAAATTTGAAACCTTTGTTATTAAATTGAGATACACTCAATAAGTTTTAGATTAAGGAAAAAACAAGTTTTGAGGGGACCCGAAACCCCTTACAACAAGAAGAAAGATAAATGATAAGCAACCCCAGGTTTTACATGGGCCTAAAACCTAAGTTCACAAATACATCACAAAACCAACTTTTACAGGGACCTAGAACCACCAAAATAAACTATTTAAAGATCAAAACTAGGTTTTAGAAGGACCTGGAACCTAAAGTAAATAACAAACTAAAGTTGGAAACAAAACAAAAACAAGACAACTAGGACTAGCTAACCAACCAAAGGCCAGATACTAGGGACCAGAACCAACAACTAACTTAGTTCTTTAATATAACTTGGCTAAATCCTTGCCAACCTCCATAGTACCTTGTAGAATGTCATCAACGATAGATCTAGGAGTGTCAACTGTAAATTTCTCTGTACTTTGTCTTGTTGTTTTACTAGGGCCACCCAGAGTCTTGAAAAAAATAGAAACATTGTACGTAATCTCCTCATTGCTCCTTTTACCTAATCTTGCAATAGCTACACATTAACTAGAAGTCATTGTTCACCATTTTTGCCCCCTTACTAAAGATCCAATTTATTTAGGTGACCACCATGTTCACATTCATTGAAGTATTCATTTTGTCATGCTAACCAATAGGGATATGATAGGAGGCTTTGACTTTTCCCTTTATAGTCCTAAGTCTTTTAAGACTTCATATCAAATGAAAGATTTTGGCTGCGACAATGCAATTATCCCTCTTTTCTTAGTTGCAAGTAGTTAAGGATTAACTAGGATCTAGGCAGCAAAACCATGAAATGCTTTATTTGCATAGTCACAGGGTTAACCTTTGGGTTAATGGGTTAAGTTGTGATTGGGTGATGGCTATCAATATTAAAAAATTTCCTGTTCACAATGGTTAGTGAAAAATGGTAGCCAACAGTTGCGATAGAGCAATCATAATCAAGAGGATAGTCTTTGCAAAGTTGTGGGTATTCAAAATGCAGTTAAGTTTTAAGTTGCGACCGTTTGAAAGGTAACAAATGCAGTGAAGTTAACACTAATTGTAGGATCACAGGGATTTGATGCGAACCAAGAAATAAGTTGCAAAAGGGTGATAAAGTCAAGATAATTTATTTCATATCATTGCACAGTTAGAAGACTGTTAAGTCTAAACTACGGCGATAGTGCGAATGATCAATTTCACATTGATCATAGGTCACTACAGTTTAAAATTGATAAGTGAAAACTAGCTACGAAGCAAGGATAAACATTGAAATATGAAGATGATCGAGGTTTCATAGGGTTAGACAATTGAAGAAGGAAACGAGTTGTGAAGCCGCAAACAAGGGCAACCCATAGGCCAACAAGAAAATAAAAGATTGAGCAGGTTTGCAGATTACTTCGATGATAATGGGCCATGTGGTAAGTTTGATGGTTGACTCCATTTGACTGATAATATAACTAACTTGGCATGCTAAGAACAAAGAGAAGCAACTTGTTAAAGGCAAATTGATTCTTTTGATCGACTCCAACTACCTTTTTTATGTTCTCTATGCCTGATAATTGAAATTCCATTCCTTCTAGCATCTGGTTATCCATTCACTCAACCATGTAGTTATGACCGTCATTTCTATCTCTCCAAAACCAAATTTGCACATAAAAGATTTGATTTCCTATATGGGGATGTGTATTTGATCATGATCTCCTCTGATCAATAGTTATTGCTCTTCTACAACATGAACTCAATGGTTGAGTTAGGATTATTGTAATATCTATTGGATATAATTGATTAATTCTATGTTGTCTTTGATGTTACACAAATGTCATATAAGTTGACAGTCAGTGCACGCTGAGCTTACTTGGTCAATAAAGATAGTTTTCCTTGTCTACTAAGTGTTCATGAGTTTTCTTTGTACAGAAGGTAGTATCTGCCGAGCTTACTTGAGCATCAAAGAAAGTTATGCAGAAAAGAGTGTTAACTGAGCTCACTCAATTAACAAAGGTAAAGTTGAACATAGTTAGTATTAATCGAGTTCACTCAATTACCAAAGGGATTTTGTAAGATCGTAGTGTTAACCGAGCTTCTATTGGGTAACATAGGAAATCGCTTTAGAATCAATTTCTACCAAGCTAGGTTGGCTACCAAAGGATTTCCTTATTTTGGCATGTATAGCTTAATTATTTTACCTATTGATTCTAGCTAACTGAGGTGATGAATATTGGTTATTCTAATTTGTATTTGAGCCGACTTGACAATCTGGAAGGTATAAGTAAAAGGTCAAGTTGTGATTTCAAAAGTGAGACATACAAGTTGATTGAAAGAGACAAGAAGAGAGGAAGTGAACTTGAAGGATAAGTAGGCATCCTTATGGAGCACAAAAGTGTTATTTGATCAAGAAGGATTAAGTATGAACCAAAACAGAGATCTATAATGAGCAATTCAGTTGCATCACAATTAGGTCATTTCATTGTTACTCTCTAACCATTGTAGCAGTGATCTAAAATCTCTCAATAGAGTTGGTTTAACAACTATTTGTAAATCCTCTAACAAGGTGCCAATTCCATTGAATTTTTTCAAGGCCTCTTGCAAGGCCATTCCTAATAGGGTGATTAAATCCTTTAATACGGTCACACCTAATAGTGTGTTTTGTAACCTTTAACAAGGTTGGCTCCTAATAGGGCTCACTTTAGAAGAGTGAAAAATAGTAACTAGTTACATTTGGTGGTTTTTTCCCAAATTGGGTTCCCACGTTAAATCCTGGTGTCATATGTGTTCATTTCTTTTCTCTCATGCATGCAAAATTAAGGTTAAGCAATTACTAAAAAAATCTTAAGATCTTCTAAGTTAAACACATTTTTCATTTATCAAATCACTGCAATTTCTGAATGCTTACCAAGTATCAGTAGTAATTAGTTTTATCAGTCTAAATTTTATTTGACATCCAAGGGATCTAGGATTTATTTTAGTAGTAACTAATTCAGCCCTCCCCTCTTAGTTACCCCTCTTATATTTCCAACAATCGGTATCAGAGATTTTGGTGCTTGTAGAAAAGGTCTCAAGGACCTAAGTTAAAGATCAAGATGTCTTACAAGAGAGAGATTCCAAAGCTAAACAGAGATAACTTTGCAATATGGCAAGGACTTATGAGGCTTCATCTAGCTACCATTAGTGATTCATGATGCAAATATCTTGACGAAGAATATAAAACTCCCACTAGAACATTATCAGCTAAAGATAATGTTGAGAAGAAGAATCATAACATCATGATGATTGACATTACATCTGCTCTTAGTTATGCTGAATTTGATGAGGTCAAAGACTGTAAAACTACTTTTGATATGTGGAATAAATTGAAAGAAATCTATGGAGATGATAATGTAAGAAGAATCAAAGCAGAAAGCCTTAGAGGACAATTTGATCAAATGAGAATGAGAGAAAATGAAAACATTGCAAAATATATGGAAAGAATCAAAGCTAGTGTTAGTGCAATTAGAGCATCTAGAGGAGAAATAAAACATGAAACTATACTTTGCTTCCCATCTATGCAATCAAAGTATCTGTTATTCAAGAAAAGAGATGTGATCCAAATAACAAGATAGGCTTGGATGCCCTAATAGGAAGATTGACAACTTTTGAACTAGACAACTTTGACAACTATGTTCATGCTTCCAAGAATATTGAGTTTACATTTGAAAGTAAACTCTCACTCGAAGAAAAGGGCAATAACATAAAAGATAATCAATCAGAAAGTGAGGAAGAAACAA
The DNA here is from genome assembly GCA_028749045.1 of Cupressus sempervirens. Taxonomy (NCBI): domain Eukaryota; kingdom Viridiplantae; phylum Streptophyta; class Pinopsida; order Cupressales; family Cupressaceae; genus Cupressus; species Cupressus sempervirens. The sequence continues at coordinate 674,689,009 of CM053788.1, read as the reverse complement.
AAGAAAGTTCTAATAGTGATCTTGAAATTGTTGAAGCTCTACTTGCAAAGAAATATTCTAGGAGCAGAGGAAAGTACAAAGGTAAAATCCCTCTAATATATTTTTCTTGTGAAGAAATTGGTCATATTGTTGCTAGGTGTCCAAACAAAGAAAGTAAGGAAGAGAAGAAAAGCCACAAGTACAAAGGCAAGAAGGAATTCAAATGTCACTAATCCTACAAAGACAAAGGTAAGAAAACTTGTTTTATGGCTAAAGATTCTGATAATAGTGAAGATGAAATAGTGTATATTGTTGTAAAAGATGAATCTGATGATGAAGGAGATAAGATGGCACTTGTCTTTCATGTTAGAAAAAATGACACATGGATCATAGATAGTGGATGTTCTCACCATATGACTGGGGATAAAACTAAGTTTGAACATTTTGAACACTATGATGGAGGTAGTGTAAGGTTTGGAAACAATGAACCTTGTTGCATAAAAGGAAAAGGTTGAATCTCATTAACCAATGAAATTGTATGTGACAATGCCTATTGGGTTGAAGGACTAAAACATAATTTACTGAGTGTGGCACAACTAAACAACATTGAATTCAAGGTAGAATTCATGAATGGCAAGGCAAGACTAATAGATAACCAAAGAAATCTGATTGGCAAACAAAAGGTAAACTATTTTATCTTGATCTTGGTGATTGTTCATGCTTTATTTCTCAAGTAGAAGAAAGTTGGCTATGGCATAGAAGACTATGTCATGTAAACTTTGATAATATGGTCAAGATAAGAAAACTTAGATGAGTAAGAGGTCTTCTTAGTTTGAGGAAACTTGATGTTGGATTATGCAAAAATTGCCAAATTGGTAAAATGGGAAAGACTAGTTTTAAAAGTAAAACTATCATCAGAAGATGTCTTGGAAATTGTACATACTAATTTATGTGGACCCATTGGAATATAAACTTATAGTGGAGAAATTTTTTTCATTCTTTTTGTTGATGATTATTCTAGAATAATGATTGCTATGTATTTGAAAGAAAAATTAGAAGCTTTTGAGAAATTCAAATGGTATCTGGCTAGAGTAGAAAAAGAAACTGGAAAAAGATTGAAATGCTTAAAGATCAGATAGAGGTGGTGAATTCATTTCAAATGATTTCAACAATTTTTGCATTGAGAGAAGAATTGAAAGACAAGTATCAACCCCTCGTACTCCTTAGCAGAATGGAATAGCTGAAAGAAGAAATAGATCCATCATGGATTTTGCAAGAACACTAATGATTGAGATTAATGTTGCTATCAAATACTAGAAGGAAGCTATCCGCACTGGAATTCATACTTTGAATCGAGTTCAGTTGAAGGAATCAAAAAAAACTCCCTATGAACTATTGTATTGCTACAAACCCAGTGTAAGTTACTTGAAAGTATTTGGCAACAAATGTTATATCTTGAAAGAATCTAGAAAAGGAAAATTTCATGTAAAAGGTGATGAAGGTATATTACTAAGATATTCCTATAGAAGTAAAACATACAAATGTCTGAATTTTTCCACTCACAAAATCATAGAAAGTGCACATGTGAGACTTGATGAGTTTGCAGAAAAGACTGAAGAAGAAAGCAAAAAGGAGCCAGAAGATTACAGAAAATTTGTCTACTATGAACTTGATACATTGCCAAACACATTTGACAAAAAGGAGACTTCATCTCCTAAGCTCTCCATGTCTCCAATAGTTACCAAGTTGTAGGAAGTGCAAATCAAGTCATAGGGACCTGAGTCACATTTAGAGACTACCAAGTTAGTGCATACCAAGTCTAAAGAACCTAAGCTACAAATAGAAGGACTCGAGCCTAAAGTTGAGATTCAAAATGAACACAATAAAATTCATTCAAAAATCAAAGAACCTATATTGGCTAAATATGTCAGAAGGCATCATGCACCTGATCAGATCACTGGAGACAAATCAGATGGAACAATGACAAGAAGCAAACTAAAAGGTACATGTTTACTTTTTGAATTTGAACCTAAAAGTGTTAAAGATGCACTGGAAAATGAAAGCTGGATTGAGGCTATGAAGGAAGAAATAGAACAAATAGAAAAGAATAAAACTTGGACTCTTGTACCTAGGCCCAAAGATAAAAATGTGATTGGTACAAAATGGGTATTCAGAAATAAGTTGAATGAAGATGGAAAAGTGTCAAAAAACAAAGCAAGGTTGGTATGTAAAGGCTATTCTCAAGAAGAAGGTATTGATCATGGTGAAACTTTTGCCCCTGTTGCAAGATTAGAAGGCGTTAGGACTTTACTGGCTTATGCAACTCACAAAGGATTCAAAGTATATCAGATGGATGTTAAATCCACATTCTTCAATAGAATTCTTGATGAGGAAGTCTACATTGAGCAACCATAAGGTTTTGTTGATGCAGACAAAAGGGACATGGTCTGCAAATTACACAAAGCCCTATATGGTCTAAAACTAGCTCCTAGAGCTTGATATGAAAGACTACATAACTATTTGATACATATTGTTTTTCAAAGAACAAATAACAACAATTATATTTTCATCAAGGAAGGACCAGATAAGAAGATTGTGCTGGCAAAAATATTTGTGGATGATACTCTATTCACAAGAAATGATGATTTATGCAACACATTTTCAGAACAAATGAATAAAGAATTTGAAATGTCCATGTTTGGTGAAATAAAATTCTTTTTTGGATTGCAGATACAACAGAATAGAAATGGTATCTATATCACTCAATCTAAGTATATCAAAGAGATACTCAAGAAATTTGTAATGGAAGATTTAAAACCAATTGGAACCCCCATGTGTACTGGACTTAAGCTTACAAAAGATGATGACTCCATAGAAGTAGATCATACCTTATACAGAGCAATGATTGGGAAATTACAATATGTAGTACATACAAAGCCTGATATTGCCTTAGCAGTTGGGATAGTAGCAAGATTCTCAGCTAAACCCAGAGAAAACCACATGATGGCAATAAAAAGAATCTTGAGATATTTAAAAGGTACTGAAGACAATGTCTTATGGTACAAACTTGGAGGCAACCTTGACCTAAAAGTATTTACTGATGCTAATTGGGTAGGAAATCTTGATGATAGAAAAAGCACTAGTGGTGGAGCACTTTTTCTTGGTAAAAGGCTGGTATCTTGGACAAGCAAGAAGCAAAATTGCACATCTCAATCCATAGCAGAAGCAAAATATGTAGCAGCAGTAGTAAATTGCTCTAACATTGTTTGGTTCCAACAATTGTTGGAAGGAATGAAGGTTAAAATCAAAGAGCCAATAGTCATGTATTATGATAACACTAGTGCAATCAACATATCAAAGAATCTAGTGATGCATTCCAAAACAAAGCACATTGCTATAAAATATCACTTTGTAAGAGAATTAGTTTAGGACAAAGAAATCATATTGGAATATGTGCATACAAAAGAACAAATTGTAGATATATTCACAAAGCCATTACCTAAGGATACATTTTTGTATCTAAGAGGTAAGCTCAGGGTCATTCCCCTATCTGAAGCTCACTAAATAAAGTTTAGTGATGCATCAACATAAACTAAGTTGAAGATCAATTAGTTGATGTAGTATTGACAATGACATATTGCAGATGAATCTGTACTCAAGGTACATTGATACTAATCAGAATTGTCTTTGGCATGTGTTGTCAAAGAGGGAGAAGTTTATTGTCATATTTTACTAAAATTTTAGAGAGGGAAAAGTTAAGCAATTCCTTCATAGAGGGAGAATACTATAGGAGAAGTTTTCTATATAAAATCAAAGAGGGAGAAATTTATTGATAGAGGGAGTCTTGTTCTCAAAATTTTATTGTGCTATGACATGTTGTGTTGCCATCAATGCAAAAGAGGGAGATTGTTGGATACCATTGATTAATTATGTGTTGTCTTTGATGTTACACAAATGTCATATCAGTTGACAGTCAGTGCATGCCGAGCTCACTTGGTCAGTAAAGACAATTTTCCTTGTCTACCGAGCATTCCTAAGTTTACTCTATACATAAAGAAGTATCCATCGAGCTCACTTTGGTGTTGAAGAAAGTTATGCAGAAAAGTGTGTTAACCAAGCTCACTCGATTAACGAAGGGAAAGTTGAACATAATCAGTATTAACTAAGTTCACTTGGTTACCAAAGGGATTTTGTAAGTCCATAATGTTAACTGAGCTTCTATTGGTTAACACAGGAAATCGCTTCAGAAGCAGTTTCTACCGAGTTGGGTCGGCTACCAAAGGATTTTCTTATTTTGACATGTATAGCTTAATTAATTTACCTACTGATTCTAGCCGACTGAGGTGGTGAATATTGGTTATTCTAATTTGTATTTGAGTTGACTTGACAATCTGAAATGTATAAGTAAAAGGTCAAGTTGTGATTTCAAAAGTGAGACATACAAGTTGATTGAAAGAGATAAGAAGAGAGCAAGCAAACTTGAAGGATAAGTAGGTATCCTTGTGGAGTAGAAAAGTGTTATTTGATTAGGAAGGATCAAGTGTGAACCATAACAGAGATCTATAATCAATGATTTAGTTGCATCACAATCAGGTCATTTCATTGTTACTCTCTAACCATTGTAGCAGCGATCTAAAATCTCTTAACAAAGTTGGTTTAATAGCCATTTGTAAATCCTCTAACAAGGTGTCAATTCCATTGAATTGTTTCAAGACATCTTGCAAGGCCACTCCTAATAGGGTGATTAAATCCTTTAACATGGTCACACCTAATAGTGTGTTTTGTAACCTTTAATAGGGTTGGCTCCAAATAGGGCTCACTTCAGAAGAGTGAAAAACAATTAGTTACATTTGGTAGTTTTTCCCAAATTGGGTTTCCACATTAAATCCTACTATCATATGTGTTCATTTCTTTTTTCTCATGCATGAAAAATTGAGGTTAAGCAATTACTGACAAAATCTTAAGATCTACTAAGTTAAACACATTATGCATTGACCGAGTCACTGCAATTTTTGAATGCTTATCGATTATCAACAATAATTAGTTTTATTAGTCTGAATTTTATTTGACATCCAAGGGGATCTAGGATTTATTTTAGTAGTAACTGATTCACCCCTCCCCTCTTAGTTACTCCTATTATATTTCTAACAATATCAAAGTTATGCCTAAACTCTATAAAAGATAGTTGTAAATATGTTTTGAGGGTTGTTCTCCTCTATTCTATTATGTATACTTGCAGTAGGCTTATGCTCTACAACTATATTCCTTTCTTTCTATTAATGAAATAGCTCCCTTCTTTACCTCTTCTTGACATTCATTATTGGTGCATGTATCTTGCCTTGTTCTAAATTTTTCTTTATAGTTTTAAAGGTTCATATATTGTGTTCAAACACTTGATGAATGTTGTATTGTGAAGATGTCTTTCCATTAAGCTCTTGATTAGTTCTAAACCTGCACGTGAGTTCTTTGAAAGTGGAATAGAGTTAGGATCTATGTATTTGGAATTTTCATTGATGTGTTGTGTATATAAGAGAAGAGTTGCAACCATCTCAACTAGGTACATCACCCTCCTTTTAGATTATATTAGGTAGTTTGATTTCCTACATCTTCTTCTCCCTTTTCCTCTCAAGAGTAGTTAGGTGTATCTTGATTGTAAAGAAGCCGACCTTCTCTGGAGATTTGACCTCAAAGCACAAGTCCCACACTTGGAGGTCATTTCCATGTTACACGAGGTCACTTGAGGGTCATACCTCAAGTAAGGTGTAGACTTTCGTATCAACAATCACCATGTCCATTCCTTGGCCACTGTATTTAACTAGTTATTGAAGTTCCATTTCATAGGCCTTCAACTTCTTAGGGATGTTCCCAAATTGATTCTTCAGCTAGGCTCTCTTTGTTTTTTTTCCATCTAGTTCTTTCTATGTTTCTCCCATTCTTTTCTTAAGAATAATAATTTCATTTTAGAGCCAAGAGTTGACCTAGAGAGAGGCATAAACTTCAAACTTAGCCATGTGGAGAAAAGACAACTTCACCATATTATTTTCATCTCTAGTCCCATCATCAAACCTTTTCTCTGAATTAGTTGTCACTTCCTGGGTTTCCTTAATATGTAACTAATTTTCATTATTTAAACCCTTTTGATCCATCATCTCCTTTTGGTTCTACATATTTAGACTTTGATCTTTAATGACAAGGGAATTTACCTCTTCATTCTTCTCCTTGTCACAGTTCACCAAGATCTTGACATCAATAATTTCCTTTTTAGTTGGTGTAGGCCTTTCACTTTGGTTCAAAATATTCTCCTTTTGCCCCAGAGGTTTTGAAATCAATTTTGACTTCAAATTCCCCTCTTTGCTACTTTCCCCATCATTTTCTAACTAGAGAGAAACCCCACCTACCAGAATACTCATCCAGGTTAGAAATAAGATCCCTAGTTTCCATCTCATTTTCATCCTCTTCATCTGCACTTTTATGAGACTCCATGGCTTCCTCATTAGCTTTATTATTTTTCTCTACCTTAATCTCCTTCTTTTTACCCTTACTATTGCTACAACCCTCCTCAATTTTTATAGTATTATTTTAAATTTTCTTAGCACTCATCTTTTGATGAGGTTCATTATTAATCTATTTTCTCTTCTTCGCACAATAGGTGAAAGCTTCATTGCATTATTTCTATAGTAATTTTCAATTAACAAAATAATCCCTTCATGGAGAGCAAGCCTAGTTTCCTTCTTTCTATGGGCCTAGAGACTATTTAGCAGAGAAAATTTCAAGTAGAAAGGAAGGACCTTTTGAAAGTTTAATGATGTGAATGTTGGCCCAGTTAAATTTCAATGTTTGAAGTTCTTCTATCTCCCTTTCTTCAGCTACTAAACACTCATAATCATTAGAAGTGTGAGCAACTACTTTATAATTTTCTAGATGAACCAAAGGTGAGGGAAGCTTGAAAAGAAGTTTCTAATGATTTTTTTTCATGCATCTTACATCCTTCTTTCATCTATGATGGATCACAGAGTGTGATCCAAAATGTTGATGTCAAAAAAGCATACACAATCAAATCTAGAAACAAAAAAAAATTCATTAGAAATGGATTGTGGAAATATGATATTATTAAGAAGTTTCTACTTTAGGCATACTATAATCAAATTTTATTAGCTCAAATATATTTAATTTTCCAATCAATGAATCCAACGTAACACTATTATGGCTAATAGACCTTAATTATTAAATAGAAGATACTCTAATAACATACATGTGGTGTATGAGTTCTCAAGACTTTACTTACAACTTCATCATCTTCAAGTTTTACTCCAGCTCGTTTGATTGCAATAATAATTTCATTTAGCCTTGAACTATACTGAGTAATGTTTTCACCTTCTCGCATCCTCATTTCATCATATTTGTATCTGAGATTTTTAACCTTGGTCATTTTCATATGAACATCACCTTCATAACTTAACTAAAGAAGTGCAATTAAGTAATCAATAATTCAAACTTAACCTTACACTTAAACAAACTGATCAAATTGATAAACATATTAACTTCTTATATATTCAATCAATGCAATAGGTAAAATGAACTTTAAGTAACATGCAAACACATGAAAATCATCCACACAAGTATGCCACCAGATATATCTTGTGAAAACCTAATTAGGGTGAAAACTATAGTGTGAGAATGATGCTCACAAATTATCCACTCTTCTGGAATATGCCTTGTTAAGAGTTGGCCTGGTTGAGGGTTACAAAAGAACTGTTAAATGCCACCCTATTAAGGGATTTACTTCAAGACATGTTAAATTCTATACCTTGCTAGGAGTAACTTGATTAGAGGATTTTGAACATTCTTTAGAATGTCATTTGGTTAGAGAAATTCATAATAGGACTTGTTATGATCGATCTGATTAAGGGATTTTACTGTCATAATTGTTAGAGAGTAATAGAAAAAAATTATATGAAATTCACACTACCTCTGTTGGATTAGATCCAAGTATGCTATGAACGCCAACAACATACTCTATAGTATAACTTGACCACACTCAATTCCAATAGTTCCTCTGTGATTACAACCTTCTCCAACTTTGTTTTCCATTTGCAATAAGCAATTTGTTCATCTCTGTTTTACCATTAAGTAGAAATTCATTATGCTGCCTTAACAAAACTTAAATCCAATGATCCAAATTAATTCTTCCATCACAAATCACATCTGACCATTTATTCTTTTATTTCTCCTAACTGCATCAACTTACATTTGGTCTACACTGGAAATTGTTCCAACTCCATAAGCCATTTTGACCATATATAAACTTCTTTAAGAATCTTCCTCAAACACACTACCTTGATTAATGTATAATCAAATATTTCCATGAATCATGTATATACCTTCTAACTATTCAAAAATTATCATTTATCCCAATAACAATTTGAATCTTATGATCATTTCTCAAATCTTTACAAACTATTATTCTTTACATGTTCAACCTCTTTGTTTACCTATTCAATTGTTCGTTTAGTTCACCTGTTTGCCTATTTCTATTAGCATCACTTTTTGATTACCAAAATACCTTTACCTTTGATCATTTTGAGGTACCATCTTAACTAAATAATCTTGACACCATCGTCAACCATATCCCATGATTGATCCAAGTGATTCATCTCCGATTTGGGCCAACATTCACATCATTTAACTGTTTTCCACTGACTACTTTAGCAATAACCCGATTTGATTCTACCACTCATAACTTACTTAATTATTCACATAAATAGGTGCTATCATAAGATAACATTATAACTTATAGATTAACCTTCATCTAGGATATCAACACTTTATTCTTACCAAAACATGTCTTTTGATCCCATGTACATGTGGTAACATGCTAAAGTACTTAGTGAATATAGTTGACATCAATGAAAACCATATAATTGATTTAGTAGTCATCAAATCTTATTCCTATCTTCATCAAATCATCATCAATAACAATTGACAATATTCTCATGGTATTTCTCCAATAGTTATGATAACAATTTCCCTAATCATCATCATTAATCAATTATGCCAACATATTGAACTTCTTTGTCTTCATAAAAAGGTCATTTGGTTATACATGAATTCTTATTTGAGGGTCAGGGAGACTACCAAGGTAACATAAGAGGGAAGAAAAGGGATGAAAATCTTCCTACAATCCCTTCCAATAGCTATGATAACGATCTCCCCAATCATCATCATTATTCAATTATGTCAACATATTGAATTTCCTTGTCTCTATAAAAAGGTCTTTTGGTTCTACACGAGTTCTTATTTGAGGGTTGGGGAGGCTACCGAGGAAACATAAGAGGGAGGAATATGGGATGAAAATATTCTTACAAATATCCCAAAGTCCCTTCCATTCGATTTGTGATTAGCCTATGGTAGTTCTTTCCTTGTTTTGTGAATTCTCACATTTTCTTGGTATATTTAGAGGTTTGGTCACATCCTTTTTCTTGTTTTGGCTTGCTTATACGTGAGGCCTTATGTCTATCTTCTTTCATGGTGGGATGGGCATTACAGTTCCACATGGTTGGGTGGTTGTGATCTTTCCTCCTTTAAAGTTTTATGGATTGTTTGAGATGTGTGGATGGATTCTATTTTTACTGTCTTTCTTCACAATGCTTAGATTTCTTCATATGTATATCTAATAATCTCATGTTTTAACTATTCACTTGTTGATTACTCCTTAAAGGAGAATGATGTAATAGTAATCATTATGATGTAATTATAATGTTGCACATTGTAAGTATAGTTTTGGAAAGACAAAATTGTAATTGTATTTAATGTAAGATATGGTTATGTATAGGGAATCATGCAATGGTAGTTAGACGATGTGATGTCAATGATATGTTAAAAAAGGAATCTAGAAAAATTGGATTAGGTGCTTTAAATTGGACTTGAATAAAGTTAATGATGTGTATGACTCTTTTATCATATTTCATTAATGTTCTAGATGGTTAGGTTATTGGAAAGTTAAGGTGCTCAGAGGGGGGGTTCAATCAACATCTTCTAAAACTTTTAACCTTAAATGACAAACTATCAATTGAATCTGATCTCATCTTGCTAAACTTAAGTAAATAACTTTAATCATAAATAGATAACACACATCATAATGACATAGTGTTTTGGTCACACAAAAACCCTTGGTTAGAGGGAAAAGTGTGGTGGGGATGAAACCTACAATCCTTCACTACTGTAGCATAAAGGTTGTTTAGTTAGAGCATACAATTGTGTCACTTTTGATGACTAACCTTGTCAGGAGTAATCAACATTGTATTTCAAGTACTTGCAAAGACCTGTTAAAATCTACCTTATGAAAGGATTCCACAATACTCATTAAGTGTGCACTTGGTTAAGAGGTTTACAATATAAAGGTTGGTTAAGGCCTGCCCACATTTAGGGATTTATGAATACAATAAACAAAATGCACCCCTGCAATATATGATATGGTATAGTGCATCTACCTGTATGCTCAATCAAATACTCTATGCTCCATACTATTTCTTCACCTTTCACTTAACTTATTTCACGATTTCATTCGCCTTCATTGCTCGATAGAACTGTCTACTATGTCTTCCTTTTTCACTCATAGTTACTCTCTCTTATTGATCTCTTCTCGATCAATGCTTATATATTACTCCATAGCCTGACTTAATTAGGATTTGGATATTTCTAGAATGCTTGACAGATTCCAATCACTTAACATTTTATAGATTCACAAACATTTAAGTTCATCCCATGTCCCTCGATTACCTTTATTCATCTGCTCTATACATCTGTGCTCGGTAACTATAGCGCATGTCATCATTTTGCTCGATTAGCATACTCCTTGGTAATAATTCTTGTTCGGTAATCATTCAGCTCAGTAACACTATTCATTGATCTATTCTATTTTGTATTCACCAAATGACTTCTCATTATTCTGACTTGCTTCACCGACCTGTCCTTCCTCTTACCGACTCAATGCTTCACTTCATCATGACATAACTTTTCACTAATGACAACATTAATGTAATTAGGAGTAACATAGATATGTTCTAGATGTGTTGCTCTAGTGGTGACATTAGGAGACTCTTAGAGAACAGATGACAAAGTGATAAGTCATCCTCTACTCATGTTTATAGAACATTCATGTTATGTATTATTGTATCTTCAACTCCACATTATTATAATATAAATTGATCATAACATTTAGATGAAGATTTAATTTTACTTAAAACAAAGTAAAATTTGTATTACTAATTTGTTAGTGTAGTTGTCGTCTTATTGGGTTCCTTAGCATGGCATTACATGTTTTCTAGTGAAAAGCCTATAGTTAAGTAGACCGAGCACAAATGACAAATTAAACCCCCCAAAAGGCACATCCAAACCAAATTTGACATCTAGATAAATTGTATCACGTCAGTATATTATGACATAATCCCATTCAAAATAAACACTTACTCATCTTATAATCCACTAATAAGAAAACCAATATCATTACAAAAATCCAATTGTTTTGACATATATGTGACAATATATTCCAACTCTTTCCACATATCAATCTCAAGAATGACTCGACATTTCATGATCACAATGAACCACCCCCCTCAGTTGGCACTGCTTTGGCACTCTAAGGGGTTGCTTAATGTTTTTCTTTGATGAATAGTTGTTGATTCTGATTTCGGCCATGTGCAGAGTGATCTTGTATCCCTTGACTTTTTTTATAAATTGTAACTAATATATTATTTATTAATAGAAAAGTACTATTCATCAAAAAAAAAAAAAAAAAAAAAACCTAGTTTGATGTTATTGTCGCCCCTAACGCCGGGGAAAAACTCCAAAATAGAGTTTCTGTTTGTCATCCCAATACCTATTTTTTCTATTTCCCCGCTCTTTACGTCTGACAGACAGGGGAAGATGGATAACAAGTCAAGAAGAATGAATCGGGAGACGCGGAGATGATTTTGGCGAAGGTATTTGAACTCTTTCTGTATTGGTTATGACATGTGCAAATGCTTAAGAGAACGGTAAACACCATTGGTTAATTCCGTACCCCCTTTTAATGCCCATAAAAGATATGGTCGCTTTACTAAATGAGCAACAAACTGTCAAATGCAGGTCCGCTTTTCTCTTGTACCATAGCCATGGAGTGTAGAATGAAGTTGTTGCAGGTGATGTCTGTGCTCTGCCTCGCATTTTCATGGGCAGGGGCAGAGAAATATGTTCGATACAGAGATCCTTCGCAGCCAGTGAGTGCTCGGGTCGAAGATTTGCTTAGGCGAATGACACTAGAAGAAAAGATTGGGCAGATGATCCAGATTGAACGACAGGTCTCTTCTGCGGATGTTATCAAGAAATATTACATTGGTATTTTATGAAATTCATCTTCATTTTGTTTATCAAGGTCTTCTGGATCAGATTGCAGAAATAAATAGATTCGCACACTTTGAATCACAACGGCATTCATTTTGTTCGAACACAAGTGTTATATTTAGTGTCATTTACTGTTTGGAATGAATTTTTGAAGTAATTTCCGTGGGGAATTTTTTTTTCTTCTATTGGGGCTTGAAAACTGCCATTGGAAATTCAGAAACCCTTTTTGTTAATATTCAGCCAGGATAGAGAACAAAAATTCAGCCTGGATAGAGCCAATCGATTAGAGGTTCCCTTTGAGCAAATGTTTATTTTCAGCTGAAATTTGATTTTATAAGCGAACAGGTGAATTTTATATTATCACCTCATTCTGGCCCAGCCATGCAAGTAGGTAAAGTGCATCAGGCGTTTTAACCCTCATGCAATGGCGATTTCCCATTAAACAGAACTCCATTGCTGGCACTCATAGAAATCCTGCATTCTCTGATATAGTGTAAAGTCTTTCTAATGAAAAGAGGATTTGTAGATTTTTCTAATGGAGAATTTTTTATTATCTATAAGTTCATTTTGCTATTTGATATGGAAATAAAAGTTTATGATGATAACTCTTTTTCTGAGAGTCGAATACTTAAAGGATATTCATTCATTCAAGTTGTCTGAAGCATGATCTTAAGCTCATCCATTATATATCATATTTTTAAGGATTTTGACTTAATAAATGATATAATGATATTATCATCTTTATTAATTATGCTCAACCAATTGAACTAAAGCCCTTAAGTCACATGATTTTATCTCTACGTTGCTGCTAATTTTTAATTTTTTTAGTTCTCACCTGTAAGCCAGGGGATTGGTCTTACTCTTTGTCCTTTCTTAAATTGCCAATATAAATGTAAGTATATAACAATGTAAATGTTATGACCTTTATTCATCTTTCAACCCAGACAGATTTGTTAGGTACGCCAAATTGAGTTTTGGAAGATTTGGCTGTTTTAGAATTTCAGCAAGTAGTCATGGGTTTAGGATGTACTCTTGATCGACAGATGAAATCACTTCAATTGAATTGAATTTGAATGACGATCCATTTACAAAACCTTCAGCCGACACTAGGTATCCTATCAATGCGTCATATGAAATTCAAATGTACAATAGGATACTGTAAATAATTGATTCTATAGTAAAATGGTAGCAAAATTGAAGAACGGTCCTCATCTCAAATGATTCTATTAGAATTTTATTTGTGTGAAGTGATTCGACACATAAACAACTGACATATGCATAGCAGGGGACTGTTCTTTCTCCTCTGTTATAACCGAAATTTGCAGTATCAATTTAAATATTTCCCAATGTAAAATGAGATAACCTGTCATTCCTTCGATCCAGACAGATTTGCTAGGTATGCCGAAATGAGTATTGGAAGCTTTGGCTCCTTTAGAATTTAAACATATAGTACGGGTTTATGATCTATTCTTGACCGACGCATCAAACACTTAATTTGAAGTGAATTTGAATAATGACCCATTTACAAAACCTTATAGCCAATATTGGGTGTCAAATCAATACATCATCTGAAATTCTCATGATACAGTAATTCTAGATATCATTTTTAGAAAGCCCTAAATAATTGATCCTATAAATTAAGTCTGCAATGCGCAAAGCAGTAATAGAGTGATAGCTAAATTAAAGAATGGTCCTCGTCTCAAATAATTCTATGGTTTGAAATGCAGGGAGTGTAATGAATGGGGGAGGAAGCGTGCCTGCACCTAAGGCAAGCCCTGCTAAATGGGTTGGCATGGTGAATGAGTTTCAGAAGGGTGCTATGTCTACGAGGCTTCAGATCCCAATAATCTATGGTACCGATGCTGTTCATGGCCACAACAATGCATATGGGGCAACCATCTTTCCACACAACATTGGCCTCGGAGCTAGCAGGCAAGTAAAATTATAAAAAGAAACCAACATATTTGTATATGCGTTTGATCTCTCAATTTGAAACATTGTCAAAACCACTAGAATAATTTTCTTCTTCATCTCTCATTTTTTTTTGGGATGTGAAGGGATCTTGATCTTGTAAGAAGAATTGGTGCTGCTACAGCTCTTGAAATTCGAGCTACTGGAATTCAATATACATTTGCACCATGTATTGCTGTAAGGCTATATGATTCTGACAGTTAATTATTCTTATTTATATTGTGGTTTTATCTTATAAATTATTTTACTTACAGGTTTGCAGAGATCCTAGATGGGGACGGTGTTATGAAAGCTACAGTGAGGATCCAAATCTTGTGAAAGCCATGACAGGATTCATTTTTGGTCTGCAGGGGCAACCTCCTTCCAATGCTACAAAGGGGTTTCCCTTTGTAGGGGGGCAGTAAGCTTCATTTCTTTCCTTAGATTGTGATTCAATGAATGTATCTAACGAGTGGAAATGTTCTTACTCATCTCCTTGGGAGTATTTTATATTTTGCTGGCATTTTTTTGGCTATTTAGAAAAGAGGAATACAAGTATTCTTCCTTTTCATCAATGAATTTAGTACATGGAATGGTGTAATAGGTCAAATGTTGCAGCATGTGCCAAACACTTTGTTGGTGATGGAGGCACTACCAAAGGGATCAACGGGAACAACACTAGAATAAATTATAAAGGATTACGCAATATCCATATGAAACCCTATTTCGATGCCATTGCAAAAGGGGTTTCCACAATCATGGTTTCCTATTCTAGTTGGAATGGAGAGAAGATGCACGCTAATCGTTTGCTCATCTCTCGCATCCTCAAGAAGCAACTTGGTTTCAAGGTATTATAATTTATTATAGTGTAATTCCCCCTCTTGTGATTCACTTTGATAGAAAAAATTTTATGCAATTGAATTCAGAAACAGCAAAACATCAGTCTACTTGACTTGTAATAGGCCTAAGTAGAATATCTAACATGAACAAACCATATATTGTGCTTCAAACAGAAACAGTTGACATGATGAATCAGCTTTATCTATTGTTTAAATCTTTTCTAGTATAGATCTGTTTATGACGGTCCTAAATTTTTATCCTTGATTATCAAAATAGTGTTATATCATATTGTGGTATTCATGATCAATCTTAATTCTGTGGTCTATTATAATCATGAGTAATCTCGATTTCTCTTTCATTTATTTTATATTCAAATCAAATTTAAGGCTGACACATTTTTTAACGTTTCATCATTTTGGCTGTAGGGATTTGTTATTACTGATTATGAGGGAATTGACCAGATAACTGATCCCCCTGATGCTAATTATACATTTTCAGTCTTCAAAAGTGTGGATGCTGGAATTGACATGGTACTATAATTATACTCTTTTTCCTTTAAATCAATCTCTTTCTATTAATACTCTGATATAACAATGCACAGCTATGTTCAAGCAAGTTATGAATTTTTTTTAATGTAACCAATGCCTGATGTATGGTGGGTTGTTAAATTAATATAATGTAAATGATGTCCTTGACATTTTCCTTATCAAATTTGCTTCATAGGTGATGGTTCCCTTCAATTACACAGGTTTTATTAACGAGATGACGTCCCTAGTTAAGGGAGGTTTTATACGTACGAAGAGAATAGATGATGCTGTGAGGAGAATTCTGAGGGTGAAATTCATCATGGGCCTTTTTGAGCATCCTATGGCACATTTGAACCTTGTCAAACAGCTTGGTAGTAAGGTATTGTGGTGTTTTTAAGCTCTTAATCCATTTTCTATATTGTATAGCATCAGTCAGTATAATTTAGTGTTGAATATCATCTTTTAGTTGTATGTCAATTGGTATTCATGAACACAATATTAAATTAAATATAATATAACTTTAAATTTATGTTTAATTTTTTTATGGTTTTAGATTTATTTTATTGTAAATAAAAATAAGAGTAATTTTTAAAAGCATATTTTGGTGTATAGGAACATAGGAATTTGGCGAGAGAAGCTGTGAGGAAGTCTCTAGTATTATTACAAAATGGAAAGGCAGGGAGTCAAGATCCTCTACTCCCTTTAGATAAAAATGTTCCTAAAATTCTTGTTGCAGGAACCCATGCTAATAATCTAGGTTATCAATGTGGTGGATGGACAATTTCATGGCAAGGTTCAAGTGGGAACACAACTATAGGTGATCATCATTGTGTAGAATAATTTTCATTTTATAAACTAACATTTTAGTAGTGACTGATGCGACAAAACTTCTTACCATTTTTTTCTTTTGTGTAGGCACTACAATTCTCCAAGCAATCAAATCTGTTATTAGTCCTACAACTAAAATTATTCATAAGATAAGTCCAAGTGCTGACTATGTCAAACGAACAAGGTTCTCATACGGTATTGTGGTAGTGGGTGAACAACCTTATGCTGAAACAGGAGGGGATAATTTGAATTTAACAATTCCCTTAAATGGGGGGAAAATAATAAAAAATGTTTGCACTTCTTTAAAATGCCTAGTAATATTGATATCTGGAAGGCCGCTTGTTATCACACCATATATTCCAATGATGGACGCCTTTGTAGCAGCATGGCTTCCTGGGACTGAAGGGAAAGGGGTGACTGATGTGATTTTTGGAGATTATAATTTTCAAGGAAAGCTTTCAAGAACATGGTTTAAAAATGTCGATCAATTGCCCATGAATATAGGGGATAGTCACTATGATCCACTATTTCCATTGGGTTTTGGATTGGCCATGACAAAAACTACAAGGTAATCGTTTGCACTTCCCTCACTTCATCGTATAGAATTGTTGTAATAAGGCCTACCACGTGGTGGATGACAATTAGTATGTTAATGACAAATAGATATTCAATTATCTTCTTTTGAATGTTAGACGTTTTTCATTAGATTCCATTCAAAATATGTAAAAACAATAACTTCTTGATTTTGGGTCTTTTCAATTATGTTTCTTCTCAGTGTATGGTTTTTTTATATCATGTATGATTCTAGGAGAATCCTAGTGTGCACCACTTTTATTTTTATCGATTTTACTTGTCATATGACTAGCTTTTGACAATTTTAATTATAGTTTTATTTGATTTCTGTAGTAATTCTGATTATAAAAGTTATTTGCTTGTGGGATTTTGTTCAATAATTTTTTTAAAGTTATCAATGATAAGTATGATCTATAATTGACTCAGATATTTCTAAAATGATAAGTAGGAGATATTTTCCACAAGAAGTCAAATTATGATATTGCTATTAGGATTCAACTTTGTAGTTTTTAAGTCAAACTCATTAATCCATGTTTTCATGAGTAGTGAAGCATCTACCCAGTCGACAAAATGAGTATTTATTTATTATTTAATATGAAATTAAAATTATAGGTTAATTGTATTATTAATTTCAAATGATTAATAAATTATAATATACAACCATTCTATCAGCTCGATAGTCATTTTGGTTCACAAGAGCCCATCTCTAATGAGAATGAATGAGACACCTAACACCCATTGCATGCAGGGGATGCTCATAGAATGCTAAGAGTTCCAAGTTAAGTGGAATTTAACTTCAAATGGGCCTGCAAGCTAAGTAGGCTTAACCTTGGAGCAAACTCCATGATTAAGCACACTTGGTGGGTGACCTCTTGGGAAGACTCAATAGGCCACCTCTATGAGCAACACCTAGATGCAATGGGTGCTAAGTGTCCCATTCATTCTCGTGAGAGATGGGTTCTTGTGAACCACTACTCATTAAACATGGGTCAATGAGTTTGACTTAAAAACTACACACTTAAATCGTGATAGCAACACTTTGAGATGTTGTGAAAAATATCTCCTCATCAATTGATGGGCTCAAGAGGCTTTATATTAAATGGTTCATAAGGCCAAACAGTTGCTAAAGGTCTTACAAATGGGGTTGTAAGCTAAGTGGGCTTAACCTTGGAGGACTCTCTTTGGTTAAGCACACTTGAATTGGAGTAATATTGGGATGGTGACCTCTCATGAAGTTCCAATGCTTCACCTATATGCAATACGTGCTTAGTGTTCGATTCATTCTTGTGAGGGATCGGATCTTGTGAACCACTAGTCATGGAACATGGATCAATGAATTTGGACTCAAATTGCACGATTGCATTTTGATAGCAATATTACCATTTCTAGAATGTTCACCAATTTGAATAGGATTACCAAAGAAAGTAAATATAAAACTTAAGAATAATCAACTGAAATATTAATTATGCAAAGGGTTCATCTAATTACAATGTGATTAAGTCAACATGCTTATATCACTAAAGAGTGAAAGAAGTAACATTCAACAAATTTACAAATACAAATAAAGGACTAAGATAAATATGAAAAAACCATAGCACTAAAAAAGCTTCATCTAAAAAGGTTCAAGTTTCTATTATTTTAAACAATGGAGTACAATAACACAATCCACTTATGCCTCAAATAATAGTGTTAACACCATAAAAGTATTTGTAGAAGAATTGTATAATTTATTATCTTATGTCTCTAATATATTAAAAAGTAAAAATAAGAAGCAATCAAGTGGTATCTAAAACAATGAATCAAAAGTAGGTTTACATTAAAAAAATCTATTAAAATTGTTTCTAAATCATCTTACACATGTTACACATTGGTTCCCACTTGAATACATTGTATATTTTATAGATTTTGGTATAATGGTAGAATTGACCAAGATCCCAACCTTAAGTATTCCTTGTGGCATTCATCCCTTGTGTCATATTCACCAATTTGGAAACATGCTTTGTGACTCTTTAGTTTGATTTTTTAACGTAAATTTCCTATTAAATGTTTTTAATGTAATATTCTAATTATCTTGGAGAATAAATAATGTTTTCATCCTTGCATGGGCACTCCATTTTGTTCACTCTAACACATTTGGAGATGGCACATTATTTATAGTCTACATAATTAAATACAATGAGTTGAGACAAAAAATTACAAGGTTAATGAAACTCCTTATTCTAACATTCTCCTACTTGATATTTACATTGTAAAAGATAAAAGGAAAATAAAACATAAATCAAGTACTAAATTAGACTAGGTCCATCATCTCTTTGCACTCCTAAATTTCTCCATGCTTATTGACTTAATTAGATGATAAAGGGCACTTCTCTTATTAATACAAACACACAATAGAATAGAGAAATAATAACAATTTGAAAGAACAAAAAATTGGTTTTTTACTTTCTCAAATAAAGTGGAATTACAATATTGAAAAATATGACATGCAAAGTCACATGAGCATTTTCCTTACAATAATCCGCAAGCCAGAGCCACCATATACATTCCCTAGAAATGTCCTAGGCAATTCTCCACCGCCCAAGAATGTTCTAGAAATTTTAACCCTAAACTTTGAGGCTGACTAACCCTAAGTTATTAATATTTATATTTTATTACATTAGAGTAGGCTCTAAACAACTTTGGAACTGAAAATAAAATTTGAAAGAAATTCATCTTTGTCTATTTCAGGCAATACAATTTTTGGAGACCATAACTCATCGCCAATTGCTCTAATTGGCTATTATGACCCCATTTCAGAAATGCCATGAACTACTCTATAACACATAACTTGCAAAAATTCCTGTAAGTCAAGTTTTGATCCCTTTTTTAGACCCTTTAAAGCCTTCAAAACTGAGTTCAAAGTTCTATACCTTGTTGAGAATATCAATTTTTTTTAATATCTTCAAAACTAGACTTGATCTTGCAATGAAAATTTACTAGCAGGATGATATATCCAAAGTGAACCTCCAAGGAAGAAATTAGAACATTATGAGCTCCAACAACCATTTTACTAAAAATAATAAGCTTCTAGAAATAAAAACTTTGCATTGAGATAGCCTTTATTGAAAAGACACATTAGATAATATTTTTGAGTGATGCAAGATTGTCCTTACATGTAGGATGCTTTCACATTAGACATATGGAGTAATTTGAGAATGGCTCTTGTCACATCTCAGATGTTCAAAGAAAAACTAAGATGGTTAATCTCCTCCCTTTTCAGCCATGATGAATCTTCAATAGGTTTTCCTTTCCATTTGACCGTATACTCTTCATATGTCTTGTTTCTTGTGCTTCTCTCAACATGAAGTCCTTCCAAAATATATTCAATCTCTTCTGCAGTTGAAGTACTTGCTGGAATATCCCATTGTGTTTCTTGTGTGATCATCTTCAACACCCCCTTCATGGTACTTTGTTAGATCTAAACTGGTAAATATTGGTGAAATATTAAGTTCACTGGATAATTCTACTTCATAAGCACTTCTTGAATCATGTTTCTTTAGTATCTTGCATGGTCCAAACTTGTTTATCTTTTATACATTCCCACTAGAAATCTCGTATTTCTCAAATGAACCATGATTTAATCTCCAATATAAAATTCCTTATGTTTTCTCATCTACTTAGCTTTCTACTGCACATTCATTTTAGTAATGTGCTTCCTCACTTCCTCATACAAGTTCTTCAAGTGTTTTGCAAAATCTTTAGTTTTGATATTGCTTGTCTCCCCTTTCTCCAACTTCCTTAATTCAAACACATTCCTAGGACTACTTTCATATACAATTTGGAATGGTGATTTATCAGTACTCCTATTGACAATTATTGTATACAAATTTTATGTGTGATAAAATTAAATCCCACCCTTTTGGCTTATCTCCAATCAAATATCGCAGGAAGTTTTCCAAACTCCTAATCACCACTTATGTCTGTCCACCAGTTTGCAAATGATGTGCTAAATTGAATTTCAAATATGTTTTTGGCTTCTTCCACAATGTTCTCCAAAAGTACTCAATGGAAATGGTGTCTCAATTTGAAATTATGCTTTTTGGTAGATTATGTAGTCTCACGACTTCTCGGTAAAACAATTTTGCCACATTAACAACATCATTAGTCTTGAAAGGAATACAATGTGTCATCTTTGAAAACCTATCAACCTCCACAAAATTTGAGTCATGTTGTCTTTGAGTTCTTGGTAAGCCAAGAATAAAGTCCATGCTTATATCCTGTCACAGTTTCTCTGGTATAGGTAGTGGTTGATATAACTCTATATTTTTCCTAGCTCCTTTTTCCATTTGATATATTCTACAACTGTGTACAATTTATTAACATCTTACTGCATCTGTGACCAATAATTATTTCACTAAATAGAGGAATGATTATATCTTGACCAAAATGTCTAGCCAACCCTCCGCTATGCTTCTCCTTGATGAGATTCTCCTTCACAAAACTCATTGGAATGCACAACTGACTACCTTTGAGTAACATAACATCAAGGAATATGAAGTCCAACCATCTAATTTTGTCTAGAATAAAAGGTTTTATATAATTTTTCCAAGCTTTAAAAAAATCAAGATCCTCTGGATACAAACTCTTGAGTTCCTTGAACCCAACAACCTCAATCCACATCTCTATCAACAAAATCTATCTCCTGCTAAGAGCATCTGCAACCATATTAAACTTCCCACTTATGTGTTAAAAACAAAAGTACTTTGCAAAACCTCAAGCCATTCCTGATTCGACTTCCCTTGACCTCTCAAAAACCATAGGGATATGTATTTTATGCTCCTCCAATGTCTTACTAAAGATCAAAATATCATCTTGATAAACAATGACGAACTTACTTAGAAACTCTTTCGATACTATACCATCTTAAAATGGATGCACTTTATTTTGAGGCCTTTTAGCGCTCCTTAGTGTGGTTTCAATCTTCTTTTCTCCTTCTTCCTTCTATTTCATGCTTCTTCGTCATCTCTTGCTTTCCAACATGGTATTCTAGATATCATTTTGCCACCCTTTTGACTATATCTCTTGATCAACTTGTTATCTTCTAGTTTCACTTGCATCTCCTTCTAGACCTTTTTGAGGCCTTTGTGTCCCCTCTCTTAGGACTAGGTCAGCCTCAAGTCAACTAGGTCGACCGAGTTGACCTAGTCCTTGATGATTTTGAGGTTCAGGGTCCTCAAGTCCTCAAGTTAACCAATTGATTTATTTTAGTCCTTGGTCAGCCTGAGTTGTTTTCTCACCTAAAAAACTGTATAAAAGGAGGATTGGGGGCTTCATTTTCATATCTCATCTTGGCAAGATATTCAAAAGCAATCAAGGCATCTCCTTCTTGCATAAAGCTTCTTCCCTTAAGGTGGTAGTGGAGTTAGGCTCTAAGGAGAAGATCTACTATTCCAATCCATTCAAGTTCAATTATTCATTCATGACATGTCACACACATTTCTATAGATGAGGTTTTTTCTTTTTTGATTTCCTTATGGTTTGTTTGAGTCAAGGCTATTACACTTACATACTTGATCACATATCAAAGTTAATTCCATCTTTGAAGGTAATTGAGTCTTTCATTTTATATTATTCAAATCTTCTACACGGAAGCATTTCCTTTATCAATTATATTTTAATTTACGATTAATTTATTAAGCTAGGGCTTGACCAAGACAAGCCCTCATCCAACCCAACAATATAAACCCTTCACTTTTTATGTGTAGGAGTAGGATAACAGGATTTTGCATGTAGATATGGAAATAATATTGCAAAATCTTTCTGGAGAAGTTGGTTACAATGTTTCTAGACTCTGTTAGCTCCATGGAAAGACTGTTGGATAGAATGATTTAATTCTATGTTGTCTTTGACATTACACAAATTTCAAGTATACATCAAAAAATTAGTGTAAATTGAGCTCACTCGGTTACCAAAGGAAGTCTAAAGGAAAGTCATTTTTGAGTTAGTGTTGACTGAGTTGGGCTGGCTAACGAAGGAATTTCCCATGGGATAACTTTCATTTGTTTGAAATTGTATTCAAGGTAGCCTAACAAGGTAAAATATATAAGTATAAGGTCAAGTTGAGGATTGAATAGGAGAAGAAGCATGAGATTGAAAAGATAAATCAAGGAAGCGAATTGGAAGGATATCAAAGTATTCGAGTTGACCAAGCTGTAAAGAACATTCTGATCAAGGAGGATCAAGTATTCAAGCTAGAATAGAGATCTGAAATCAACAAGTATAGTTGCATTAGCAATCAGGTCATATCATTGTTACTCTCTAATAATTGTAATAGTGAATCAAATCTCCTAACAAAGTTAGCTTAACAACTATTTGCCAAATCCTCTAACAAGGTGGCATTTTTAGATTTAAGTGTCTAAAGAACTCTAACAAGGCCACTCCTAATAGGGTGAACTAAATCTTTTAACAGGGTCACACCTAACAGTGTGTTTTGTAACCTTTAATAGGGTTGGCTCCTAACAGGGCTCACTTCAAAAGAGTGAAAAACAATAACTAGTTGCAATTGGTGGTTTTTCCCAAATTGTCTTTCCACATTAAATCTTAGTGTCTCTTGTGTTCATTTTATTTTCTCTATGATTCTACAACTAAGTTAATTAAGGTTAATCACACTAAACGTCTTAAGAAACAACTATTTCAGTATTTTTTGAGTGACAATAATTCTTAGTGTTAACCAAGTGTTCCCGTGTTAACCAAGTTACAACAGTATTTTAGTTTCAACAAAATTTGATTTTGAAATGTATTGACATCTTAAGGGATCTTGGATTTATTTTTGTGGTAACTGAGTCATCCGTCCCCTCTCAGTTACTCCTCTTATATTTCAAACAATTGGTATTAGAGCATTTGGTGCTTGTAGAGAAGGTTCCAAGGACCTAAGCTAAAGATCAAGATGTCATATAGAAGGGAGCTTCCTAAGCTGAATAGAGACAACTTCCAAAACATGGCAGGAACTTATGAAGCTCCATTTGGTAACCATTAGTGACACATGTTTGAAATATTTGGAGAAAAAAATTACAAAAAATAATAACTATAACATAATGATGATTGACATTGGTTTCACTCTCAATTATACTGAATTTGATGAAGTCAAAATTGTGGTACTGCTCACAAAATGTGGATCAAACTGAAGGATATATATGGAGGTGATGATAATGTTAGGAGAGCCAAGACAGAAAGTCTTAGAGGTCAGTTTGATTAGATGAAGATGAGAACATTGCACTATATAGTGAAAGAATCAAAGCTAGTGTGAGTGCAATCAGAGCCTCTGGTGGGAAAATTGATGATGTAACAGTGGTGAGAAAGGTACTCTAAACACTTTTTTTTGTTTATGCAATTAGAGTGTCAACTATTTAAGAAATGAGATGTGATCCTAAGAAAGAGAGAAATTCTTAGAGGTCAGTTTGATTAGATGAAGATGAGAACATTGCACTATACAGTAAAAGAATCAAAGCTAGTGTGAGTGCAATCAGAGCCTCTGGTGGGAAAATTGATGATGTAACAATGGTGAGAAAGGTACTCTAAACACTTCTTCTTGTTTATGCAATTAGAGTGTCAGCTATTTAAGAAATGAGATGTGATCCTAAGAATGATATAACCTTGGATGCACTAGTGGAAAAGTTGATAGAATTCGAGTTAGATAATTTTGATAATTATGTTGCTAACTCCAATAACCTTGAATTTGCATTTCAAGCCATCACTCAAGAAGATAGCAACAAAGTCTAAAAGAAAGGGTCTGACATTGAAGATGAAGATGGTTCTGATGATGATCTTGAAGTCATTGAAGCATTGATTGCAAGAAGATTTCTCAAAGGAAAATGAAAGTACAAAGGAAAAATTCCTTTGATCTGCTTTTCTTGTGAAGAAATTGGTCACATTGCTACAAGGTGTCCAAATAGAGAAGGCACAGAAGAAAAGAAGCATGAAAAGTACAAAGATAAGAAGGATTTCAAAAGCTACAAAGACTACAAGGACAAAGGTAAGAAATCTTGTTACATGGCTAAAGATTCTAATAGTAGTGAAGAAAGATGAAATGGTTTACATTGCTGTTAAAGATGAATTAGATGATGAGAATGATAAGATGGCCCTCATTTCTCATGTTAGTAAGAATGATACATGGATTATTGATAGTGGTTGTTCTCACCCCATGACTGGTGATAAATCTAAATTTGAGCACTTGGAACACTAAGATGGTGGGAGTGTCAAATTTGGAAATGATTAACCTTGTTATGTGAAGGGAAAAGATTGTATTGCACTAACCAATGATCTTAGATGTGACAATGCTTATTGGTTTGAAGGAATGAATCATAATCTTCTTAGTATGGCACAATTGAATAACATTGGATTCAAGGTAGAATTCATGAATAGGAAAGCCAAGCTGCTAGAAGGAAATGGAAATCTAGTTGGGACTAGAAATTAAACAAGAGGTTATCTATTCTACCTAGATCTAACTATAAATTATTTTTTCATAGCTCAAGTAGAAGAAAACTAGTTATGACATTAAAGGTTGTGTCATGTGAATTTTGATGAGCTGGTCAACATAAGAAAGAACAAAATGGTTAGAGGCATTCCAAGCCTAAAGAAACTTGATATGGTCATATGCAAGAACTATCAAATTGGAAAGATGGTAAAGACAAGTTTTAAAAACAAGAACTATCATTCTGAAGAAGTCTTGGAGTTGGTTTATATAGAACTTTGTGGACCTATTGGCATACAAAGCTACACTGGAGATAAGTACTTTATTTCTTTTTTTGATGATTATTCTAGGATGATGACAGTTATGTATTTAAAGGATAAATCAAAAGATTTTCAAAAGTTCAAATGGTATCTGGCTAGAGTTGAGAAAGGAATAGGAAAGAAACTAAAGTGTCTAAGGTTAAAAAAAGAGGAGAATTCATCTCAAATGAATTCAATGAATTCTACAATGAAAGAGGAATCAAAAGACAAGTATCTGCACCTGGTACACCTCAACAGAATGACATTACTAAGAGAAGGAATAGATCAATCATGGATTGTGCAAGGATGCTAATGATAAAGAAGAGTGTTCCTATCAAATATTGGAAGGAAGCAATCAACACTGCAGTTCATACCTTGAACTGAGTTTAGTTGAAGAAGGACTTAGATCAAACACCTTTTGAATTATGGTATGGCTATAAACCTAATGTTTGTTATTTCAAAGTATTTGGAAGCAAATTTTATTTTGAAGGCATATTCTTGGGATACTCCAATAGAAGTAAAGAATACAAATGTTTGAATCTATCTAATCACAAAGTTATAAAAAGTGCACATGTAAAGATTGACGAGTTTGCAGAAGAATGTGAAGAACAAAGTAGTAAAGAACCTAGAAACTACATAAACTTTATTTACTATGAGCCTGATAATTTACTTGAAGTTCAAGAAAATGATAGTCAACAATCTTCACCACCCGAGTCCTCAAAATCCCCAGTTCAACCTGAGTCACAGTTAGAAGGATTCAAGTTTTAGCCAGTGCAAACCAAGTCATCTGATGGACCCGAGTCATAAAGAGTGGGACCCAAGCATGATTTATAAAATCATGGTGAACCTAGTGAATTTAGAAAAATCCTGGACTTGATAGATGTGTTAGAAGGCATAATGCACCCGAGAAAATCATTGGAGATTAGTTAGATGGTACAATGACAAGGAACAAATTAAAAGGTACATGTTTGCTTACTAAATTTGAAACTAGAACTATCAAAGATGCATTAGAAAATGAAAGCTAGATTGAGGTAATGAATGAATAATTTGATCAAATTGAAAGTAACAAAACTTAAACTCTTGTTCCTAGACTCGAGGATAAAAATGTAATTGGCACAAAATGGATATGCATAAATAAGCTGAATGAGAATGGACAAGTTTCAAGAAACAAGGCAAGGTTAGTTTTCAAGGGTTATTCTCAAGAAGGTGGCATTGATTATGGAGAGACTTTTGCTCCTGTTTGTTGCAGAGCCACACCTTGGAAAACTCAGGAGGAATCAGTCACTCAACTGAGTTGCATCAAGGGGCATCTACAACCTTCAGGATCACACACTAAAATCAGATTCAATAAACAAAACTTTGAAAATAAAATCCCCCAAAATATCTTCTTGCTGCCTTCGGATAGACTTGCACTTAGACATGAATAACTTTCGAATCAGAAAAGATTTACTCAATCTAACCGTTGATATTTGGCATAACTAGGTTTCAAACAACATATAAAAATTTGAGAGAAATCCAACAGTTCAAACCCGAGATATTGACCCCGCATCAAAGTACATTTTTTCTGAAAATAAATTTCCCAAAATATCTTCTTGCTGCCTTCAGATAGACCCGCACTCAGACATGAATAACTTTTGAACCAGAAAAGTTTTACTCAATCCAACCGTTGATATTTGGTGTAACTAGGTTTCAAACAACATATAAAAATTTGAGAGAAATCCAACGGTTCAAATCTGAGACATTGACCCCACATCAGAGTACATTTTTCTGCAATTGTTATTCCCTAAACTGATTGCCATGAGAAATATATGAAGCATAACAGTAGAACCATAATCTTAAAAAAAAACACAGGAGACCAAAGGAGACATAAAACTTCCCATTCCTCCCCAAGTTCGAATCATTTTTTACATAAAAGATTGGCTTTTTAATAACCAAAGTCTGACTGGCCTTGCTATCCAGTAGTAATAAAAACATTTTCTTTTTCATCTAAGAATAGGAATCTGAAAGACGTTTTACCATCAATACCATGTAGCAATCATGGATATTCTTGTAACTGCTAAGAATAGGAATCATCAATACCATGCAACAATCATGGATATTCTTGTAATTGCTAAGAATAGGATTGGCTTTTTAAAGAAAATCGACTTTCATCCAAATAGAAGGAATATGAAACGGTTTCTTTTATTCCATAGCCATTTTTTCGTCATTATGAACACTCTTAAAATTGCCACCAACTTTCTGATGAGATTCTTTTAATTATTGACCACATGGCATTTCTATTACTAATTTTATCCTTTCTAAAACCGACACTAACATCATTTAACCCTTTCCTCTAACTCTCTAACATATCCGACTAAAAACTATAACATTTATTTAATAAAACACCTAATTCTATCCACTAAGACATAATCCTAAATTATTAAAATTGACCATTAAAATATATGGAGAATCTTGGACCTTTGAAATGATTTAGTAATGAGATGTGCCTGCATCATACTCCCGGGGACAGAAAAATTCAAGTCCCATTGAATTGCTGCAATCGTTTTCTAGAGTTTCCAATTGTATGTAAGCAATAATGTCACCATAAGAATGATGGAATTGATGCCGCTTGCCAGAACATTCTGATTCCAAACTGTGGAAGGAATACCTTCCATGGTACCTGTGTCGAATCTTGGAACAAATATATTTAACAGCCTCGTATCACCTGCATAAAAATACCAAATTATCATACCAACATCTGCTTCTTGTTTGTATATCTCTAGAGCATCATAATGATCAACAAATACTTCATTCTTTTCATCAATAGTCTTCTCTTCAGCATCTGATCTTTGCACTACATCTTTTCCTTTCTGATCATTTGTGTCAACATCTCCATCATCTGGGCAAATATTGTTTGCAACCACACCTGTCACCAACTCTTCTTCATCTGCAAGAACCTTTTCCTCACAAGGTTCAACAACAACCTCTTGTTGTTCACTCTTAGTCTCTACACCAACATTCACCTGTGGTCTATGGCCTTCTAATGGATTGTTTTCCTCTTCTTGATCTAACTCTTCATCCTCTGCCTGTGTGCTTTGAATCACTTCTTCCTTCTTATCCTCAGCCTCCAAAATCTTTTTCATAGGAGTACCTTCCAGCATTGTACTCTTCTCTATTTTCAAAGGACATGTTACTGTTCCAACCACAGATTGTTTGCATTCAAATCCAATGGGGCTTGTCTTGTTACTGCTCTCGTCAAGAGATACTTGCTGCACTTCTTGTTGCTGCACTTGGTGTTCTTGCTGCACTTCTTTCAACTTAGCTTTATTCTCTTTCAACATAGCGTCATTCTCCTCAAGTCTCCTTCTCAAATTGTTTATCTCCTCTTCTATCTTGCTTAGCTCTTCTCTTTGTTTTCTCCTTTCTTCTTTCTCTCTTTTCTTCTTTTCCTCTATCTCCTTTTGTTTAGAATCCTTTCTCTACCGATACCTTCTAAAAAGATACAATAAAGCTGCTTCTTCTTGTCCCATCATTCCTCAGCTAGGTTATTTTCTTCTTATCTAGTCTCCTGGACTTCTTCTCAGACTATTTCTCTCAATCTTTCACAATCACACAAACATATACACAACTACTTTTTCCCAAACCTTTTGCTGAGCTCTGATACCAAAAATGTTGCAGAGCCACACCTTTGAAAACTCAGGAGGAATCAGTTACTCAACTGAGTTTCTTCAAGGGGCATCTACAACCTTCAGGATCACACACTAAAATTAGATTCAATAAACAAAACTTTGAAAATAAAATCCCCCAAAATATCTTCTTTCTACCTTCGGATAGACCTGCACTCAGACATGAATAACTTTCGAACCAGAAAAGATTTACTCAATCCAACTGTTGATATTTGGTGTAACTAGGTTTCAAAAAACATATAACAATTTGAGAGAAATCCAACGGTTCAAACCCTACATATTGACCCCGCATCAGAGTACATTTTTTTTGAAAATAAATTCTCCAAAATATCTTCTTGCTGCCTTCAGATAAACCCGCACTCAGACATGAATAACTTTTGAACCAGAAAATATTTACTCAATCTAACCGTTTATATTTGGTGCAACTAGGTTTCAAACAACATATAAAAATTTGAGAGAAATCCAACGGTTCAAACCCAAGATATTGACCCCGCATCAGAGTACATTTTTCTGCAATTGTTATTCCCTAAACTGATTGCCATGAGAAATATATGAAGCATAACAGTAGAACCATAATCTTAAAAAAAAACACAGGAGACCAAAGGAGACATAAAACTTCCCATTCCTCCCCAAGTTTGAATCATTTTTTACATAAAAGATTGGCTTTTTAATAACCAAAGTCTGACTGGCCTTGCTATCCAATAGTAATAAAAATGTTTTCTTTTTCATCTAAGAATAGGAATCTGAAAGACGTTTTACCATCAATACCATGCAGCAATCATGGATATTCTGGTAACTGCTAAGAATAGGAATCATCAATACCATGCAGCAATCATGGATATTCTTGTAACTGCTAAGAATAGGATTGGCTTTTTAAAAAAAACCGACTTTCATCCAAATAGAAGGAATATGAAATGGTTTCTTTTATTCCATAGCCATTTTTTCGTCATTATGAACACTCTTAAAATTGCCACCAACTTTCTGATGAGATTTTGTTAATTATTGACCACATGGCATTTCTATTGCTAATTTTATCCTTTCTAAAACCGACACTAACATCATTAACCCTTTCCTCTAACTCTCTAACATATCCGACTAAAAACTATAACATTTATTTAATAAAACACCTAATTCTATCCACTAAGACATAATCCTAAATTATTAAAATTGACCATTAAAATATATGGAGAATCTTGGACCTTTGAAATGATTTAGTAATGAGATGTGCCTGCATCACTGTTGCTAGACTAGAAGGTGATAGAACACTCCTTGCATATGCAACACACAAAGGATTCAAAATATATTAGATGGATGTAAAATCAACATTCTTGAATGAAATCTAAGAAGAGGAAGTCTATATTGAGCAACCAGAAGGTTTCATCAATCCTAACAAAAGGGACATGGTTTGCAGACTACACAAAACCCTATATGGTCTTAAACAAGCCCCCAAAGATGGTATGAAAGGTTACATAACTGTCTCATAAAGATTGATTTTCAAAGAACTAACGATAACAACAACCTATACATCAGAGAAGGACCAAATAAGAAGATTCTGTTGCCAAAAATCTTTTTGGATCATACATTATTTATTGAAAATGATGATTTGTGCAAATCTTTTTCTATGGAAATGAGTAAAGAATTTGAAATGTCAATGTTTGGAGAGATCAAATTATTTGTTGGCTTACAAATTCAACAGATGAAGGATGGTACCTATATGACTCAATCAAAATACCTCATGGAGATACTAAAGAAAATTGGAATGGAGGATTCTAGATTAGTTGGAACACCTATGTCTACTAGACACAAGCTTTCCAAAAATGATGATTCCAAAGAGGTAGATCGGACTACATATAGATCAATGATTGGAAAACTTCAGTATGTGGTACACACAAGAGTTGATATAGCATTAGTAGTTGGTATGGTGGCTAGATTCTCTGCTAATCCTAAAGAAAATCATATGATGGCAATCAAAAGAATCCTAAGGTATTTGAAAGGTACTAAAGATTATGGTTTGTGGTATAAGAAAGGAGGAAACTTTGAATTGAAGGCATTTACTAATGTTGGTTGGATAGGTAGTGTTGATGACATGAAGAGTGCTAGTGGTGGAGTACTTTTTCTTGGAAAAAGGCTAGTATCTTAGACAAGCAAGAAGAAGAATTGTATCTCTTAGTCTACAACATAAGTATAATATGTTGCTATAGCAGTCAGTTGTTCCAACATTGTGTGGTTCAAGCAACTATTGTCAGGTCTAAAGGAGGAGATCAAGGACCTAGTTGTTATCTTTTATGATAACACCAATGCAATCAACATATCCAAGAATCTAGTGATGCTTACCAAGACCAAGCACATTGCAATAAAATATCATTTTTTGAGAGAATTGGTGGAAGAAAAATAGGTGAGATTAGAATATGTGAATACAAAAGAAAAGATTGCAGACATATTCACCAAGCCACTGCCTAAGGATGCATTTTTGTATCTAAGAGGCAAGCTAGGGGTCATTCCCCTATCTGAAGCTCACTAATCAGATTTTAGTGATGCATCAACCAAGCATGTTGAAGATCAAACAAGTTGATGTAGTATTTTTAGAACACATTGCATATGAATCTGCACATTAGGTACATGGAAACTACATTGATTGTTGTATTTGACATAAGATGTCAAAGAGGGAGAGTTTGTTGTCATATATCAGAGAAATTTTTGTGAATGTTTGAGATGTTATTTTAGAAATTTTGAGTTGATATCAAAGAAGGAGATTTTTCTATTTGTCATTGTAATAAGAGATTGATGATAGAGGGAGTTCACATTGATAGAGGGAGTTATCATGGATGAGAATTATAATGAAACTAAGGATATTATCCTTACAGATCTATTTTTTCTATGAAATTTCTATGTATCATGACATGTGTTGTCATCAATGCCAAAGAGGGAGATTGTTGGATATAAACATTCAATTATATGTTGTATTTGATGTTACACAAATGTTAAGTATATACCAAACAATTAGTGTATGTTGAACTCACTCGGTTACCAAAGGAAGTATGAAGGAAAGTTGTTTCTGAGTGAGCGTTGATTGAGTTGGGTTGACTAACGAAGGGCTTTCCTGTATTAGTTTTGTTGGTTAGTTCTAGCTGACTCATGGGATGAATTTAATTTGTTTAAAATTGTATTCAAGTTGGCTTGAAAAGGTAAAACATATAAGTATAAGGTCAAGTTGAGGATTGAATAGGAGAAGAAGCATGAGATTGAAAAGATAAATCAAGGAAGCAAATTGGAATGATATCAAAGTATCTGAGTTGACCAAGATGCAAAGAACATTCTAATCAAGGAGGATCAAGTATTCAAGCCAGAAAAAAGATATGAAATCAACAAATATAGTTGCATCAACAATCAAGTCATATCATTGTTACTCTCTAATAATTGTAGCAGTGAATCAAATCTCCTAGTAGAGTTAACTTAATAGCTATTTTCCAAATCCTTTAACAAGGTGGCATTTCTAGATAGAAGTATCTAAAGACCTCTAACAAGGGCACTCCTAACAGGTTGAACTAAATCCTTTAATAGGGTCACACCTAATAGTGTGTTTTGTAACCTTTAATAGGGTTGGCTCCTAATAGGGTTCACTTCAGAAGAGTGAAAAATAATAATTAGTTGTAATTCATGGTTTTCCCCAAATTGCATTTCCATGTTAAATATTGGCATCTCTTGTGTTCATGTTATTTTCTTTATGATTTTGCAACTAAGTTAATTAAGGTTAATCACACTAAAAATCTTAAGAAGCAATTATTTTAGTATTTTTCGAGTAACAATAATTCTTAATGTCAAGTTTTAGCCAAGTGTTCCTGTATTAACTAAGTTAAAACAATATTTCAGTTTTACAAAGTTTGGTTTTGAATTGTATTGTCATCTTAAGGGATCTTAGATTTATTTTTGTGGTAACTAATTCACCCCTCCTGTCTCAGTTACTCCTCTTATATTTCCAAAAAAGATATCCTTCCTTTAGGTCGACCTAGTCCTTTTTGCCTTTTTGCGAAATAATTTTTGGGTTTTGTTCCCTTTGTCATTTCATTCAAAAAACCCTAGTTAGATAGTCATAAACAAGCTCTGATCCATGACTTTCAGAACTAAAAACATCTTCCTTTACATATTTCAAGGTGAGTCTTTTATATTTTATTTCCTTTCATATATTTATCGTAGATCTATATCTTAATTGGTCTGATTGTACACATATAGCATCTAGATCTACATTATTTAAGTAATTGGTTCAATTTTACATACACATTATCCTATAAGGGTTAGAGAGTGCATTTCCTTGTATTGCATTCTCCTTTATAATTAGAATATGGTATTGGCACCCTTCTTCCTTTGGGTTCTAACTAATCTAATTTGTATTGTAAGTGGAATCATAATTGGAGATTTTTGTCCTTCCCTCACACACATATTGGCCTAGATAAGTGGAGACCTAAAACCCTATTAAAGTGTCTCCCTTTCCCCCCTAAACAAATGCCTCATTCATGAGCCACATATATGTACTTAGTACATTGATTACTCCAAGATACATGATTAACGACTCATATAAGCCATCCTTTGTGTTGAAGGCAATCTTTCATTCATCTCCTTATTTGATCCAAATTTGGTGATATCCACTCTTTAGATTTATCTTTGTGAGATATAAAAATCCATTCATACAATCCATAATATCATCCTTCTTTGGCATGCAAAATCTATACTAATAGGTGATCTTGTTGATGGCTCAAGAATCTATACACATCTTCCATTATCCAATTTTGGGTGCTAGTACTACATGTACTACATAGAATCAAACTCTCTCAAATCTACCCCTTTTACAATAACTCTTGTACTTGTCTATTCAAATTTCTTTCTATTGGAGTCCTATAAGGTGACTTATTTTTCAAACTAGCCCCTAGAATCAAGTCCATTTGGTGAGTGATATTTCTCACTAGTGGAAACCCATGAGGTAAATTATTGGATATAATATGCTAAAACTCATCCAACAAATTTTAAACTTCTGTAAGTACATCTTCTACTTCCTCTTTATTAACTTTTGAAATTAAGGAAAAAAACATATGTTCGTGCGTCATACCTTCTGGAAACTTCCATCCATCAACTAAACATATTCTTGCATTACTACATACCTTTTCCTTATTTTCCTTCAATAAATTCAACTTGTGTGAAACTCCATCCTTTATCAAAGAATAGGTATTTTTAGACCCATCCTGTAGTGCACAACGTTCAAACTTCCAGGGCCTACCCAACAAAAAATGTCAAACATCCATAGGTATAATATTACATAGTACCTCATCATGATAGTTCCCAATCTTGAGCTTTACCAAACACTGTTCATTGACCAAAGTCTAACGAACCTTCCACAACCAAGCAATCTAGTAGGGATTCAAATGCTTCTTTCTCTCTAACTTCAACTTATTAACCATTTCCTTAGGAACAAGATTATTTGTGCTACCACTATCAATAATGACATTGCACACTTTACCATTACACTTGTACTTGGTTCAAAACAAATTGTTCCTTCGTACATGTTTATTCTCACCATTCAATAAGACACTTCTGTAACTAGGTCTTCTCCTCTTTCAACATCTTTAGAATGTGATGATTTGACATCTTCGTGTACATGTGCAACTTGTGCATTACCTTCTTGTCTTCTATTGTTTTTCCCTTGATATTGGAGACACTAATAAACTCTATGACCTTCTCTACATTGGAAATATGTTCCATGAAAACCTCCTCTTCCTGGTCCTTGTCCTCTTCCTCTGCTTCTCTAATCCCTATTATTTTGATCATAGGAATGACTAAAATTATTCCCTCTTTGATTATGACTACTACTTGACTCATCATTCTTTTTTTGATCTTCATTTCAACCAAGCCATAAGTTCATCTATTGGATCTTCTGCCACGACCTCTTCTACCTTGCTTGCTTTCAAACATTTTGTTCAAAATGGGTATGCCTCTTCAATATTGGTCATTCTTACTAGACTCAACTTCTTTCTTTTACCTGCCATTAACCCATTAAGATAACAAACACATTTCTCCTTGTCAACTTTTTCCTGGTCCATTTTGATGAGGACTTAATAGAACTAATGGGGAGAATCCAACTACCAAGACCAAAAAATACTCTTCCTTTAGATCCACACTAGGCTCTCTCTCTCTCTCTCTCTCTCTCTCTCTCTCTCTCTCTCTCTCTCTCTCTCTCTCTCTCTCTCTCTCTCTCTCCTATATTCTTAGGGTCTCTTTCTTCACCCTAACCCAAGGGACAATCACTCTCCTATCCCTCTTACTCTTGGATCCTCACCAATCAACTCAAAGTACTCTTCTACCCTTACAAACACACCCTTGCATTTGTAGTTATCCAACTTACTATTCCAAGAAGTCAACACCCTCTCTAACATAAATAAGCATTTTAGGACTCCATTACTAAGCCTTCCATGCCTCTTGAGGGTTTCTTGATGGCCATATGTTTCGACTCCTTAACAAGCTCTTCAAAACCCAATTTTTTCCTTGTAGCCCTTTTCCCCCCAATTAGGCCTCCTAATAAGGAATTTGACTCTTCATTCCAAAAACTTCTTCACAAGCCCATAAACTAACTAGGTATCTTGATACCCTTTTGGGAAAAATCCAAGATTCATCTAGCCTAGAGTCCTCAACTCATCCATACACTCCTATGCCAAAAATACCCTATTTTTAAGGGTTTGCTATAGTCAATTTGGTTTCTAGTGCTTTGAACTAATCAAATGGACTCAACTCTTGGTCACATCCAGTCCTAGGTTCCTTCACCCTATGGATCACACAAATCATTAATTTATTGGTACACACCAATCCACATCCTCCATCCTTTTTCTCTTGCAAACACCCAGTTACCTTGCTAAGCACACCAAGGCTCGCCTAGGGCTTGGTGGGAAAATCAGCTATCCAACTCCAAAAAATCCAAAAATACATATTTATAGCATATGTAGAGTGTTCTACTTGATTCCAAGTGTTAATGAGACTTGAACCATTGGAAATCAAGTTAGAGCCATATTTCTACAAGTAACTCCATACAAACCAACAAACTGGCCAAAGAAAACTTATTTTGTAATCCTTATCAAAACAATTAAAATTAGTAATTTTTTGATCGATTAAACAAGTAAAAAACATAATGTACCTATCCACACTGAGAAATCAAATAGTTCAATCCATTAAAACTTGAGAGAACAACTCTTCAACTAAACTGTGGTAAAAATAGTCAAAAATTGCTCAAGAATCCCTTATGCCTCCATACAGTATGAACTAAAACCCTTGTTTTGGGAGTGGAATGACCTTATATATGCCTCTTGCATGTGTAGTAGTTGTAAAAACTACCCAACAATGACTATGTACAAAGTTGCACAAAAATTGTCAAAGTTGTCATGCCAACTTTGCAAAAATGAAAGGTATCATGAGCAACTTTTTTCTTTTTGCTTCCAATTCTTCCTAGGACCCCAAATGCGTCTAGTTTGATCCCTTAAGACTCCATAAGCATATTTTACTTAGTTTCACCTATTTCTAGTCATGGTTAACCTACTTGACCAAGCTTTCACCCTTAAGAAATATTTACTCATCTAAGTCCTATTTGAGTCCAATTTGGAAAAAATAACTCAACAAATCTTGCTAACCCCTCCTAACCTATTTAGACACACTCATGGACTAGTTTAGGTCCTTATTCTTCAATGATTTAGATAAGAGCACTTACAAGCTAAAATTTGAGTAGGGAGAAGCGAAAAATGTAGGTGCTCCTACACCAAGAACTTTTTTGTATATTCTTGAACAAATCTTCCTACTTGCTTCAACCCTTACATTTTATTCAACATATCAAGCTCATAATTAACAAGAATTAATTGTCTCTTTAATTTCCCCACCATCCAATCATATATTATAATTTTCTTCATTCCTCTTCTATTCCTTTCCAATTGAGTCTCTTGCCACCAATTTTTTGCCCGAACCTTTAGTTTGTCCTTCACAAATTTGACCCCTTAGGATCTTTGATATCTTCATAATCAAAATATTCTTCCAGATCATTGATCCAGTCGATCAATTTTTTTGGGTTAATATTTCCACAAAATTTGGGGACTTCAATCTTGGGTCTTTTTCAAATCTTGGAAATGACCCCTCAAAACCCTATCCTCCCTAGAATCCCTAGCCACTTCATGTTCAATTTACCCTTCTTCAAATGCCTCATCTCTTGTTGAAATATTCATTCTTTTTCACAACTCCTCTTGCAATGCTTGTACTTATCTCTAGAGGGCTAATGTATTTATTTTAATACATGGATGGATGGAGTGCTCAAGACCCCCCAAGAACTACATACATCATGTATATACGAAGAATGATCTCCCCATAAGAAGGATGGCAAGAGAAATGATATTACCCCCCCTTAATGAAGAAGATCCAAAATTGATGAAGTATACTTGCAAACAAAAGAGAATCTAATGCCTACAAGTAATTGTATCCCTTTAGGAAGAAATACATACATCAAATAATGATCAAGCTAATCAATGTGAAAATGGAAGAAAATGAAGGAAGTCTCCATGTATGCATCTCTGAATATTGAAAAGGTCTCTCCAAGAAAAAATATTCCATCACACCATCAAGATGACCTATGAGATGTGACAAACCAAGTGAAATTGAAGAGTTAGGGATTCCAATCTCCAAAGAAGGTGAATAAGTATCTCTAACTATGATGTTGTCATCAAAGAGAAGAGAAACCCCCTCATACATGTCTCCCAAATATGTTATATGAGACTCAACAAGAAATGTTGAAATGCCATCCAAGTAGCCATCCCATATTGGAAAATCTAAATGTTAGGATTAACCATAGACAAAAATAACAGTCTTATGCAAATATAACCAATATCAAAAAATAATAAATTGCACAAATGAGAAAACAAGACACAATGATTTAACATGGTTCACCTACTCCATAAACTACATCCACCAACAATAAGTCCATTATTATTATCCAGTGATTACAATCCACAATACCTTACAACTCAATATCACCTACAAGAAGCTACGATCTCATCATACATTATGAAATCCCTAACCCTAAGCCATTTTATACAATATTTTGTCACTTACAAAATTAAGGCTAGAATAAGTCATCTAATAGGAAAAATAACAATTGATGTCTTTTACAATAATGAGTCATTTTTGGCTTTGGGGGTGTTGCATCTTGACCCCACCCAACACTACAAAAGGGAGCACACCTAAGGTGCTGCCCCCAAACCCCTGTAGAAATAATCTAGGGGGAAACCACACTGAATAAACCTTTGAGTCTGATTAGGCTCCGCATCACACCAATCTCCCACTTGGAGATTGATCAGACTCCACAAAAATAACCTCCCAATTGGAGACTGATCATACCATCACTAAACTTGTAGCTCCCATTGGAATATCAAACCACCTTAGACTTTGTTGTTCTTTTATTTTGTTCAGTCTAGAAGACTAACCAAAGCTGAAGAGGATTTCAAATTCTCCCTTGTTACTACATTGGTGAATGTATTAATCAGATTATCATCTGTATGCATCTTCTCCAACTTTAATATCCATCATCCAAAATTGACTGAATGAAATGGTACCACAACTGTATATGTTTTGTCTTTGAATGTAGAGAAACATTCTTTGCAAGATGAATGACACTTTTGCTATCGATGAAAAAATCATTATCCCACTAGGGGTGTCCTAATTCTCTCATGAAGAACTGAAGCCATGTCATCTCCTTAGTTTCCTCTGTAGCAACAACATACTCTACCTCTGTAGTGTATAAAGCATTCACCTTCTGTAACCTAGAAATCTAACTCAATATTGCTCCACCAATAGTAAATACATAACCTATAGTACTCTCCCTGGTATCAATATCCCCTACCGAATTTGAGTCAACATATCCTTATAAATCAGGAGTAGAGCCCCCAAAATGTAAACACTTATTGGATGTGCCTCTCAAATATCTAAGAATCCATTTGACTGCATTCCAATGCTCAATTCTAGGATGACTCATATACCCACTAACAACTCCCACTGCATGTGCATATATGGCCTAGTACATACCATGACATACATCAAACTTCCAAAAAATAAAGCATAATGTACCTTGGACATTTTTTCCTCCTCTTCCTATGTCTTGGAACACATCTCCTTAGTCAATTTTAAATGACCAGGTAAAGGTGTGCTGCCAACTTTAGCATTTTCCATAGAGAAACATTGCAACACCTTCACAAAATAATTAGCCCGAGATAAAGTCAATTCTCTATTTTTCCTATCTTTTCAAATATTCATACCAAGGATTTGTTTGTCTAGCCCCAAATCCTTCATAGCAAATAAATGTACTCCTTCATAGCAAATAAATGTACTAACTTTCATTTCATCTGCTTAATGTGATCCATGTTAAGCCTAGCTAGAAGCATATCATCAACATATAAACATAAAATAATGTATCTGTCATCATCTAACCTCTTAAAATTAACACAATGATCTATATGAAACCTAATATAGCCATGCTCATACATAAAACTATCAAATTGTAGATACCATTGTCAAGGTGCTTGCTTCAAGCCATATAAGCTTTTCTTCAGTCTACCAAGGCTAGATTCTCCCTACCTTTAACCTCAAATCCTTGTAGTTGTGCCATATATATCTCTTCATCCAAATCAACATGAAGAAAGGTTGTTTTAACATCAAGCTTCTCCAAATTCAAATCTTCAGTAGCTACAATACTTAAAACATCACAAATAGAAGTCATTTTAACAATAAGAGAAAATATCTCATCAAAATCAATGCCCTTTTCTATGCAAATCCTTTTACAACTAATGTTGCTTTATATATTTTCTTACCTCTAGCCTCTTCTTTCAACCTATAAACCCATTTATTCTGTAAAGCCCTTTTACTAGAAGACAACTTGCATAAATCCCATGTTTGATTTTTCAACAAAGAGTCCATTTCTTATTTCATCGCAGACTCCTATTTAATCTTAGTATCCACTTGCACAACTTCATCATAACATTTAGGTTCACCAACATCTGTTAATAAAATAGAATATATAGAGGGAGAAAATCTTTTTGGAGGTCTACTTAGCTTTTTTGACTACCTAACATTCATTGGGTTGTGTGGTATTTGTTGTTGCAGTTGTTGTAGAGCATTAGGAACTGCTAGAACATCATCTTTTGTAGTATCATCCAACACTACATAATCATTTTCTTTCTTCTCATGTTGCTACAAAAAATCTTTGTACAACACTTTATCATTGAATATGACATCCCAACTTCTTACAATTTTACAATTTTCAAAATCCTAAAGCCTATAACCAAATTCATCACTGCCATATCCAAAAAATAAATATTTCTTTGACTTAGCTTCCATCTTGGTTCTATTTTCATAATGTATATGTGCAAATGCTTCAGAACCAAAGGTTTTGAGAAAAAAATAACTCACCTTCTTTCTAGTCAATACTTCCTCTAGAATACCATAGACTAAAGGTGTAGAGGGATCTCTATTGATCAAATATACAACAATATTGACAACCTCAAGCTACATGCTAAAGGGAATCCCAGGATGCAACCTCATGCTCCTTGCACACTCCATTATTGTCATGTTCATGTGTTCAACCACTCTATTTTCCTGTAGAGTCCTTAGAATAGTTTTCTATTTGCAAATACCAGTAGTGGAGCAATAATCTTCAAATTCTTTGCTACAATACTCACCATCATTATCAGATTTGAGATATTTTAGCTTTTTACCAGTTTCATTCTCAACCAAGCATTTTGATTTCTTAAAAGTTACAAATACATCAGATTTCTATCTAAGAAAATAAACCCATACTTTTTTTGTTGCATCATCAATGATTGTAATATAATAATTAGAGCCACCAAGGGAAGATACTTGATCTAGTTGCCATACATCTATATGCACAAGCTCTAATTTTTCATTTTTCTTTTCCTTCCCACTCTTCACAAAACTACCTCTCTTTTGTTTTAACCACACACAAATTTTACAGAAATCCATATTGACACATTTAAGACCTAGTAAAAATTTATTTTAATGAATTAATTTTATACCTTTCTCACTCATGTGCCCAAGTATATTGTGCCATAGAGTTGTATCAAAATCTACAACAATTGTTTGTTCTCCTTGCTCAACTACAACAACTATTCCTGAACATTTATATTTTTTTTCTTCTGAAACAACTAAAGTAGAAGAAATAGTATGACCTATACAAAGATATAAGGTGACTAATTTCACACCTTTTTCTACTACAAGGGAACCTTTTGAAACCTTCCAATTTTTATTATTAAAAGTCACTATGCAACCCTCATCACCTAGTTGCCCTGCTAAAATTAAATTCCAACTTAGCCTTAGAACATGTCTTACTATTAGCATGAATGTTGATGATACTACATTGGGGGAGTATCCTAAGCATTAGAGAGTATTGATATGTTGCCTTCATGAGAACATTTTTCATCGATGTC
This sequence comes from Cupressus sempervirens, assembly GCA_028749045.1. Taxonomy (NCBI): domain Eukaryota; kingdom Viridiplantae; phylum Streptophyta; class Pinopsida; order Cupressales; family Cupressaceae; genus Cupressus; species Cupressus sempervirens. The sequence continues at coordinate 674,647,009 of CM053788.1, read as the reverse complement.
AACATAGTAGTAATTCTATTAAGATTGGAAGAATAGCGATCAGTAATCTTAGTATGCGTAGGAGCTGATGAAGTTTCAAATGATGAATAGTGGAGGACATGTTCCTGAGGATTTCCTAACACCAATGTATGCACAAGACATGGTTTCACATGTATAAATTTTTGTATAGACTGTGAGCTAACAATGTTGTTGTAATTGTATTATCTTATTTTAATTAATTGGGAAAGCCTCAAGGTCGACTCAAGGAATTATTACGAAGATATGGTATAAAGGATAGTTGTTTTCTTTATTTGAAAAGTGTGATTTGGAAGAAGAAGATCAAGTGGACTGCAAAGTATTAGTGCACACTGTGAGAAGGAGAAAAATGCTTACTGAATGCGTGTAAGTGATCCAAGGGATCATTGGATTTACAATATGAGATCTGGTTACAAGATCTAAAGGAGCAGAAGTTTGGTTGACATGTTAGAGATAGATGAAGAAGTACATTTTGATTCTATTATTATGCAAGGAATAATATAGAGATCATTTTGACATTGGGTTCTTTGATCTTAACCATGAAGCTATTTAGGTAGTGGGTCTAGCTGTCTTCCACAACTCCTAATAGGGCTGGAATCTCCTAATAGGGATTCAAAGTCTCCTAATAGGGACTCACATATACTAAATGTTGTACAAACTCCTAACAGGTTCTATTCTCTAACAAGAAATATTTATATTAGTACATTATCTTGTGAGTACCATCCCCACCAGAATTTCTCTCTGATCAAGGGCTTCCCTAGTTAACATATCTGGTGTTAATTGTGTATGAGTATCTTATTGTGGTTTCATTTTATATTGATCACATGGTTACTTTTGTTTAAAGTTAATGTTTGTGATAATAGTTGTATAACTGATTCACCCTGCCACCGCCACCCCTACCCCCCCTCCACCCCCCTCTCAGTTGTATCAGTGGACTATATATTCTAACAATTGGTATCAGTGCCTTAGGTCCTTGAAGATAAGACTTAAAAACTTTGGGAGATCAATGGAAAATATTTTTAGGAAAGATAGTCCAAGATCTAATGGAGCCAACTATGATAGTTGGAAGGAAACGATGAACACCCATCTGTTGTGCATGGGTCCGGGTTATTGGATTTTGATAAAGAGTGAGAAGACAATTGTGGAAGAAGGAAAACTTGAAGAATGCAGTGAAGTAGAGAGAGATCTATTCATGTGTAACATGAGAGCCAGGGAAACCCAACTATCAACTCTTCTAGAGAATGAATACAATCAGGTAAAGCAATTTCAAACTTCTCATAAAATTTGGAAAGCATTACAAGTTACTTTTGAAGGTGATGGACATGCAAAAAGGATGCAATTGCAAATTTGGATTTGTGAGTTTCAAGATGCTAAGATGATGGAAGATGAATCCATTAGAAATTATGCAGGAAGAATATTATAAATTTTTGCAGGTATTCGATCTCTTGGTGGAACTAAACTTGATGATGAGGTTATATGGAAGATCTTGAAAATTTTATCACCACCATTCAAGAAAACAACTTAGATGATTCAACTAGTAATTCCCTGCACCAAAGATTTCACAAAGGAAACTTTGCTTGGAAGATTAGAATATTTAGAAACAAAAATAAGACAGTCTAGAGAATTAACCAAAGTTGAGACAACCTTTAGTGTTATGAAAATTTGACCTAATTTATTGGTAAGTACAAGTGCAAGAGGAGATTTTCTAGTAGTAGCAGATCTAAAGAAGATAATAAGATTGAAGAAGGAATAGCCCTTTTGATACGAAGAGAGAACGATGGTAAGAAAATATTTTAATGTTGGACTTGTGATGAATATGGTCATTATGCATCTAAATTTCCTAAAAGAGAGAAAAATTTTAGAGGAAAATTTAAGCCTAGAAGAGATAAGGATATAAATTGTTGATATGCTAATGAGGACGAAGAATCTAATGTAAAAGATTGGAGTGAAACTGATGATGAATTAGGATTTGTGGATATTAAGGAAGATAACCTTGATAGAGAAATTAGAGAAGAGAGAGCTCTAGTTACTCAAGTGGAGAAGAAATCAGATTGGATAATTGATAGTGGATGTTCACATCACATGAATGGTGATATGAAAAAAATTGTTAAGTTCAAAAATCATGATGGATGTATTGTTAGAGTTGGTAATAATGCAATCTATCATATTATAGGGATTAGATCTATTACTCTTGATGGTAAAACTAACATTGGTGATGTTTACTTTGTTGATGGTTTGAAAGATAATTTGTTAAGTGTTGGACAGTTACTAGAAAAAGGATATCTGTTGCAATTCATAGAGAAGACTTGCATTATCAAAGAAAAAAATGGTAAGCTGATTGGTACTAGAACCAGATCGAGAGGTAATTTATTTTAGTTAAATCCTACTGAAATAACATGCTTGGTTGAAAAGGTTGATAACAGTAGGTTATGGCATAGAAGGTTTTGTCATATAAGCTTTGATAATATTGTGAAAGTTAGCAGTAGATTTCTAGTAAGAGATCTACCTAAGATTATTAAGCCTACTAATTTTGTTTGCAAGGAATGTATTTTGGCTAAGTGGAGGAAAGTGTCTTTTCCTAGCAATAAGTTCTCTACTATAGATAAATTCAAAATTGTTCACACAAATCTAAGTGGCCCTGCAAGAACAAGAGTATTCTATGGTGAAAGTTACTTTATGATTTTTGTTGATGATTTCATTAGGATGATGTGGGTAGCATTTCTTAAAGAGAAGTCTGAAGCTTTTGAGAAATTTAAGATATTTAAGAATAGAGTTGAATATGAATCTAGTGTTAAGATTAGATAGAGGAGGAGAGTTCACCTCTAGAGAGTTCAACATGTTCTATGAAAATAATAAAATCAAAAGACAATTATCTTCACTTAGAACACCTAAACATAATGGGATTGCTGAAAGAAGGAACAAGTCAGTAGTAGAAGCAACAAGAGTGATGTTATTTGAGAATGATGCCTCAAAGATATTTTGGAGAGAAGTAGTTAACAATGTAGTATATTCTCTGAATAGAGTACATATTAGAAAAGGTACGAGCAAGACACCTTATGAGTTTTGGTATGGTCATTCACCATTAGTCAAGTATTTTAGAATATTTGGAAGTCGGCGTTACATAAAGAGAGATGATGATATAGGTGAGTTTAATCCTAGAAGCGATGAAGGTATGTTTCTTGGTTACTATTGAAAAGAAAAGCATATAGATGTTTCAACTATAGAACTAAGACAATAATTGAGTGTGCAAATGTAAAAATTAATAAAAAGTTTGGCACTAAAGAAAAGATGGTAGATTATAATTCTGATAAAGAAGAGGATAATTCTAGATTTTTTAGATAGAATGCTGAAGTTCTTTTTGAGACTAACAATGACTTGCAAAATGATGTATTTGTTGAGCATAAAGAAGAATATAGATCTAAACCTAGGGAAGAGATTAGAGTTCAGATGTCAACTCCTACTTCTAGCAAATACATGACAAAAAATCACTCTCTTGAGTAGCTAATTGGGAGCAAGGATAAAGGTGTTATGACTAGGAACATAGTAAATGAGGAATTGTGTCTAATTTCTCAAGTGGAACCTAAGAGAACAAATGAGGCATGTAAGGATGATCTTTGGATGCAAGATATGAAAAAAGAACTAGATCAGACTGTGAAGAATGAGACATGGAAAATAGTTCCTAGACCTAAAGCAAGAATGTGATAGGAACCGAATGGGTATTTAGAAATAAAATGAATGAGCAAGGAGAAGCTGTGAGAAATAACGCCAGCCTTGTTTGCAAAGGATACTCACAACAAGAAGGAATAGATTATGAAGAAACCTATACACTCATAGCAAGAATGGAAGTAGTAAGGATGTTCTTAGCTTATGCAACAAGCAAGAATTCCAAGGTTTATCAGATGGATGTCAAGTCAAATTTTCTTAATGGAGAACTTGAAGAAGAAGTATACATTGAGAAACCTAATGGATTCCCTCTGACAAAAGACAAATATTTTGTATGCAAACTAAGGAAAACATTGTATGGTATAAAGCAAGCACCTAGAACCTAGTATGCAAGGTTGGATAGGTATTTATCAGAGCTTAGATTTATCAAAGGTACAACATATGGTAATTTGTATTTGAGAAAAAATGATGTTGGTCTATTTATCATTGTAACATTTGTGGATGATATAATATTTGGAGGAAATGATGAAGAAAGTGAAAAATTTGCTGAAGAGATGAAAAATGAATTTGAAATGAGCATGATAGGAGAAATGAAGTTTTTCATAGGATTATAGATTGTGCATAACAAAGATGGGATATTTATTTCACATACTAAATATCTGACAAATTTGTTAAAAATATTTGGTTTGGAAAATTGCAAACTTGTTGGTACACCCATGATAACTAGTCACAAGTTACCCAATGAAGATGAGACACTTACAATTGAGCAAAAAAATGTATAGATCTATGATTCGAGGATTGATATATCTGACTCACATCAGACCATATATAGAAAATGCATTTGGGATTGTAGCAAGATTTCAAGATGGTCCTAAAGAGTATCATTATGCAACAGTAAAAAGGATATTCAGATACTTGAAGGGTACATCTAATTATGGAATATGGTATGATAGATCAAGTGATTTCACCTTGTGCACGTATATTGATGCAAATTGGGTAGGTGTTATAGATGAAAAAAAGAGCACAAGTGTGGAGCGTTCTTTCTTGGAGGAAGATTGGTTTCTTGGTTGAGAAAGAAATAGGACTATATATCTCAGAGTACAACTGAGGCAGAGTATGTTGCAACAACAAATAACTATAATCAAGTTATGTAGATGAAACAAATGTTGAAGGATATTGGAATTGAGTTTACAGAACATATTATCATTTAGTTTGATAGGTATAGTAAGTATGTCTAAGAATCTAGTATTATATTTTAAGACAAAGCACATATCCATAAAGTATCATGTTTTTAGAGAGAAGGCAATAGAGAAAGAGATAAGGCTGGAGTATGTAAATACTAAAGATCAGATTGTAGCTATCTTTACAAAAGATTTTCCTAAAGATACTTTTGAGTACCTAAGACATATGCTAGGGGTTATGGCCTTACATACTTCAAAGTAGTTGATGCAAAGAGTGCATCAGTCTAGTGGTACAAAGCACTGTGATTAGACTAGAATAAATGTTGATGCTTCTTGTATGGGGTAGTATCTGATATGTAATGAGTCATAGAGGACTCTAGGTATTTGGTATTGAATAGTGTCTTTGGACGCTCAAGCTGGTTGATGATTTGAGCGATTGATTAACAATGTGTATGCAATTGGTATTATGATTGACACCTTTGACATTGATATCAATGGGAGAGAGAATGTACATGAAAAACATATTGAGTGAATGTATGTAAGCAATGAGAAGAGAAGCATTCATTGAGATGAAAATGGGGGAGAGTTATCTCTTTAGGGAGATTTATAAAGATTTGTGTACGTGTGTAGAAGAATAGGCAAGTGTATAGAAGGAAGTGTAAGTGCACAGATGTAGCCATAAAGTATTATTAGTTATTTACTATAAACAACTGCTACTGATCCTAAAAGAAGAAGAAGAATGGTACAACATTTGAGAAGGTTTCAGATTGATGAAGAGGATTTTAGAAGATGATAGTAGTAGAGTACAATTTTGTATTCTTGGAACTTAGATGCTTTTCATCTATGTTGCATCAATAACAAAGGGGGATACTATTAGAATGAATTCTAATGATACTACATTGGGGGAGTATCCTAAGAATTGGAGAGCATTGATATGTTGCATTCATGACTGTATTTTTCATCAATGTTAATAGAGCAATAATTTTGTTAAGACTAGAAGAATAGTAGTTAGTAATCTTAGTATGTGCAAGATATGATGAAGTTTCAAATGATGTGCAGTGGAGTACATGTTTTTGAGGTTTTCTTGATGACATGGTTTAAAGGACTAAGTCTGATTCAATGTTGTACATAAGTTACACTTGTTTACTAGAAGTAGTGTAGAAATAGAGAATTGGAAAATAGAGTTGTTATAATCTATTACTATATTTCATCTGAGATGTAATGAAGAGGATTCACAAATAACAGTGATAAACTTGGACAATCATGTGGTGACACCAGCATATGTGCAAGACATGATTTCACACATGTAAAGTTTTGTATAGACTGTGAGTTGATAGTGTTGTTATAATTGTATTATCTTATTTTATTTAATTGGGAAAGCCTCAAGGAAAATTTAATGAATTATAATGAAGATATGGTATAAAGGAAAGTTATTTTCTTTATTTGAAAAGTGTGATCTAGAAGAAGAAGATCAAGTGGAATGTGAAGTATTAGTGTTGAGTGTGAGAAGGAGTAGAATGCTTACTGAATGTGTGTAAGTGATCCAAGGGATCATTAGATGTGTAGTATGAGATCTAGTTACAAGATTTGAAGGACCAGAAGTCCAATTGACAGGACATAGATAGAGGAAGAAGTAAATTTCAATTCTATTCTTCTACAAGAAATAATACAAAGATCATTTGGACAGTAGTTTCTTTGATCTTAACCTTGAAGTTGTTTGGGTTGTGGGTCCAACTTTCTTCCACAACTCCTAATAGGGTTAGAATCTCCTAATAGGGATTCAAAGTCTCCTATCAGGAACTCACATGTATTGAATGTTGTAACAAACTCCTAATAGGTTCTATCCTCTAACAAGGAATATTTATATTAGTACATCATCTTGTGGGTACCATCTCCACTAGGGTTTTCCCTCTGATTAAGGGTTTCCCTACTTAACATATCTGGTGTTAATTGTGTATTAGTATCTTATTGTGATTTTAGTTTATATTGATCACATGGTTAATTTTGTTTTAAGTTAATATTTGTGATAATAGTTGTATAACTAATTCACCCCACCCCCCCCCCCCCCCCCCGCCCCTCTTAGTTATATCAATGGATTATATATTCTAACACTTACCTCATGTAGTAGCCAATGATTCCCATTTTGTAACTTAATCTTAACTTTTCCCTTTCCAACAATCTAATAGGGTTCAATATCCCCCAAATAAACAAACCCAAAATCCCCATGGACATAATCAATACAACATCCTCTATGGGGTGTAGCATGATATGAAGGCCCATAATCTAAAACCCAAGAATCATCAACACTTTCTAAAGAAAGAAGCAAAGCATCCTCTTCAGATTTGTTACTTACCAAATTTGCCTCGTTGTTTCCATGTTGTTTATTTCCTTCATTATTAGTCCAGCAATCTTTCTTCTTATGTCCTGGTTTCCCACAGTACCAACAATCTCTTGGTCTTCTGGATTGAGACATCTTCCCTTTGTTTTTCCTCTTGATTTCACACAATTTCTAGAATTACTTCCTCTCTCAATCATTCTACATCTTCTTTTTGTGTTCAAAGCATTTCTCGATGTAGACCCACTTGAGGTTTTTCTATGAGTTTCCTCACTCAGAATAACACTAATGACATCATCAAATTTTAGGGTATTAGATCCAAAAATAGAATTACTCACAACCATTACCAAGTCATTCCAACTTTCAAGCAAAGAACACAAAATCAAGAGAGCCCTAATTTCTTCATCAAAATTAACATTCACAAAAAATAACTGACTAGTAACCATATTAAACTCATTTAAATGATCTGTAATAGATCCACCTTCTTCCAACCTCATATTAAATAAATGCTTCATGAGAAATAACTTATTTGAAGCAGAAGTCTTTTCATATAGTTTCACTAGGATTTTCATCAAACCTTATATCATCTTCTCTTTTTTAATATTAAATATCACTAATGGTGCCAAGCATAATCGAATACTTCCAAGTTCCTTTCTATCTAAAATCTCCCAGTCCTCATTGATGTAATGCTAGGTTATTTTGCTCCTTTAGTCCTTACCTTCTTGAGGATTTTCTCAAGCTTTCTCCTAGCCTATTAGTTGTCCTTGATGCCCTAATCCTTAGAGGATCTCTCTATCCTATCCTCTAACTTCCCACAACCTAGTTACATTAATGGTTATAGTTCTTTCTTTATCCAAATACCTCTTCAAGCTCACTTACTAACCTTCTTCCTTAGTCTTTCTTGACCATTTTTCTCAACCTTGTAGAGTGAGGGGATATTCCAAGTGATGTTAGGATCCCCTTAGACTTCTAGAAATCAATTTCACAAGTTACCATCAAGTTCCTTGTTCCAATTCCCAAACTACCACAAACAAGGCTGCTAGAATTAGCCCTCTAGCTTGAGTTATTGGGTTTTAAGCTTAATTTTCTCTAAATGAGGTGACTAGAAAACTTTATATTCAATTATCCTTTTGGAAAAACTAATGGATTTTGTGAGTCTTAGGTTTCCAAACTATTTGTATACCAAAAAGAAAGTTTAATGCCTATATTTAAGGGTTTATTGATATGAACAACAAGGTTAGCTAGGGTCTAATCTTTTCCACAATAACACTTGTCATGAAGCCTCCTCCTTTAGAATGGAGTGAAATTACTCATCTCTCCTCATTCTACAACACCTGGTTTGAAGTAATCCTCACATTCAAACCCCAAATCCTTCCTTTCTCTGCTATGATTGTCTAATGAAGTATCAAAAACTTGCCCATGTCATCACATTTAAAATGCTTTGCACAATTTCTAGGGCCCCAAAAACTATGTATAGTATGTACATTGTCTCTACTCTTAATTTACCTACAACCATGAATAACTTATGGTAGGAACTCATGTGGGGAGCCATTATTGCTTAGAGAGTAAAAACTGGACCAACACACAGGGTATCTACAAATAAATTTTAAAACCTAATAAAATGAATACCTAAAAACTTGCAACTTGAATAGAATATAAATTTAATAATAATAAAAATAAAATCCAACACTAGATTGAATGCTTCAATCCATTATTCTCTATAGGTAATAAAAAACTCTAAAAATTGTTAAAATTGAACTGAAATTGTGAATCCAATTGCACAAAATTGCTAAATACAACACCCGACTCTTGGGATGTGTTTATTTCATGGTTTTATAGGCTCTAAAAGAGGTTTCAAGCAGTTGGACTAACCATCAACCTCTTTCTTGCATTTTGTAACTTTTTGTGTAAAAGTTATCAAGCAACTTTTCCAAAAATTGTACAACTTTGACAACTTTTTGCATCTCTGAGAAAATTTTCTCTCCTTCACTTGGGAAATTCTAGACCTATCTATTTTGACCCATAAATGATGTCTAGGCATGATTTATCCCCCTAGGACATGTCAATTTTCATGATCTATGTAATTTTTGCCTTCTTGAAAATTTTTACACAATTGTTGGATAATTTACATCTCTTGAACATCTTCCCCCTTTCTAACTCCCAAATGAGATGTTAGGGGATTCAATCCATGAAAGAGGATGAAAAAACATCATGGAGAAAAATATGGTTTAAAACCAAACCTTCATTCTTTCATGGTCCTAGTCATATGTCCCGTAACACAACCCACACTCAAAAACACACCAAAACCATCTACCTAGGAACAATTGCAACCCAAAAAGATGATCTTGAAAAGGTCCAAACTCACTCTCACCCTTGACTTGGATAGAGCTGGTATATGCCAAAAAAAATCAATCTAACTAGAAACAAAAAGAGGGCTTTGACTAGGTGCCCTTGCACCATACTCCTCCAAACAAAATGAAGTTAATCCATCCTTGGATTGAGCAGGTTGAAGTCAATGCCAAACCTTTTGAAATTGGTCTCCCTAATCCAAGTAGCATAGGCATCATATTTCACAAGTTGTTTGACAAGATGTTCCAAGTAGGCCTTCCTACTAGTCTATTTGTAGATCTTGGATTCCAATATCCAATTTCTTGTAGAGGTGGAGGATGGCTTTGGTGGAGGTCTACTACACCTTGGGTGACCTCTTGAAGGCTCTTCTCAACATCTTGGATAGGTCCTTTGTAGGAAACCAAATCTACAATGTTGAAGACAAGTGACAAACCTAGATCTAGAGGTAGCTCAACCTTATAAGCATTGTCCCCATATTTTTCAAGAACCTACCCTTCTCATTTGGAGCTTATGTTATATCCCTTTTGGAAATATTTATTTATTTAGATACATGATCACAAGATCCCCTATCTAAAATTGTAATTACCTCTTTGAGGCATCCACCTTTTGTTTAAATTTGTTAGCATTTTCAATTAGAGTCTTCCTGACACTTTCATGGACTTCCCTCATGGATTAACCAAATTCCTCAGCATAGCCGCTACTTGGAATTCCACCCTTCAATTCTCTCAATTCAAAAGGCCCTCTAGGGTGCAAGCCATAAATTATTTCAAATGGACTCTTACCTGCATATCTATTTACTGTATCATTATAAGCATATTAAACTTGTCCAATGAGTTGGTCCCATGTCTTCCCATACTCCTTTATGAGACACCTTAGTAGGTTGTCAAGACTCCTACTATTCACCTCTATTTGGCCACCAGTCTATGGGTGATAGGAAAATCCAAAAGACAAGTTAGTCCCAAGCCTACTCCACAGTGTCTTCCAAAAATGGCTCATGAATTTGGTGTCCCTGAAGACCATGGATCCTAACCACCTTTTTGAAAAACAAATGAGCAATTTGAAAAGCATCATGTATGGTATTTCAAGGTACAAAATGTGCCATCTTACTAAACCTATCAACAATCACATAAATGCTATCATATCCATGCCTTGTCCTTGGTAGACCAACTACAAAATCCATTAAGATGCATTCCCATGGCCTACTATGGAAAGGTAGTTTTTGGTAAAGACCAAAATTTGAGGATGTTACCTTAGCTAGTTGGAACACTATGTAATGCTCAACATATTGTCTAATATCTCTAGTCATTCTAGGCCAAAAATAGAACCTAGTGACTAACTCTTGAGTCTTATTGACTCTAAAATGACCACTAAGTACCCCATTATGCTTCTCTTGAATCAAATCTTCCCTTATTGACCCTCTAGGAACAAAAAGTTGACTTCCCTTAAACAATAAGTCATTCTACAATGTATTATTAGAAAACTCACCATGAAAGTTATTCTTGAATTGCTTGCATACCTTGTAGATTTGAGTAAAATCCTCATCATCAATATATAAGTCTTTGAAGGTTTGAATACATATGATTTTTAGTTGAACCTCTTGAACTGTGAGTAGTCATCTACTCAAAGCATCAACTACTTTATTTTTCAGCCCCTTCTTATGTTTTATGTTAAATGTGTAGCCTTGTAGGTACTCTACCCACTTCATATGCTTGTTGCTTAGTTTTTCTTGAGGATTAAGGAAGCTGAGGGCTTGGTTGTCTAAATACAAAACAAATTCCTTTGGAAGAAAATATTGTCTCCACTTCCTTAGATCCTGGACTAGAGCATAGAACTCTAGGTCATAAGAGGAGTATTCCCTCTTGGCATCATTGAGTTTCTCACTATGAAAAGCCACTGGCCTTCCTTCTTGGCTTAAGACATCTTGAATAGATACATTGTTGGCATTACATTCTACTTGGAAATTTTTGTCAAAACTAGGGATTACTAGTTTAGGCAGCTTTGCTATCTTCTTCTTGAGTGTTTCAAAAGCTTGATCTACTTGAGGGGTCCACAAGAACCATTTATTCATTCCTCCCTTGATTGTATCTAACATAGGAGCACATATGCCACTAAAATGTCTAATAAACTTCCTATAATTCTGAGCTAAACCTTGGAAGCTTCTCACATTTGATGTGGTCTTAGGAGTAGGACAACTTAGAATGACATCTACCTTCTCTTGATCCATTTTTAGGTTACCTTGAGACAAAAAAAGCCAATATAAACTAGCTCATGCTTAATGAAGTCACACTTCTCCAAATTGATCATTAGCTTTTCTTCATGCGACTACTTTAAAAAAAATTGTAAATGCTTAATATGCTTCTCTTTAGTTTTGCTAAAAATTAAGATGTCATCTAAATAGACAACAACAAACTTACCAACGTAATATGCCAATACCTCGTTCATTATCCTCATAAAAATAGATGGAGCATTGGGTAAACCAAATGGAATCATAAGACATTCATAAAAACCTTCTATAGTTTTGAAGGTTGTTTTCCATTCATCCCCTTCATTGATCTTGATTTGATGATGGCCACTTTTCAAGTCTATCTTGGTGAAATACGTGGCTTCCCCTAAATAGTCCATTAGGTGTTCAATCCTAGGTATTGGTAACCTATACCTAATGGTGATCCTATTAATAGCTCTAAAATTAGTAAAAAGTCTCCAAGTTCCTCCTTTCTTGGGTGCTAAAATAGTAGGGACTACACACGGGCTAATGCTTTTCTTAATTAGGCCTTGGTTTAGGAGTTCTTGGATTTGTTTGGCAATTTCCTCATTTTGTTGAGGAGTCATCATATAGGAAGCTTTGTTGGGTAGGGTAGACCCTATAATGAAGTCTATTTGGTGGCTTACAAGTCTCTTAGGTAGTAAAGTGGCAGGTTGACTATCACTAACAATAGTCTTATACTCAAGAAAATTTTGCACTTCACTTGGTACCTCTATCTTTTTAGCAACAATTCCACCTTTTGGTTTCAACACCAATGCAAACCCAACTCCATCTCCTTCCTCTAGGATCTTCAAGAGCTCCTTCACACCAACCATGAGCACACTTGGACTTGAGGCCTTCAACTCTCCTTCTTATAGCAAGGATTGGATCTTGAAGGTCACCCCATCCTTCTTGAATGAGTAGGAATTTTTAGTCCTATTATGCATGGCTTGATTATCAAATTTTAAGGGCCTTCCAAGTAGATGGTGGAATGTATCCATGAGAAGAATATCACATAATACTCTATCCTTATATCTCCCTATGGTGAACTCTACCAATGCTTGTTCTCCAAAAAGAATATGTTGTCCTTTATTGAGCCTTGTGAGCTTGTATGGATTGGCATGAGGGATTTTTTAAACTTCAACTTGCTGACTAACTCTTCACTGATTATATTATCAGTTAAGCCCTAGTCAATGATGACTCTACACACTTTTCCCATGATCTTACATATGATCCTAAAGAGTGCTCTTCTCTAACTTGGTTCTTCTTTGATTGGATCCTTAATTAATATTCTCCTTATCATCATATTCTCCCCTTCATCTTGTTAGGATTAACCTTAGACATAAATAATAGTTACATGAAAATATAACCAATACGAGAAAAGATTAGATTGCATAAAAGAGAACACAAGACACCAAGATTTAATGTGGTTCACCCAATCCCTAGGCTACATCCACCAACAAAATGTCCAATATTATTATTATCAAGTGATTACAATCTGCAATCCCTTACATCTCAATACCACTACAAGAAGCTACAATATCACCATTACGTTATGAAATCCCTAACCCTAAGCCTTTTTATAGAATTTTTTTTTTCTTACAAAATTAGGGCTAGAATAAGTCATCAATAGGAAAAATAAAAGCTTATGCCTTTTACAATATAAGGTCATCTTTTTCTTCAGGGGTGTTTCCCCTGAAAACCACTGGGGGGGCATTGCCCCTCAACCCCACCCTATACTGCGATAGGGAATGCACCTAGGGTGCTACCCCAGGACCCCACAAGGGCACTACCCCTTGATCCTATCTTGGGGGTGTTGCCCCCAAACCCCTATAGAAATAATATGGGGAGAAAATTGCATTGAATAAACCTCCAAGTTTGATTAGGCTCCACATCACAACAATTCCCACTTGGTGATTGATCAGACTCCACAATAATAACCTCCCACTTGGAGACTGATCAGAACACTGCTACACCTATAGCTCCCACTAAAATATCAAACCACCCTAGACTCTATTGTTATTTATCCTATTCAGTCTAGAAGACCAACAAAAGCTAAAGAGGAGTTCAACTTCTCCCTTGTTACTACCTTGTTAAACATATCTACTGGATTATCATATGTATATATGTTCTCTAGCTTTAACTATCCATCATTCAAAACTGACCAAATGAAATGTACCACAACTATATGTGCTTAGTCTTTGAATGCAAAGATGAATTCTTTGCAAGATGAATGTCACTCTAGCTATCTATGAACAAATAGTTATCCCTCTATGGATGTACCAACTCTCCCTTGAAGAATTGAAGCCATATCATCTCCTTGGCTACCTCTATAGTAGCAACATACCTTGCCTCTGTAGTAGATAAAACATTAACCTTTTGCAACCTAAAAACCCAACTCATAGCCACCCCACCAACAATAAATACATAACCTGTAGTACTCTACTTGGTATCAATATCTCCTACCAAATCTGAGTCAACATATCCCTGTAAATTAGTAGTAGATCCCCAAAAATGTACACACTTAGTGGATGTTCCTAAGATATCTAAGAATCCATTTTACTGCATTCCAATGCTCAATTCTTGGATGACTTATACCTACTAATGACTCCCATTGCATGTGCAATATTTGGCCTTGTACATACCATAACATACATCAAGCTTCCTACAACTAAAGCATAAGGTACCTTAGACATCTTATCCTCCTCTTCTTGTGTCTTAGGACACATCACCTTAGTCAACTTCAAATGACTAGGTAAAGTGTGCTGACAGCTTTAACATTCTCCATAGAGAAATGTTACAACACCTTTGCAATATAATCAACCTAAGATAATGTCAATTTCCTGTTCTTCCTATCTTTGCAAATCTTCATACCAAGGATTTTTTTTTCTACCCTCAAATCCTTCATATAAAATGAATGTGCTAACGATTCCTTTAACCCCTTAATGTGATCCATGTTAGACCCAACTACAAGCATATCATCAACATATAAACATAAAATAATGTGGCTGTCATCATCTAACCTCTTTAAATAAACACAATGATCTGAATGACACCTACTGTATCCATGCTCATGTATAAACCTGTCAAATTTTAGATACCATTGCCGAGGTGCTTACATTAAGCCATATAATTTTTTCTTCAATCTCCACACTAAGTTATCCTTACCTTTGACCTCAAATAATTGTGGTTGTGCCATATAGATATCTTCATCCAAATCACCATGAAGAAAGTCTATTTTAACATCAAGTTACTCCAAATACAAATTTTTAGTAGCCACAATACTTAAAATTAGTGCGAATAGAAGCCATTTTAACATTAGGAGAAAATATCTCGTGAAAATCAATGCCCCTTTTCTCTGCAAATCTTTTTACCACTGACCTAGCTTTAAATAATTTCTTACCTCCATCCTCTTCTTTCAACCTATAAACCCATTTATTCTGTAAAGCCCTTTTACCTATAGGTAACTTGATTAAATCTCATGTCTTATTTTTTAGCAAAGAGTCCATTTCTTCTTTCATTGTAGACTCCCACTGAATCTTTGTATCCACCTGCACAACTTCATCATAATATTTAGGTTCACAAACATTAGTAGGTAAAATAGAATACAAAGAAAGAGAAAATATTTTTGGAGGTCTACTTAGCTTTGTTAACCATCTAACATTCACTAGGGTGTGTGATATTTATTATTGTAGTTGTTGCAGATCATGTGGAATTGCTGGAACATCATCTTTTGGAGTATCACCCAACACTACATAATCATTTTCTTTCTTCTCATGTTGCAACAATAGATCTTTGCACAACACTTTCTCATTGAATATGACATCCCTGCTTCTTACAATTTTATGATTTTCAAAATCTCAAAGCCTATAACCAAATTCATTAATGCCATATCCAACAAATATACATTTCTTTGACTTAGCTTCTAGCTTGGTTCTATTTTTAGAATCTATATGAGAAAAGGCTTCAGAATTGAAGGTTTTGAGAAGAGAATAACTCACCTTCTTACAAGTCCATGCGATGACATGAAGAAATAGAAGTTTTATTAGCCCTTTTTGTGAACATTTGTCTATAACATACTAAACTTTATCATCCTTTAGTATAAATGTTTTGAACTTTTGACGTATAAAGTATGGACATAGGGCATAAAATGATAATCGGAATTATATTTAAAAAGGGTTTCATTTTGTAGTAAAAATCTTTCTTCATGAATGTTTGATATGGGTAGATCTTCCTATAGCTGAAGAGATTGCAAAAATTGTTAGTTGAATAATTAATGCATTTTCTTTATAAACTAATAAATGAAAATAAATGTTTGTTGGAAGTCTTGTGTGTATTAAATGTTGATTGCAGGATACAAGTTGAGTGGGAGTTAAAAAAATTATGAAGAAATAGTGCTAAGGCATTGATGACATTAAGGAGAAGCGTTATGACACCGTTGTAGCTAGAAGACTTGGCAGCAAAGTCAGAAGGGACCTATTTTAATGAATAACCAAGTGGGACCTAATAAAGCGGCCGAGCAAGGAAGTAAGCATCAAAGCAATTAGTTAAACATGCAAAGCATGATACTTGGATTCCTAGAAAGCTATTTGAAGATAGATAAATGAGAAGATCTAGCATTTGCTATGATCTCTATATTTATGGGGAATTTAAGGGAGAATTAATGTCTTTCCAATTGCATGTTTGCAATCTTAAAGTTGTAACTGACTTTCCTTCATGAGGAAGTCATAGTTTTAGGAGTTTGTTGTTCTTCCCTATAAATAAGACCTCATCTGTATCTATGAGGTTAAGTAGTGAATAGATAGACATAGTTGATAGACATCTTACTATTTTTTCTAAGTTATTGTAATACTGCATATTTGATGAATACATGCCTTTGCTGAGTTTCCACACTTTTATCTGAGTTTTTCTTTCCTTCATTCTTTTGTGGGGGCCCACATAGAAGGTGGAGTTTTATGCGAAAGGTGGAGTTTTACTTTAGTAAGTAGGAGTTAGACTCAGTTTTCTAAGTTAAATTTAAAACTGTTGTTCCTGCAGCCACTAGAAACAAAACCAGTCACTGTTCCTGCAGAAGAAGGTGCATAGATGTATGGCTAAATAATTAGAATTTACTTCCAAGTATTTTATAGTCATATTTCCTTTGGATAAACTAGATTTCCTTAATGGTTATTGCATTCACAGTAGTAGTGACTTTTAGTGAAAACTAGAGCATATACTTTGCAGACATCATCTCAAGTTCATGCTCTCAGATTGATATTTAATGAAAATCAGCATAGTACTTGTAGACACCTAAAATACCTTAGAAAATAAAGTATTTTTATTTTCTAAAAAATTCTTGATGACATCATCATTAATTAATTAATTAATTAATTTATTTTTATGCCATTAAATCCCTTTATCTTAATTAAAAATATTTAATTAAGGAATCCCTCCCAAAAATGTTTAAATCTTATTTAAACATTATTTCCTTATTTATTAATTATTTAATTAATAAATTGACCAAAAAAACCCAAAATAAATAAAAAATTTATTTTTTGCCCAAAACTTGACCAATTTCCTTAAGACCACTAACCTCTTCCAAAATCTTCTAATCCTTCTTTAATTTTGATTAAAGGCTAATCCCATCATTTCCTACCCCTAATCCCAACTCAAAATATTTAATTAAGATTAAATATTAATCCTCATGTTTATTAAAAATGTTTTAACAAATATCTCCTCAACCCAAACCCTTGAAATAAATAAAACTTTATTTATTTCCTAAAAATCTACTTTATCCTCATCCTAAGAAGTTCTAGACTCTTCTAGAAAGTCTTCATCCTCATCCTAAGAAGTTCTAGACTATTCTAGAAAGTCGTTATCCGTATCCAAAGTCTAGACTCTTCTAGAAGATGTCTTTAAACCTAATCCTAATCCCCTCCTAACCTTGTCACATTCCCTAAAAATGGGTTAAGACTTACTAACCCAAGCCAAAGATAACAAATATCTCCTCCTTCACCCACCCTCATTAAATGCCATCCACTTGCCTATCCCTAAGCTAATCCTAAACCATCTTAATCCATCCTCTAATCATTTGTACAAGCCTAAGCAAGCTTAAAACCTTCCTAATCAAGCCCAAGTCAAAATTCCTCTCATCTCCCACAAAATATCCCAACCATAGAACTTTATGAAGCCCACTAGGCCATAAATGACTCTTCCAAAGCCCTTTCATTGCTCCTACAAGCCATTATGAGGGTCTTTATGAAGATTTTATCCCTTGAGCCTCCTTTGTTGACTCATCCTTCCCCTTTTCTTCATTCTCTCACCATGTGACATGTGTCACTCCCTGATTGGCTATAAATAAGCACAATCCATGTGCTCTCCTCTCATGCAATCTGAGCCCTCCATGAGCTTTTCTCCATCCTTGCATCTTAGCCCTCAATCCCTCAAGCCTCTTGCCTATAAATTGGATCCTTCCCCTTTGCAAAAAAACACAATCCATGAAGTAAAGTCATAATGCCATTTTAAGAACCCATTTTACATCAAAACCATACACTCACACCCAACTTCCAACTCCATTTGAAACCCTTTTTTGAAGCATAAGCTTGAGCATACATCCTATCTATTTAGACAAAGCCACTCAACAAGAGAGCTTCTCATTGAGAGAGCCCATTAATGGCTCATATTATCAATTGAGAGTTCATCTTAGTCTATCTTGAAGTTTATGAATTTTGTTTAGTTTGTAGAAGCTTTATTTAAATTTGGTTTCTATTAGCATACTAACATTGCTCATATACAGTACTTTGGTGGTAAGGGATGTCCAATCCTGCAATTAAAAGGGTGTTATATTGATTAGACACCATGCTTCCTCTGAAACACCACAGCCCAAAGGAGTAGAAGGACCTCTATTAATCAAATATACATCAATATTAATAGCATATACCCACATATTTAAGAGAAACCCTGCATGCAACCACATTCTCCTTACACACTCCAAT